>OU343225.1:332023737-332105470 GCA_910596185.1 Chrysanthemum makinoi | reverse complement strand
GAAAAATATTTTGGAACAAAAATTGAGAAAAAAAAAATATTTCAAAAAAATATTCAAAAAATATTTTGGAAAAAATTAGAAAAAGTATTTGAAAGAATTGAGAGAAAAAATTGAAAAATTTTGGAACAAAAATTTGAAAAAAAAAAATGATGTGGGCGCAATTTTTTCAAATTATCGTGAGGGACCATTTATATAATTTAACCGAGGGCGATTGAAGCAATTTAGCAAACCCACAAGGACCATTTATGTAATTTGGAAGGGTAAAATGGTCATAATACTTAGAGAAAGACAAAAATGTCCACATTAATGTCTAAAAGAGTTAATTTTTTTAGTTCGCTATGCAGAACTGCCATTTTTGACAAGTATAGTGCTTTAATAGGTTATTAGCCCTTCTTTAGCCGCCTGTTTTCAGTCCAATAAGTGCAATAGGGAAAACTCTAAGCATAAGTTGATCATCAGTCACATCTTGAGTGGTGAATAAATCAACAATCTCGATTTCAATGTGTTCATTAGCATCTTCATTCTCCGAGCCACTGAAAGTCTTTTCACGAAAATCCTTAAGAAATTGACTCTTGAACTCGAATCTAGCCTTTATATCAAACTTAGGCCTAGCAACACCCGAACCATGGTCTTCACGGGTCTTAGTTGGGTCCGTCATTGTTACTGTGATTTCTTCTTCAAACTTAGCTTCTTGATAAGAAAAGTAATCGAATTCTAATGAATTCTAATGAAAAGGGCCAAGAGACTGAGCCTCCTTTATGCTCTCTTCACGTTTCTCAATCTTGACTCGAAGTTGGTTACACTCATCCCCAAAACGAATAAAAAATCCCTCATCTTCGGCAATCTCTTGGTTAAACCAGAACTTGAAACATGTGGCTAGATCATCTGAACTGCAAGCTTCTTTAGATTCATCGTTCTAAGGGGTGGCAGCCATTGATGAGAAAGTTAGGTGAGTGATATTAGAGATTAGGGTTATAAAAATGAGATGACCTAAAATGTGAATAGCACTGGTATAAATAACTAAAACAAAAAGGTTATGAAAAAACAAAGAGGTAATGAGAAAACAAATATGTAGTAAGAAGGGATGATTGCAAAACATAACTGAAGTGTTAATTCAAGCAGGCACTTCATCTTCTCATGTAGAACTATCATATCAGTATTTAAATCATATTTTCAAATATAACAAAAAACCCTCACATTTTACCTTTTATATAAAAAAAACCCATCACATGTACAATGCATACCATTACCATCCTAAAACATCATAATAATAGGTAAAAAATATACTACAACATAAATTAACCTCCCGTGCATCTAAAAACCGAAACTTATTGCCCATCAAAGTCCGTCCATGACCAAAAAGTGAGAGTTTCAAATATTACAAAAAATAGTGCCGAAATTTACGTTGTGAACACTTAGATAACTGAATAAATGAATAATCTAATGGTGTACACTTTTCGACTTATAAGATTAAATACTATATATTGGTCTTGAAGGCTATAAAACCTGAATGTAATTTTGAGTTTTTTACTCGACCTCAATTAAAGGTGACGAAATAACGGCATTGACTAACAAAATCCGACCATCACCAAAACATGAGAGTTTCAAACATGATGAAAATTAGTGTTGAACACTACGCTATAAACACTTAGATAGAGCATGTGTGCAACGCGGGTCTGAATGACTCGTGTTGTTACAAGTTTAGGTTGTGAAATCAAGTATTAAAAAATTATTGCGACTTTTGTTTAAACAATTTTATGACTTAACTATAGATTCTAGATGATATATAAATTGGAGTGTTTGATATGTCAAAAAAAAATAATTAAAAAAAAGAAACATAAAAAAGCACAAACTCAGCATGATTACGTTATAGAACTATTTAGTTTATGTGACTTCCTAACCAATTCATTCAACCTATTTAACGCATTTATTTGACACATCTTTTATATAATAAAGGAATTACATCATTTCAGAGTAATTTTGTCAATTCATTCTTATTGAAAAAACAATTGGGCCAATAGGAAAGCTCGATTTCGTCACGAAAGCAAAATCGTGTGATGTGATTGGTTAAACTTTAATAAACTTGGTGGAGAAATTTAGTTGATAAAAAAACACATAAAAATATAGGTGTCACATTTGTGAAAACAAAAACTTAAAAAAAGAGGAGGTAATTAATAAAACTTTAGTGGTTGAATTTTTAAAAATTAGATAGGGTTAGGTGTAATATTATAAGCCTCTATGTTTTTAATAACTTTGGATTATAAACAAATATCCCCTTACACTTTATACCTTTTATACTTTATATCTTAAAAAATACAATGTATAATAACAACATATAAATTTGCATACGAGTATAAGTATCAATTTTTTTTTACTATATACTTTCAACAAAAACTCATTTATTTCATTTTTAAAAGTTCAATATATGTGGACACGAGTTTACATTCTAAATACGGCTAAATTACTGAAACGGAAATATAATTATCAAATTGTAAGCACGGGTTACTTTAATATAAAAATAAATATACGCGATTGTACTTATAAGAATGACTCATGTAATTCTTATTTATTTTTTTAAGGATATCTAAAAAAACATTTTTAAAAAACTTAAAGGAGTATACTTTAACTTTATCAACGCTCATTATGTGCTATTAAACTTGCATCATGTGTACAACATAATATCATTAGTGAAATTTAAATAACAACATCAACATTTTTGTCAGATAAATAAAATTAAATCTTGAGTTATTTAACAGAAATTTTTACAAATATTTTACTAAGTTCTAATGGATATTAATGCATAATGAAAAACTCGTGCATAAGTATTAGTTGTACTTATATCACAATTTTCATGGGCAATCTCTTATATATGTATATACTGAACAAAAATGTTAAAATAAATTTGATTTATGTGTAAACTCCGTGCGTGCACAAAACTTATAAATCTTTATACTACTTATAATGCATCTTGTACCTTCTCTCCTATTAATTTTTTAAGATTTTCTAATATAGAACTTTTAAGCAAATACAAGTAAAAAGGCATAAGTTACAACTATTTGAAGCACAAATAAAACTAAAAAAACACTATTCAACATATACAATTAATACCCTATTTAATTTATCCCTTCAGCAAAATATACAACCATTTAACCATAATGTACAATCTAATCAATCTACTAAGCCAAGCACTTAAAAATAAAGCCATTAGGCTGCCCTCAGTGGTCGGTCGACCGATTCGGTCGCCATTGCGCCGACCGTGTCGCCGCCATTGCAACATGAGGGTCGAACTGGGTCAGTCGGCTCCAAAATTGACGAAGGGTTCATCCCCTCGACCGATAACTCACTCGACTAAAAAACAAAAAATAGAACCGTTACATTATTGAAAACAAATTTTTAACTTTGTAAGATTTTTTTTTTGTTAGGCTACCCACTGGTCACTCCCAAACTCACAGTAATAACAAAGATCTACCTTGACTCGAAAATGAAAATGAAACTAAACAAGATCTACGTAATTATTATTTCTAAATTAATTGTTAAAAAAAGTATGGCCGCATAACATCACATTACCAGAAAAATCAGTCACAGGGTACCCGCCGCCGCATCGCACGGGTACCCTGCTAGTATATAATTAATTATATGCAATTACCTTTAAAGACACAATATTCAGTATTAACAAAAAATAATTTTTTTTTTTCAAAACCCCGTACATGTACGGGTATTATAAATAGTTTTCTCTAATTATATTTACACATTTGACTAATTAGAGATTACCCGTAACGCAAATCAACTGAGTCAAGAAATTTAACTATGGAACATTATTGTTCAAAACTAATTATAATCAAGAGCATGCATGCTTGTATATTAATTCACAAAGTAAGTTTGGTTTATCATGACAGGTGCTAACTAAAGCTCTGTCTTTGTTACCTCTCAACATCTCACCTGCAACTATATTTTTCAACCGATCAGGAAAATAAGAACCCAATTTATGCAATAATAATCTAAATAACCATACTTGCATTACCTTTTCTCAGTTTGGCTTAAATAGGTGATATTGAAACCAAATGATCATACCATCTAAATGAACTCAACGAAGTTCGTATCAATCACTTAACAAAATTAGATTAGGAATTTTCACAAATGCTTAACTAAAGAGATAAAATCATATTTATTACTCCATGACCATGAGACACCTCATTACAACACTTCATCAACACAACATACTATGAATCCCCCTACATTTTGGAAACTTGAAGCCTACTGCAACGAATTTCTCTACGAATACCTAGGAAAAAAGTTAAAATTTGAAAGAAGAAATGTTACTTAGAGCTCTAGGGGTCATGAAGAGCACAACCTCTTCATTCGGGGCCCACGGATGCCACATCACACCATAACAAACCTTCACAAGTAACCACAACTAACCCTCCTCACTCACAACAAACCTCAACCTCTTCATTTAGGGCCCACCACTACAAATTTTATTTTTTTTTCAAATTTCCAAATAAACTAAATTTATTTCATTAATTACAATAAATACGATACTAAAAAACCGATACGGGGAAAAAGTAAAACACAACACATACTAATAATAAGAAACCTAAACATTTTACTAAACATTATTCTTTCTTGCCTCTTTCAGATGATCTCTGCTTTTGCCGGGTCAGAAGTCAAATTGGGATCTAGCATGAAGAAATCTCTCCTTCTCTAGCAACAATTTCCTTCCTCCTCGCCTCGTAACAAGCCATTTGAACGTCGACTTTTTGAGCATATTTTTCGGATAATTGTCCAGAAAAAGTACTCGATTGACTCCCACCGGAGCTAGCAGCGCTCGACGTTGAAGTCGACTTTTGTTTCTTTGCGGCTTGACTCTTTCTGCCGCCATCTCTTTCAGGTAGTGGTCGTTTATCCGGGCCGAATATATCTTCGAGACATGTAATGTCAATCGAATCTTCGGCATCCCACTTTGGGTAATTTTTCAAAATCTCCCAAACGTGAACATACCCGAACTCCTTCCCACCAAAGCGTTGCTCAAAGTTTAGTTTCGCATTCTCAAGATGATCGTGGTCATTTTCTCCACTTCGACGCTACAAATGTTTGTAAATAGCGTTGAATTTTTGGCAATCACCGTTAAGCCTCGGCCATTTACCGGTGATCATATTTTTGGTACGACGGTCATCGGTAGTCTGATCATTGAACATCTCCATAATGTCGTTCCAAAAGAAATCTTCGGAACGGTCATTTCCCATATCTTGATCTTGCGAAATTTCTATCCAATTTTGCGCAAGCATCCTTTCTTCAACCTTGATCCACTTCCTCCTGTTTGCCTGGCCTATGACTTCCATCTTAATCGTCTGCGTCCACAGCTTGTTTTGATTTTTTTGCCTTCGTCTTTTTCCCTTTACCTTTGGCGGGTTCACGTGCTTTTGGTACTTTGAATTGTGAACCGGACGGTTGTGATTCAATTTGGGGAAACGTTAGAGGTTGTGACGGGTTAAAAAACTGTGGTGACGGAAATCGGCAGGGGTAACTTACGAATCCTTGTTGAAACGCATATTGTTGGTTAAGAAAAATTTATTGGGGAGATGGGTTGGAATTTGCGAGGAAGGGGTAGACGGGTTTGAAGAAGCCCCGTATTGTGGTGAGTTTGAATTTAGTAGGTTCATGAAATACCCTCCGTTATTCGGGTTTTGAGACATCGTTTTTTTTAACTAGAGATATAGAAAGTATCTAAAAGTTGGTTGAATTGTTGTGAGAAAAATGTTGGTTTATGGTTTGTTATTTATATGGGTGGTATAGGTTTTTTTTTGTTTTTTTTGTTTTTTAACGGATAGATTTTTTAAAAATTATCCTCGGACCGTTTTGTTTTGTGGCTTTTGTCAGACACTCGCCGGTGTCGTGAGGCGCCCGGCTCTGGCGAAGGACGTCGAGGCATGGCGGTGTGGCAGCGAGGGACGGCGAGGTGTCCAGCGTGGCACGGCGAGGGAAGAAAAGAACGACACCTTGTGCTCTTAAAAGTGTATAACATAAACATAGGACAAACAATTGTAATCAATATCAATGTCTCTTTGCTGAAAGTATGTATTTAAGATGACCATAGATCCACCAAGATAAAATGTAAATGATACAAAAAACATCTATCTATACATAAAAAATGAGTTGCAAGTTGAGCATTAATTGAACATGCGAATTTATGGTTTAAGCTAGGCAACTCTATTATGATGAATAAGCTAACCAATTAAGCTTCTTTCAAAGCTTCTAAGATCTCTTAACTATACATAAAAAAACGAGTTGCATGTCATTGAATGTGAGCATTAATGGTATAAGCTAAGCATCTCTATTATGATGATTAAGCTAACCAAGTACCCTATTGTGGAGCTTCTTTTAAAGCTTTTGAGAGCTTTTACAGACAACAATAAAAAGCACGATTAAAAAAACTACATGAATGCATAAAGCCTCATTGATGAGGCAAGCACTTTAAGACAAGATTTAAAAAACACAGTTCCAGCTTCTTAGCTTCCCATCCCCAAATCCATTTATCTTCTCAGCATTAAATGTTTGTATATATCTTTGAGGTAAGACTGGTTGTATAAATAAGCCATGTGTGTGGCCCTTGTGGTATTTTCGAGCTATTTTGTGGCCGATTCATGGGTCGTTTCACTGCTGTTTTAGTTGTACTTGATAAACTTAATTGGATCTGGTCGGATCCATGTGTGGTTTTAAGGTTTGTTTGTTTCGCTCTAAGGATTATTTCCACCCGAGCCTGAACATTATCGTGGACCCAAGTTGAAAGTGGCCATCATAGGTGCTGGCCTTACTCGTATGTCAACTACGGTGGAGCTTTTGGATCAAGGACATGAGGTTTGTACAAAAAATTTTTACGTTATTGGGTTAATCCCAATCTACCCATATTAAAGGTCAAACCTGAAAGTCAAAGTCAAACATGGAAAAGTCAACTCGCTGGAAATAACTGCCAAATAGCAGTAACAAAAACAGTTATATGACAGTTACAAACATAACTGCCATATCAGGAATAAACACAACGGTTCCTTGTACCTTTTCATTTAATATATATACTATAAACATATTATGTAAGAATGAGGATGACAGATTTATAGAAAATAGAGATTATTTCATATTTTGGTTTATCGTTGATTAAAGATCCGTGAAATAAGCACTATTTTTTCGGCAAAAAACAGTTTGCAAATCCGATTAAAACACAATCACTGAAATCATTTTGTGTTTATCATCAGGAGAATCCAACTCTTGTCACCAAGGGATTAATCACTTTCGTGATTAATTTTAACCGGTAACAAAAGGGTTTCATATTTTTTTTGCAAACTTTTTTTTTCTGTCAAGAACATCAAACCGAAACAAACCCTAACCCGGAATCATCAAAGGTTAGGCACGGTCAAAAAAATCTGAACCCAAGATTCAAAACAGAAAAATAACATCGAGAGGATAACGCGAAGTCATCAAATTAGGGCAGAATTAAAGATTCAAATTAGAACAAACACACCTGTTCCGATTAAAGAATCAAGCCCAGATCGTTAATTAAGCCACCAATCGACTTAACTACAGTCTCATATCATCCATATCTCTCACGGATTCAAAACCCCCAAATTCACCGAAACCCTAAAAGTTTTGATTAAATGGAATCAGTGCTCGCGAAGAACACCACACACCGGAGAAGAGAGGAAGGCAACAAAGCCATAAAGATAAGGAGAAGAGAAATGGAAGAATCCCTTAAAGAATAGACGATATTAGTCTCAGTCTCACACAAGAGACGTTTTTTATCTTTGTATCTCAAAATAAAGAGTTATAAGAAACAAATAAAAGAGGGGCGTATCTCACTTTTATCTCACAAGAGATAAATAATATACAAAAGAGGCGCATCATTTTAAGTAGGGCTACACACAAAGGATATTTTTATTTTAATGCATCGGGTTAGACCATCAACCCCTCCAGGTTCCAAAAGTTACAAAACCACTCTTTCATTTTTTTATATAGTATATATTTTTCATTTTGATATATATTATTTTTTGTTTGATAAGTTACTTTAATTTACAAATTTAGTACTTCATCAATTTTTTTTAGATATAGTAACCTAGTGATTACACTGCTTATTATATTAGAAATAACTTTTAAGGAGTAATTAACCTTAGGATATTTCATTTAAGAATTTTTAATCTCCCAGGATAGTTTTTCAAAACTAGACCTATAAAAGTTTTATATACCTTTAAGGAAAATAAAACATTAGAGCTCACTAAAAAATAAGAAATTTCAACACACCTCGTGTTAAAATTTTCTTGGAGATTTATTGTCAATATCTTTAATATATGACGAAAGACAGTGGTAATAAGGAACCTAGTACTAATATTATAAATAGTACACCCCAATTTAAATGCCCAATCCTAAAGCCCGCGAATTACTCATTATGGGCAATTCGCATGCAAATCATTCTCGAAGCAAATAGCTTATGGGAAACAATAGAGCCGACTGAGTCGACTCAACCCAATAAGAAAAAAAAGAAAACCGCTATTGCATTTCTTTACCAAGCCTTACCCGAAGAACAATTACTTCAAATAACAAAGCACAAAACCGCCAAAGACATTTGGAATGCTTTGAAAACTAGACACGTTGGCAAAGACAGAGTTCAACAAGCAAGACTTCAAACACTCAAATCTGACTTTGAGATGTTATACATGAAGGAAGACGAGACAATCGACACCTTCACTACAAAACTTACAACTCTCTAAAACAAAGCCATTAGTCTAGGACACACCATAGAATATGATTAGTACGGAAACTACTAAATGTTTTACCCGATAGGTATCTGCAAATAGTCGCATCTATAGAAAAATATTCCGACCTAAGTGAAATGACTATGGAAGAAGCAATAGGGAGAGTTACGACCTATGAAGAAAGGATTAAGTTTAAGAAGCATAAACAAGTGAACAGTCAAGAGAGTTTGATGTTCACACGATATAAAGGACAAGGAAAACCTTTTAGAGAATATGGCCAGGGAAGATTTAACTAGTCTCGAGGCCGAGAACAAGACAAGAACAATTATCAATCTAAAAGGGAAGAACGAGCGTCTTTTGAAGAAGATACAAGAGACAAATCTCAAGTCACATGCTACCGATGTCACAAACTTGGACATTATGCATATAAATGTCAAAATAAACATAAGATTCAAGTCAAAACAATCCAATTTTATTGAAGAAGACTTAGAGCCAACATTGCTTATGGCGACTATAACGAAGAGAAGATACAATGAGCATACCGCGGTGAGTGCAGAAAGCAGAGATTGCGAAACAGTGAGAGTGCAGAAACAACGAGAAGCTTGGCCCAAGAGAGTGCTAAAATAGCAGAGAGTGCAGAAACCGCATAGAGTGTAGAAATCGCAGAGAGTGCAAACACCGCAGAGAATGCGAGAAAGCAGTAGAATGCATAAACAGCGAGGGAATCGAAGAGATTCTAAAATTGATCAATGTTGCAGCGAATGTTAAAGGAAGAAAAATGGAGTTATGTGAGACGACTACAAAAGACTTAAAGATCTACGTCGCAGCGATTGTGATTAAGGGGGAGAATATTGGGTTAATCCGAAAGTCAAAGTCAAAGTCAAACATGGAAAAGTCAACTCGCTGGAAATAACTGCCAAATAGCAGTTACAGAAACAGTTATATGACAGTTACAAACATAACTGTCATTTCAGGAATCAACACAACGGTTCCTTGTAACTTTTCATGTAATATATATATACTATAAACATATTATGTAAGAATGAGGATGACAGATTTATAGAAAATAGAGATTATTTCATATTTTGGTATATCGTTGATTAAAGATCCGTGAAATTGGGCCAACATACATTTTTTTTGCATTGCTCATTGAAAAGAAAGATGATAGTATTTTGATTAGAGGATTTGTTAATTAAGTGATTAAAGCTTAAGTTACTTATGGCAAAAGTAGAGTAAAATTGTGTTACACTTTACTAACAATTTGTTTGTTTCGGTGTTTGCTTTTTTGTGGTTCGTAATCCCGTTAACACCGTTAAAGTTTTGGTGGTGTTTTAAGTTTGATTGGTTTGTGTTTGTTTAGTTATATATCTTGATTATTGATGAACTTTTCTATGATAGAGGATGATATTTCAAATCTGAAAATAATGATGATTAGAGGTCTATATATACGAATTTCACATTTAAGATGTTCATTTTGACTTTTAAGAATTAGTGGAATATAATTGTGGGAGTTCCTAATGTATAGGTGCAAGTTGTTATAATGTATGGTTTATTTCTTTGAATTATTTCTTTCGGTAATGTGATATGGTACTGAATTTAGTTTTGGTTGTTGTCATGTGGAATGAGCAACAAAAGGATTATTTCCACCCGAGCCTGAACATTATCGTGGACTCAAGTTGAAAGTGGCCATCATAGGTGTTGGTATGTCAACTGCGATGGAGCTTTTGGATCAAGGACATGAGGTTTGTACGAATTGTTTTTATGTTTTTTTGCATTGCTCATTGAAAAGAAAGATGATAGTATTTTGATTAGAGGATTTGTTAATTAAGTGAATAAAGCTTAAGTTACTTATGGCATAAGTAGAGTAAAATTGTGTAACACTGTACTAATAAAGTTTGCACGCTTGAGTTTACTGCAAGTTCTCACCCAAATTAAACTTTTCTTATCCTACAGGTGGATATATATATTGGAAAATTTAGTGCACTTGTGGGATTAGTTCACACCTGGTTTTGGGTTAGGAGGTACGGAGTGTACACCCATGAGGTCCCTGAACACCCTGACTCAATAGTGGTTTGTACTGGTAGTATTGGTTACTACTGATAATGTAGTAACTGATGGTTCCTACTGGTAGTGTATTGGTTCCTGCTGGTAGTGTATTGGTTACTACTGTTGGTGTAGTAACTGATGGTTCCTACTGGTAGTGTTCCGGTTCCTGCTGCTAGTGTAATGGTTCCTACTGGTAGTGTTGCAGTGAATAATTTGTAACAACTTTGACTCATTCAAGTGACTGTTTGATAAGGTTTTAAAAGGTACCATTTTGAGGGGTCGTTTTAGTCCTTATTTGATCACTTTTGTATCCGTTATTGCTTAATATCGCTCCTTTTCACTTTTTAGGTCTCTTGAAGGCAAAATGCTGGAATGGCACTTATTTGGACGAAAAGGCGCGAATATACGAAGAAAATGGCCAAAGACAAGAATCGAGACACTCAAAGCCGTGAAAACAGAAGCGGCGGTCACGCTTAACTGCTGGCCGCGTCGAGGAATTTGTGGCATCAAGAAGAGAAATTGCTAGTTTTGAAGGACGGTCGGGCTTTAAAAGAGTAGACCGTCGTCGCCTCGGGCCTAGATGCGACCAGACGGCGTCAGAAGCTGAAGGGCGGTCTGACATAAGGTGACGCCGTCGCAAGGTTAACGTGGCCAAGCGAAACCCTAATGGCGACACGCGGCGTCACAAAACATAAGGTGACGCCGTCGCATATGTAATATTATATATAGAATCCGAATTTTTTAGTTTTAGAAGAGTCTTTTTGGAGTAAAACCTAAAACGAACCAAGGGTGTCTTGTACAGTATTTTAGGGTTTCAAACCCTATCTTACATCAAGATAAGTATTTACTTCATCAATTCAATTATGTCTTTGATTATTTGTGTGTATGCTTGCATGTTCTCCATGTCCGGCTAATTTATTTGTGTGTTTACTTAGGGAGTATGAAATTATTGAATATTGATTGGTTGTTTCTTATCTTAGTTGATTAATGATCTAGTAATGCGATAGGTCATTCGTTGTGTACTTAATGCTTGATTCATCTTTGTGAACCTTAGAATATAATTACATGAGTAGTTGTAGGCTAAACCATCCAAAGAGTGCCTTAGAGTAAGAGTTTATTATCCCTAGTGGGTTTTGTAGACGAGACCCTTTGGTAAGTTCAAAGAGTTAGGGAGAAGCGCATACCCTACAACTTTAGACACACAGCTAAGAATAAGGACGTGACAATTCAACCATCAATAGGAGATAATTAAGGAGTAGTAAAACCTAAGTAAACACATCTTTAAACTATCATACGAGCACACATTAATTAGACATAGACTACCACCACCTTAGTTTAGATAATTAGATAATAGTAGAGTAATCGGTAGAAATACCAACCCCCAAATCCAAACCCCGAGATTCATACTTTTCAATTTCCTAAAAAACATAAAAAGATAAAAAATAATCTTCCTCAACCTCAACTTTAGCGTAGTAACTTCTCACTAGCATTCCTATTCCCCTAGAGAACGATATCAATACCCGTGGCTTACCTAATTACTACACTACAACGATTAGGTTCACTGCCTAGGGTGTTATAAAACTTGCTCGAAGAAAAGGAAGTTTCCTTGACCACGAGCCGCGTGTAGCGTTATCAAGTTTTGGCGCCTGCGGGAATAGAATAGCTAGTTAGTAGTCCACCTCGTTTAGGTTTCTTTGCTTGATTCCTATCAAGTAAATTTTTTCTCATTTTTTGCTTCCTCTTAGTCTATCCCCCTTCTTCGTGACCTTTGTTCGTACACCCATCACTTTTCATCATGGAAGGTGATAACCCAACACCAAATAAGTCAATGTCACTCAAAACCCAAACCAATAACCAACACAACCGTCGAAGCCGCTATGTGAGTAGAAACACCGACCTTCAGGATTTGCAGAAAATATTCGATAGTACAATTAGGGAAGCTGTTGAGAAAGTAGTCAGCGCCTCTGTAGTTGGCTCTATGATTAGCAGTAATTCGGACAATGGCATGATAAACAACAACGTGGATGTGGAAAATAGTGCTTACTTCAATCTTTACCCCACTAAGGAAGAGATTGCGTACCATCAATACATAATCGACAATCCACGATCACCTATCATTAGGATATGACCAAAAATTAGGAGAGGAAATCCCTGGAACCTAAAAATCCCTTGTTTGATCGGATATAGGAGTGTCGACCACGCTTACATAGATACGGAATCTCCCATTAATGTAATGTCATATGCTGTCTACAATGAAATTATGAATGAGCGACTTAATATTAGGAGAGACCCTAAGTATCCAGGAGGAGTTTGCAACTTTGTGGGAAGAGTCAAGGACGTGCATGTCTTTATAGGAAATTTCACCTACCTAGTTGATTTTATGGTCCTAGAAGATGTAGGATGCGTCATTGACTATAGTTTATCCCAAGTAGTGCTAGGGAAACCGTTTGTTGAAACATCTAGAATGAGCCATAACAAGCATGATGGAACAGTTAGGTTTAAGGAAGGAACCGATGAGATCACCTATAGGATGCCTTGGAAAACAAATGAGTATGGCCACTTGTCCTTTTATGATCGAGACAACATCAAAGCTTTTGATGACAAGAGCAAGGAAGATGTTGAAAAAGGTTATAAATTCATGTGGGAAAGAAGGAGGCATTATTATAAGGATTGCTTGACCCTAGGGCCTAGGTATAGAGTCGATGAAAATTTTGTCAACATGATAGAATTCTCATTGAGGATGCAAAACGAGGCAACGTAGGAGTACGACTACGAGTCTAGCTACAAGACTCTTAAATAAAGAAAAGCGCTTCTATAAATAGAGGCTTATTATGGGTGATTGATGAGTGTCTAAATACTCATCATTTTTGTACTATCTAGATTGCAAAAACATCTGAAAACACTCAGAAATGCATCAAAATGATGAAAATATCACAAATCAGTGTTTTATGTGTTTTAAATGCAAATATATCAAAATCAGATGAAAAATGTATCAAGTTTGCATAATTGGCAGTTTTAGTCCCCCAAGTTTCAAAAGTTGTCAAAATTAGTCCCTGGTAATTCAAAAATTTGTAAAATGTCATTTAAGGTCCATGGGATTCAAAAGTTGTCAAAATAAACCCTTTAAAGTTTAAAATTTACAAAATGACAACTTTAGTCCCTAAACTTTGAAAATTGTCAAATATGGTCCTTGGTTAATTTAAAAAGGTGAAAATTATCAAAAAATACCTTGTACTATTCATAAATGACAAAATTGGTCATTATAGTGAACTTTGGAGAAATTACATGTTTGGTCCCTCAAGTTTCAAAAATGACATAAAAGGCCTTGGATTTAAAAAATGGAAAATAATCAATAATGGTCCTTGTACTAATCATAAATGGCAGGTTTGGTCCTTGTGAGAGCTATGGAAAATAGGCAAGATTGGTTCATCAAGTTTGGACAAATTACAATTTCGGTCAAGTGTTATAACTAAACCAACCGGACCCTTTATGTTATTAAATAACAAATCAACCCAAATCCACTAACCCACTTGCCCAACACCCCAAGCCAAAACCAACTTACATTTAAAAATAACCATACTTTGTTCACCCTCCTTCAACCTTTCCACCTGCTACCACTCAATCTACTCCACCTGCTACCTTCACCCTTTCCCATCCCTCCACCTTTACAACATCCCAAAAGCAATGTGCTCCCTCCCTAAAACACATTACCAGAACCTGTACAAGACTTTTGGCGCCAAAAAAGCCATTTAAACGGCTAGGATTAATTTGACTAAATCAAGGGCTCAAATTAGTTGGGAAAGTCTCACAAAACTGCAAAGACTTCAAAGAGTCATTATAAAGAGAGAGAGAAGCAGAGATGAGGGAGTAGTAGTTAAAAGTAGTGTAATTTAGGTTTAAATATGTTGTTTTAGTTAATTTTTCATTTCCAGTGTATTAATTAGCTTTTAAGCTCTATATTTCATGTTCTTATTGTCTAATAACACTTTTGTAAACCTCAATTTCAAGTTATCAGTTTCTTTTTATGTTTATGAAAATTTCCTTGTTAAAATTCTCAAAACATTCGAATATTGTTAATTAGTTGTTGCTAAGAAATATCAAGCTCATATAAGCTCTTATATAAGCTTTTATAAGCTCATTTTAGCTTAATATCTACTCAGAAAGTTTCTACTCTTAAAACTCTCTCAGTCAACAAAAGTCAACTGAAGAGATCAAAATGGACTTGGTTATGATATTGGTTGATGCAGTGATGATTTGGGATTGGATTTTAGTAGTTTAGTGTATATTGGGTTCTGGTATAATCTTTACATAAGCTGGACCTCATGTAAGTTTGGTTTCTTTTTTCTAAAACTGCCATGTATGTTCAGTCTTAGTGCAGTTTATATTTGATCTTGTTAGTGCTTGATTTAATGTTATTAGAATATTAGTTAAATATCTGTTTTGATCTCTGTCATTGTGGAACAGGATTAAGTAGTTTAATATGCTTATTAATTAGCTTAAACTAGTGTTTGGATTCACTGTTTTAATGGTGTTAAAAGCTATATGTGATATTGATTGTTATTGTTTCATGTTATATTAGCTCTAGATAGCTCAGTTCAAACATAAAACACAGTTCTTATTTCATAAAAAATCAAAATCATCTTGTAACTTCCCTTGATAGTTAACTGTTAAGGTTCTAGAGTGCAAAACTCATCACATTAGCTTATTACTTGATACTTTAGCTTAAAATCATCTTAACATAGCTTAATATAACATATATAATCAGTAAAATCAATCTTAAGTTCATAAAAGTCAACTAGTTAGTGTATTTAAAAAGTCAAAATTTTCTTAAGTACAGTTTTTGAATAAAATCTATAATTTTAGTGTGTGCTTAATATTAGGATTCAGGACTTAAGCTTTTGGGATATCAATATTTAGTTGCTTAACTTAATTATAAAAATATTATTTTATCATTACTCAGCTTATTAAGTACTTATTTCTAAGTTTGTTTTAGATACCTTATTTGAAAAACTCCTGTGCACCGTGTTACTAGTTCATTTCACAAGCTCTCACAGAGCTTATTAATGAACTCTGGCTTGTGCCCTTTAGTTTTTAGGTAGCTCACCTAGCCATATCTCTAGTTCAAAGCTTATTTTTCTATTTTTAGCTTATTTAATAGGTCTGCTCTTTGCTTTTAATTTTGTCCATTTTACTTGGTACACCAATAAGTCATGGTTATCACTTTTTAAAAGCTAGTCACAAGCTTATTAATGGAAGCTAATCTTTGTAAATTAGATTTTTATAAAGCTCAATTGGTTAGCTAGTTAGTCCCAGTTTTTATTTTCATTTCCAAGCTCATATAAGTGCTTAAAATTAAGCTAAAAGGTAGCTAGCAAACCAAATAGTACCTTATTTAAACAGAATAAGCTTATGCTTATTTGGCTTCTGTTAAGTGCTTATTTCTAATTCATTGAGCTTATTAAGTTGTAATACTAGCTTATTAGTAGTTTCCTAGCTTATTCCATTTTACATTTTGCTTATTGAGTAGCTTATAAGCCACTTGGCTTAATATCTTGTGCTTATTTTCATTTTTGCTTACTGTTGAAATCATTGCTTATTTCAGTGCTTATTGGTTGTTTTTGTAAAAAGTCATAGTTATAAAAATTGCTTATTTACTTGTGTTTAATAAGTTTGTAAAATAAAATCGAAAAAAAAAATGTTTAGCAAAAAGGTGGGGAGGCAGGCTCGAACCTGAGACCTCCCACCTTTGAGAGTGTTAGGAGTGTACCTGTAAGCCATTCGCCCTTGGGTCTTGTCTTGGTCATATCTTACACAATTTAATACATAACCCTTATTTGTCCAATAAGCTTATACGAGCTTAATGGCTTATTTCCACTTATTTGAAACAGTTTTTCATCCTTTTCATTTTTCTTAGTTTGGTATTAATATAAAGTATTTTATAAAAAGTTTGATTTTTCCAAATAGTTTTAGTATTTTTAAACATTTAATTAGTATAAAATCTTATTTAATTCATAATAAAAAATATAAAAGTCTAAAAAATATAAATCTTTTTTCTAAAATTTTCTTTTGTCATATATTAAGTAAAAAAATTGTTTTTACACTTGTAGGACTTTTATTTCATAAATTTTACGTTTTTGCTTGCACTTTCGGCGTAATTTTATATTACTTGTCGTTTTCATTTTAAGTTACGTTTTAGATAATATAATTTAAGTTTACGTTTTAATAAAATAGTTTATTTAAGATATTTTGTTTTATAAAATCACAAAAACATCATTGTAAAAATAGTGATAGAGTTTATTTAATATATTTTAACTTTTTAATTTCTTTTAATTTGCATTTAAGTCGCTATAATTTATTAATCTCTTCTTTAGGTAATTATCCATCCAAAACTACTTGATCACTATCCTTAGTGATCATTCTATCATCTGATCAAGTGTTTACACACCAATTCATCCTCCGTGGGACTTAACGACCCAGGAATCCACTGTATTCCCCTGATCTTCATTGCATTTGTGCTTAAACTGTTTTAAGTTTGTTACGGTCGGCCTTTCACAAGTGGCAGGCTTGCGTGATAAAACTTGACGGTTTAGCACCGATCAGTGATTATTATGGAGGCTTATTATGGGTGATTAATTGGCTGTTAATTACTCATAATATCCATTGATTAGGAGTGAGTATTCTCTACTATAAATAGAGATGGTCTTCATCAGCATGAAGGTACACTGAAACACACTGAAAAAGAACAATACCAGGAGAAACAAACTGAAAGCATAAACACTTGAAAGCAAAGGGTTATTGATTTGTGCCTAATTCAATAACAAACATTTGGTCTTATCCCAAGTAGATATTCGTGATACCCAGGCATACTTTGGAAAGTGATTACACGATTCCAAGTGATATCCGGTAACCACCTAGTGGTATTGTTGTTGCTACTGATTATCTTACCCTGTTCTGGGCTGTCACCAACCAACAATATACGAGTCAAGGACATTCATTGGTGGAAAAGTGGATTCATTTGTTGATAAAGGTGGAAACCATATTGAAATTGGACTACATATTTTCTTTGGTCACTACAACGATCTTTTCCGTGGAGAGGGTATGTTAAAGTATTCTTACATAGTCAAGTTTCGATTAATTTGTGGAACTATGTATTAATAGTTTTTCTCCCTAACTTTATTGTTGTCGAGATTTGACATTTTCATTAATTAATCACAGGCTATTCTTGATGATATATGGAAGGGAATAAAGCTTGAGTTACTTATGGCATAAGTAGAGTAAAATTGTGTAACACTGTACTAATAAATTTTGCACGCTTGAGTTTACTGCAAGTTCTCACCCAACTTAAACTTTTCTTATTCTACAGGTGGATATATACGAGTCAAGGACATTCATTGGTGGAAAAGTGGATTCATTTGTTGATAAAGGTGGAAACCATATTGAAATTGGACTACATGTTTTCTTTGGTCACTACAACGATCTTTTCCGTGGAGGAGGTATGTTAAAGTATTCTTACATAGTCAAGTTTTGATTAATTTGTGGAACTGTGATATGAGTTTTCTCCTAACTTTATTGTTGTTGAGATTTGACATTTTCATTAATTAATCATAGGCTATTCTTGATTATATATGGAAGGGAGAAGTCACCAATAGTGAGGTATCCTACAATTCATTTGAAAAGTTTGGTTCGGCTGAGAATATTACAGGAATTGTAGGTTATACGAATGGAAAGACTTTTAGTATCTATCTTATTGACTTTGTATAACTAATAAGTTTGATTTGTTCTATTCAGATGCTAAAGATTTTGGACCCACCACTTGAAAAGATGGTAATCTTTAATTGGTTAAGGAAGTTGTGGATCCTAACAGATGGACTAATCAAACAGACCCTGAGAGTGTGCTACTGCTAAATGGTCCTAAAACCAACTTGACTGGTGGTTGGTTAGCGATTTGCATATAAACATATCATTTGTTAGAAATTCATTATAAAGTAACTTGGTACTTTGTTTCAGGGTAAATAGTTCCTAAAATGATTTCAGGAATGGAATCCTACCAGGGAATAACAACGAGTCATGAAAGTGGAATTATAGGCAGCAACAATGATAATGCATCTAATCTCAAAGTTACGGATTCAACTTATGTCAAGAATCAACTATTTGATGATCTCCGACCGTCTTCTGCCTTTGACATAAATGCTGAACTTCCTAACGATTCGAACTCTCTCTTTTCCAAACCATCTTCTGAGCAATACTGGACCGGAAATATGCAGCCTTTGGATAGTAGTATAAATAAACATTTGACCAGCAGCATCCCACCCGGGGAGGTGAGTTTGTTCATTTCATGGTTTGAGCCAGGATTTTTTTGGGCTGTTTTACCAGTTCGCGTTGTAGGCGCACCAGAAAGAACTCCCTATGAGGAACTAGGAGATGTCATGCCACACTTTAAAGCCACACATAATTACCCTATTTGAGGTTCGCGAGGAATCGACCCATGTTATGAATATGGGTGACTGGAGTTGTACTTTCTTAGGGTGGAAAGAAACTGGTCTACCTGGCCATCACTCTCTTGATGTTTTTGCATTGATTGGTAGGAACCCGTGTAAATACTGCGCAAACTACTTCACTATTGATACTTATCATTTAATCTACTTAGAGTCCATAAACCAAGTACCCATTGAAATGGAAGAAGGTGAAAAGTACGAGGTCATAAAACCAGGGGTTGAAAAGGGACAAGCTTTAGTAACAGTGGGTGAGAATGAAGAAGGTGGCGAAAAGATTGAGGCTGACGAAGAAAATGGTGAAAAGATAGAGATGAAGAATTCTGGTGACGAAAAGAAGGAAAGACAACTCATTAATATTAGGGTTTTCTAACTTGTAAGAACACCAAAAGTACACAAGGACCCACCAAAAAGTACACATAATTTATTTTGTTAGTCTACTGATTGTCCTTCAATAGGTTGGCAACCTATACCAATAAACATAGCCTAAGGCACAAGTTAGAAAAACCCTTAATATTAACATACTCTTATATGAATCATTATAAACTGATGAAAAAATCATTTGCATTTTATCTACACGTTTTAATAAATATTTTTATACCATACGCATACCAAATGTTCTTACAGCTATACCTAATAGTAATGAATTATTCATTCTTTCATAATCCAATGAATTCATATCATATTGACCTACTCTTCAATTATATGCAACAAAAATGCACATAGAAAAAAAATCATTTAGAGACAACCATTTGGTACATTTTTAAACACGGCCAAGTGTAAAAAGTAAACTATCTATGTACTAAACTTGAGTTAATGATACGGAGTGTTTGGGGTCGAAAAGACTTCTTTTTCTACGAGCAAGTTTTTTAACCCTCTAGGCAGTGTACCTAATCGTTGTAGTGTAGTATGGGGTAAGCCCAGGGGATTGATTCGTTCTCTAGGGGAATAGAGATGCTAGAAAGAGATGTATGACGAGAATGTTAGGTTGAGGAAGATTCTTTTTAGTCTTTTTTGGTTTTTTGAATGCAAAGTAAATATCTCGGTGTTGAAAACTCTCAGACCTTGACAGATCTTTAGCACTCGTGGATCGTTAGTGTTGCCTATGTAATCATAAGCAAACTAAAAGACAGTCTCTAAAACTCGTATTCTATAGCGGAAAGTAAATACAAGTTGTTATAACTAAGAACACTTAGATCCTCTATGGATCTTTTTATTCACTGAAACTCTATGTTTCGAATGAGTTGAGTTGTTCTCTATTACAAACTATGAGGTTCCTTTTATAGACAAGGAACCCTAATCTATTACTACCCAATCGACTAAACATGCAAGCATGCATTTAATGACTAATACACTAAACTATATTGAGCAGTACAATAAAACCCATGCTAACCTCGGGCCGTTCAAAGATAATGATGGGTTAGCATTTAAATATCTACGCATCGCGATCCTAGTCAGCTTCCACTCTTCAGATAACACGGCCTGCTTTTACACTTCAGAGAATGTCTTCTTAGCAGATGCTTCTACTTCAGCAGAATCCTTCGGCAGTATTGACAGCAGAAATCCTACTTCACATAATTCCCAACAATCCTCCTAAAACTGGAATTTGACTTGGTTAAGTTCCAGTTTCCTGACCTTGAAAGATCTTTGAGACTTCAGTACTAGAGGATTGTTTTCACACATCAGTAGCAAAGAACCAATAATAACCTCATCTCTATGATGATCAAGCTTTGAAATGCCAGGTCTTTGCAGCAACAAATGACATAATGTACATCAAGACTTATCAGTTGCAAACTATTCTCATCACAACCAGGTGTGTTATCTCCTGTGAGAGGTGAATCATTGAAAATAATGGATTTGATGTCTCTTTACCAATAGCCATTACTACTGGAGTAGCCAAATATTTAAGTTCGAAAACTATGGTACTCTGATAACCATCTGATTTATAGGCAAACCAGAAACTATATAAACGGATTTGTTGTGTCTTTACCTGTAGCCGTTTGCTCAGGACTAGTCAATTCTTAGAATTGGTGAATTGATAACCAAATATGGATGTAGTTACCTTTACCACAAGCCATATACTTGTGGGCTAGACAATTCTTGGATTCCAACAAGGAATAGACCATGGTGAATTGATGACCATACAACTCTTAGCAATTAAGCATGGGTGGTTGCAGACCCTATGATTTTGAGCAAACCATTACAGCTATTAACAGATTTGATGTGTCTTTACCAAAGTTGTACCCTTTGGACTAGCCAACTCTTTGATACACACAAGGTATATCTGGTGAGTTAAAAACCATCAAAAAGTGCAACAAACCTGCAAAGGAAAGTTAGTTTTTTTTTTTAACTAAGAACAACAAACAAGACAAGAAATACAAAACTAACCAATAAAACAAATAATGTAAAAAAAATAAAAATGGTACCATTATGAAGAAGAAGAGGCAGTTTGTTCTTGCAGAAGTTGTGTCTTGATTAAACTAACCAGTTGTTCAGCATTTAGCTTTTCATTTCCCACTGGCTCTGGGGGAAACTCCAACTTCTGACAAAGCATCCTTTCCATAAGTCTCTTGGGCAATGGATACTTTCTTTCAGCAAACATGCAGACTGTGATTCCACCCTTAGTCTCAAGCACATGCACACGAGGGAGAGGATAGAGTCTCCAGGACACAACTCGCCATAAATGTGAGTTCTCCCAAATGGAATGTCCTCTACTATTGGGAGAATGAGAGTTAAACAGGACTTGAAGATCTCCTAGTAAGAACATCCCAGAACCTTGTGGTGCAATGTTGCAGTAATGGCTGGTAACGAGAGTGTACAGAGTAAGCAAATCTGCCCTGTCTACCAAATGGAGTATTTCCTTCAAAAAGGTGAATTCCATTGAAGTGTTATCCTTTCGATGAATGACATTCATCTCATCATTCTTCAGAGTCCAATTGACCAGCACATTTTGATCTCCCTCAGGAAAATCAGAAGCAGAACCTTCTATAATGAATGTTGCGTCATCAGCTTCAAGATCCAAGAGAGTTCTTTTGGCCATCCTCTTCTTCCTCCTACCAGGCTTATAGATATCCGAAGAAGGTACAGCTTCAGACTCTTCATTAGTTTTGCTAGCAGGACTAGAGGAAGTAGATGAGAACTTAGGAGTAGCACTATCACGAATGGCATTCATCCTGGCTAGCAAGATTCTAGCCTTTCTAGTTTTTACACCTGCAATATCAGTTTCCTTAACTTTAGTATCTTCTTCTGAGTCAACAGATGCCACAGTGGGAGCTGGTACATTAGGTGATTCAGGAGAATTGGTAGATGGTTCAGCAGATGGAACCTTGATATTTTCTTTAACCAAAGTTTCTTCTTTTGCATCAGAAGAAACAACAAAAGTTTCAGCAAAAGAGGCCTTGTCAGATGAGGGAGTAACTTCAGTAGTTGCCTTAGCAGAAACAACTGGAGAAACCACCTTGGGTGGAACAGCATCAAAGTTCTCCATCGTTTCAACTAACTTGGGTCTTTTGGCTTCTGGTGCCACTTCATTTCCAGCAATCCTTTTCAAGTTGGAAGATGGTGTTGAGGCAGAGGAAGAAGACTTCATAATCATATTATATATGTAAAACAGTCTTGCATCAGGTAATGCCACGACTTGCTTCATTGTAAGTCCACGGTTAAGCACAGAACAACTTTGATTTTTCACTGTAATCCTTATATGAGATTTCTTCTGAGCTTCTTGAGGGTCTCTCTCTCTTTGCCTTGTTCTTTTCAGTAATCAGTGCTTTCCTTTTCGCGGCTGCTTCTTGCTTCCTTTGTTCTCCAAGCTGCATCATCCGAGCCACAAAATTTTCACCATCAAATTCTGCTCGCAAGATGCTCTGAGCAAGAGAGGGATTTGAAATAGTTTGCTGAGTTAGAGCATCCCAGTGTTCAGCAGGCATCTGAACACGCAATGCATCCAGTTCTCTTTGTCTCTCAGGAGTCAAGGTTGATAAATCCTCTGCTTCAAGTTGTTTAGCCAATACTTCACTTTCCTTAGACTTCTCAAACTCAGCCAACCGACTTTCTTGTCCTAGCCTTTCCTCTTCACTTACCAAGTCTGGACAAAGTTCTTCTTCAGTCATTTTACCTTTCCCTTTATCAGCAGGCTTCTTAGCACTCTCAACTTCAGTAAGATCAACTAAAGGAATCTCAGTAGAGATACCCAAGTCAACTTTAGGAGAAACATGTTGATGCAGATCTTCAACTTGAGTGGTCAAGACAATATCAGCAGAAAGATCTACTGAGGATGAAGGGCCTGTTGGTTCTTGAACAGACGAAGGTTGACCATGATCAGAAGATACATCCTCCATTTGCACATCAGCAGATGCAGCCTTGTCAACACCAGGTTCCTTTGAAGCTTCAGAAGAAACCTAACTTAAATAAGAGCTCTTTCTTCTTTTGTAAAGAACAGGTTCCTTATTCTTTGAGGATTCAACAACCACTGATGAAGGAACAACTGTCTTCTGAACCACATCTGCTAACATGTTAAGAGGCCCAAACTGAGAAATTTCTTCCTCCTCATCAGAGGAAACCACAAGGTTCCTTTTGGACAGATGCCCAAGTTGTTCTTCCAAGCTCTTAACTTTATTCCTCAATTCCAAAATCTCATTACCAAGAGTAGATTTGGTCTGAGCAAGTTCCTTTTTGAGATCTGCCACTTCGGCTGCATACCTGTTCACAAGAGTATAGACTGATGTAAGAGTAACTGGGTACTCAGCTCTACCACCTAATTGCTCAGTGGAAATGGGAGCTTCATTAGACCTTTCAGGAGAAACATGGTCTTGCTGAGAAAGAGGAGGATCTTCATTGAGAGGATCCTTAACAGGACTAGGTGAGGCCAGACTATTGAGATCAGTCTTAGACTCAGCATGAGTAACCTGTGTGGGTGGTGGACTCGGTCTGGGTGATGGTACAGGTGGAGAATGGTCAGGAGCAATATGAGATGCTTCAGCAGTAAAGGAGGGACCCTCATCTATATTAACTGATGGATTGCCATCAGTAGCAACATTTGAAGAGGGTGGGGTATAAGCAACATTTTCCTCATCAGTAGCCTCATTGCCATGAGGCAACATAGCTGCTGACAACGGATGATGTGCCCCCTCAAAGTGAGTTCTCATTGACGCAAACAATTTAGCAGTTAAAACACCTATGGGATAAAAGGATTGGTCTTGGGTAGTGGTGTCTAAAATCATTTGCAGAAACCTAGGGTACATTAAAAACTTAGTCTTTTTCCTTTGAATATTCTCAATCATGTTTTCAAAAATAAACTTAGAAAAATTATAAGTTACCCCTTGGGAAAGACACACAATACCACATCCCAGTTGGGTAGAGAACTGGTCCCATCCTCCTGACTTGTTGCTTATGCACTGAAGCAACGTGTGAATCAAGAACATCCACATTGGGCAAAGATGCTTCTTTAGCCAAATGTCAATCCTCGTACCTCGATAGCCAACCCTCTCGTGATAGCACCTCCATCGATTAGAGTGATATACTCCATCAGCATCTTCCAAGCGAAGCTTCCTCCTTATCATCTCTTCCGTAACCACATGCTCTGTTTCGTCAATCGTAGCCACAATCTCTGTTTCACTTCGTTTTGAAGCAGATGCCCAAAACTGAGTAACAAGTGATTCATATATCACATTCGTAGAATGTGTTAGAGCATAGCAAATTTTGGACCTTTTTAGGAATTCCACCATTGGTTCATACAACTCATCATCTTTAGCTTTTCCCAGAAAAGAAACTTTGTTGTGATCCTTCTTAAATTCAAGTGCCATGTGATGATTTGAGATCTTAGGGTTATGATGCTCGTAATGAAGTGTTATTGGATGAAGGAGAGGGAACCGATTTGTTTTGAAGTGGAAGAATGTGAATGGTGGAGTGGTAGTTGTTGCCCAAGTTATAGTCAAAAGAATTAGACCGTTTGGTTGACCGTAGCTTACGTGTATTTCAACTTGACCAAAGAAAGTGTAACACTTTAGCAGAAACAGATGGTCAATCTGCTGAAGTTATACACTTCAGCAGCAACCATCAAAGATAAAAATATCTTCAGTAATATTCTAGAGTGTTACTGTGCCAACCACTCGCATTAATTCCCATTAAACCTCGAATCCGTCTATAAAATGATCCCAATGCACACATAACTCTTCATCAAAGATCCCCAAATATCATAACAAACCCTAGTTTCTTTAATGCTCCAAAATTAATCACAAACAACCATGAGTAGTTCTAGCCCAATCACTCTTTCATCAGATGACAATGCATCCACCATAAGCAGTCTTGAGAGGTGGAAGAAGAATTATTTGTCAAGCAATCCAGGCGGTGGAGAAGACAGCTCATCCTTAAGTTCTTATGTATCACCTTATAAAGACTCAGATGAGGAAGCAACTTCAAAGAGAGTGAAAGAGCCTCCCCTTGCTGTTGTGAATGAGCCTTCCCTTGCCGTTGATGATTCGATGACTCTGTAAGGAAGAACATCTTACTCCCAACCTCCGAACCTCAGCCTCCACGAAGGCCACGAGCCAGAAATCCACCGCTCCCTAAGGATAGAGAGGTGGTTCTCGGTCTTTCTGCACCAGGTTTTGGTGCATCAACACACATCGTATAGAGGAAATGCTTATAGATGGTGAATTGATTGCATTTTGGTTTAAATCAATAGATGAAGCACAAAGGACATATTATTTTTCTTCATCATCACGATTTGCATCAATCCATCCTTTCCATTTTGATCCTTAGCATCCTCGTCATAGTAGTTATGCATCTCCATCCATCGAGATAGAACAAATGGGTGGTTATGCAAGACTTCACAAACGCATATCCAGCATCTAGTGTGAAAGATGTGAGCGATCATGCATATCCAACATCCCTTTAGATGTTGGAATATATGATATGAACTAGATTAGGATAAGTAGTATAGCTCTTTTCTTGTAGTTGCATTGAAGTTGATTGTAAGCTGTAATTTGAATGAATGAATGAACAATTTTAACTTCAATACTTGTCTTCAGTATTTTATCTTCAGTGGAAACCAATTGCTCACTCCATTACTTAGCTTTTAGAGGAAACAAGCTTTGAGCTTACTAGACCATATACCAAAGGACCACAGTTGATGAATTTTAACTGGACAGGGCATTCTGCAAAACAAACTCAGAGAAACACAAGAACAAAAATAGAGACAAAACAGACTAGAACTATGAACAAACAGGTGTTAGCAAACAACATATACACAAAGTTTACTATAAAATCCTCCCCTGAGGCATATGCCTCCCCTGAGGCCTATGCCTCCCCTTAAACTTTGCAGTTAAGGGAAGAGAAAGATCCACTATTGTTCTTGGGTTTCCAGTAAAATTTTGGTCCTTTATCCTTCCAAGAACAACCTACTGAAGTTTTGACAGATTTGTCGGTAGTGCCCCTACATCCTTTCCTATTATTCATAGAGTCAACATATGCAGGCCAATAACCATGTTTAAAGTATGGGCTAGTGGGTTGCACATAAGGTCTATTGGCTGACCTCCTCCAAGAAGAGTCAGTATAAGTAGCTTGTGGGACATAAGGTGGAATATTCTTAACATTGGTCCACACTGGTCTAGGTTTCTGCTGAAGAGCACATGCACCCAATCTTTGCTCATAAAAATCACAATCCTTAATTAAATGAAGTTTACTTCCACAAACAAAACAAGTCTTCCTTTTGGAAGATTTATTCAACAAAGCAGATGTTCTATTACATGTAGAAGAACTTAACCCAGAAACATTAAAGGAATTGTTTTTAACAGACAAATTATTCAAAGATTGAAAAGACAAGTCTTCAGTGGAAACAGGCTTGGAAGTGGATTCCTCAGCAGCTATCCTAGAAGGCTTGTAGATGGACTTGGGTGCAGGCTTGGGTGTAGGCTCAGGTGAGGGCTTGGGAAGGTCTGACTTATCACTTGAATCACAGCTGTAAGTAGATCCTTGATCCGATGAATTGTCACTGTCAGGGAAAGAGACAAAATCATAAGATGAAGCATCGTTGTCTGGCAAGACTTTTGATTTTTTGCCATACAGATGGTGTGATCCATCAAAGTCAGTAGTAATGGACAGATCAGTGGGCATGAATTCACCTCTAATAGGTCCAGGGACAGCATGTAAATCACCTTCCTTTCTAAAATGTTCTAAGCCTGCAGGTGTAGATTTACGCCCATCTTGCCTAGCTTCCAATCCTACATACTTTTGAAAGCCTAAACCTATTCCAGAGTTCACTGACTGACTACTATAAAGAGCTCTAGCTAGATTGTCACCTGATATCAACCATTGTTTATGTCTAGCTATTTCCTCATCGAGTTTCTCTTTAAGCTCTAGGTTCTCAGCACTAGCATCATCCTTTTCTTTTTTAGTGCATTTTAAGTTAATATTAGCAATTTCTAGATCAAATTGAAGCACCTTAATCTTTTCTTCATAAGCTATCTGATTCTTTTGAAACCATACCTTTTGTCTTTCTAATGTTTTTAACGAGAGTTTATAAGCTTCATTATCAACATAGCATTCATTATATCTAGGTTTCATGGTATCATAAGCTTCTTTAAGTTCATTGTATCTTTCACTACAACCAAATATACAGTTGTGTACCTGAGAAAGTCCCATGAAGGCAAACTGATCATGCCTATCTTCTGAAGTGCATCCGGCGGCAATCCAAGCTTCTCTTCAGCAGACTTCCTCAGTCACAGGTTCATGTGCAGCCAGTTGACCTGTTCATCCATGGTGATAAGAGCTTGAAGTGCTAGCTCCTTCTGATTCTGCTGATAGGATTTGTAGTTAGCTCCCTCTCCACTCTTCCTGTCTTTGCATTCCCTTGAGAAATGACCCATCTGGTGACAAGAGAAGCACTTGACCTTGCTCCTATCAAAACGAGCTGGATCCTTCCCCTTGAATCCAAACTTCCTTCCTGCCTTCTCTTCAAATCTCTTGATATCTACTGAAAGCATGGCCACCTGCCATTTCAGTTTCATCTCCTCCATTTCAAGTGGGTCCACCTGATCAAAGTCTTCATATACGAGATGTTGCTGAGTATCATAATCTGCAACAAATGAATGAAGAACATCCTCCAATATACTGCCAGTTTTAGCTTGAGGATGTGATGGAGTGGAACGATAAGATGATGATGGCAAATAAGATGGACTTGAAGCATGCATCATCATATTGGAGTGTGATGTCCCAACAAAGGCTGAATGACCAGAGGAGGGTGCACGGTAGGGAGATCTGACATCAGGTTCAAGAGATCTAAGTTTGTTGTACAGCTCGTCAAAAGTGAGCATGTCCAACCCACCTTTAGCTTTAAGGGCTATACTCACATGTAACCATGATGGAGGCAAAGATCTTAGGAACTTAGAGTTGCAATCATCATTGTCAGGCTTTGCATTCAGTGATTCAGTGACTCGAATCTTGTGAAACCTGCGTATCCCTTGGATACCTTCTTCTTTAGAGATATTGAACTCTTGGAAGTGTTGTCTCAGCATGGACTTCCTCATTCTCCTGGACTCTTCATTTCCACCAAACCTAGCTTTAAGAGCCATCCAGATGTCCTTTGCATCAACCATGTGGTGAAAATCACCCAAGTGATCTTCAGGAATAGATTGAAGAAGGATGGTTCTTACCTTGTGCTCTCTTTGTACTGCAAAAATCTCTTCAGCAGTTTTGGGAGGAGCAATGGTAAACTTACCATCAAGATCTGGGATAGTCTTCTTCAGATTGTTCCCATTCTTCACAATCTCCCATAGATTCCAATAATATTGAGAGTCGTTGCATCTTCATGGTCCATGAGATCATACTCTTCCTTTTTCAGATAAGGAAACTTACCATTACTGTTGGAGAGACTAAGTTGTTGCATACAGGTGGTGTTTTTGATGTTGTTGTTGGTGACTTCTGATTCATCATCAGTTCCAGGCATGGTGAATACGTTTTTGGTTGTATGAGGGTGAGGTAAATAAGGTTCTCAGTATCGTAGAGACTCTCCCGAGGCTCTGAAACCACTTGTTGAAAACTCTCAGACCTTGACAGATCTTTAGCACTCGTGGATCGTTAGTGTTGCCTATGTAATCATAAGCAAACTAAAAGACAGTCTCTAAAACTCGTATTCTATAGCGGAAAGTAAATACAAGTTGTTATAACTAAGAACACTTAGATCCTCTATGGATCTTTTTATTCACTGAAACTCTATGTTTCGAATGAGTTGAGTTGTTCTCTATTACAAACTATGAGGTTCCTTTTATAGACAAGGAACCCTAATCTATTACTACCCAATCGACTAAACATGCAAGCATGCATTTAATGACTAATACACTAAACTATATTGAGCAGTACAATAAAACCCATGCTAACCTCGGGCCGTTCAAAGATAATGATGGGTTAGCATTTAAATAATACAGCGCACGCTGATCCTAGTCAGCTTCCACCCTTCAGCAGTAACACGGCACTGCTTTTACACTTCAGCAGAATGTCTTCTTCAGCAGATTCTGCTTCTACTTCAGCAGAATCCTTTGGCAATAATGACAGCAGAAATCCTACTTCACATAATTCCCAACACTCGGGGTATAGGAGTGGGGGGTGGTACTTCTATCAATTTTAACTACTTTGTATAACTACTTATCTAATTAAACTAATTAAACTATGGATAGATTATGCTAATTGTAGGTGTGCTCTTATGAAGATTTAAAATGTGTTTACTTAGATGTTCTTACTCCCTAGTTATCTCTTATTAGTCGGTTGAATTGTCATATCCTCATCTTAATTGGTGCGTTGTATTTCGTTTGGTCATAGGGGGTGCCTAATTCCCTAGTTCTATGAATTGTAACTCTCCTCTAGACTATCCGGGATCACCAAGTACCTAAGTATCTCCCCCGAATACTCTACTATCAACAAGCTACAACTCACGCAATAAACACAACGAATGGACTAGGTGCACTCCTAAGCTTTTTTGCAATTTAAGAGCGTTCAAGCTCGCAACAATTAAAGAAGAAGCCAGTTTTCCTTACTCTAGCGTCTACCAATTAAGAAAAGAGACAACCTAACAATAATTAACAACTAAGTTTCATAGATCTAAGCAAACACAAGGATAATTTAGCTACTCATGGTAAACAAGCAAGCATACACACATACAATTAAACATGGGGTAGACATAATGATAATATGGATAAACAAACTTATCTTATGATGTAAAGAAGGGTATGGAACCCTTAAATACTATCCAAGTCGGACTACAACTGAATTGGGGTTGGCTCTCCAAAGTTCTACATCTCAAAATACAGAAAAATCGAATTCTATATATAGATTTACAAATGTGAGGCGTCGCCTTTGCTAGTGGCCGTCGGTCAATTAGCCGTCATTAGGGTTTCGTTTGGGCCAAGTCATCGTTGGGACGACGTCAGTTGCTATGTGTGACGACGTCAGTCTTCATGAAGGACGTTGTCTGAGATTGGTTCTTGGGCGTCTAGTGTGGAAAATGAGGGAGACGCCTTCCAGAGTTTAGGCGTGACGCCGTCAGGTTGTAGAACCAGAATTTTTTGTGAGCCGCCATGTGTATTTGATCAAATTTCTTAGATAGGGACGGCGTCGCCCTTTGGTTGGGACGCCGTCAGGCTTGCTGAATGGCCTTTGATCTTGACTTTGCCATTTTTTTCATGTTTTCGCTCCTTTTCGTCTAAATATGCTTCATTCTAGCATTTTGCTTCCGAAAGACCTAAAATGTGGTGTTGGGTTTATTGATTTGATGAAAAAAAACAAGAAGAATGAAACAAGAAGGACTCAAAGTGACATAGATGAAACCTACAAAAAGAATGGAAGGACTTGCTTGCAAAAGAAGTTTTATTTATTAGTCCTTCGTAGAGATTTGTAAACCCTAATCCTCTAGTATATAAAGTTGGCATGGGGTGTAGGTATTACATTAAGTCTTTCATAATGTAGTCGACTAAAGGTGTGTGTGTAACCTAGGGCGTGTAGTTTATTGTAAACGCCTAGGCTAGTTTTTTACCTCCAAGATCTAAGGTGTCTTAGATCCCTATTACAATTAGGTAACACGTATTATTCTGATCAAATAATATTTGGATGAGATTGGGTGAAAGTAAAACCTTGTGTCAATAATAATGATGTTTTTATTTATTCCGTTGTGCATCTTATTGTCATCATTGTTATTGTTAAACCCTAGAGGCTCAAAACGATCTCAAGGAGTACATCAAACTCCACAATTGGTATCAAAGCTCGGGGAGCTCGTTACCTAGGGATTCGCAAGGTTTTATGTGTCAAAAAATAAGAAAAATTCGAATTTCAACAATTTCCGTAATGCTTCTGCAGCACTGTTTTCAAGAGGGGATAACGTTTTCGTTAACCGTTGGATCGTGATGAAATTTTCGGTGGACGTTGTCTACATATTCATCTAACTTTTCACTGGAGAGATTGTCGATCTGAGCTCTCAATCAAAAGTTATTCAGTGTCGAAGTTGGCTGCAGAAACAGGTTTAACAATTCGAATTTTTGGAATTTTTAGGGTTTTCTTGGATATTTAACTTCCTAAATCCATGTTTATTTGAATTGATTCATTATGGAAGTTTGTTATACGTTGTGTGGTGTCTTTACTTAATGGAAGAAAGCAGCTTTGATGGTGTTTTGATTGGTTACCATTGCTTGTGTTATCGGTTACCGCTGCTAGCTTGTTGTATCCACTGCTAAGCTTATTGTTACCACTGCTAGCTTTACTCGTTACCACTGCCTTCAATAAGTTACCACTGCTAGTGTTTTCTTTCCAATGCTAGTGTTTGGATTCCACTGCTAGTATCTTTTTAACTGCTGCTGCCTATACAAAGTTACTACTGCTTATACTCCCTATTTGTTGATAACAAAAAGGGGAAGAGATGTTGGAGTGGCGTGGCATGGATTAAGGGAAAGAAAAGGAAGACAAGATTTGTTTCATTCAGGGAGATGTTTACATCTCAACTTCTGCTACTTCGTCTAGAGAAGTTCATACACGACTTTAATTGTTTTGTTATCATCAAATAGGGGAAGATTGTTGGGTTTATTGATTTGATGAAACAAAACAAGAAGAATGAAACACGAAGGACTCAAAGTGACAAAGATGAAACCTACAAAAAGGATGGAAGGACTTGCTTGCAAAAGAAGTTTTATTTATTAGTCCTTCGTAGAGATTTGTAAACCCTAATCCTCTAGTATATAAAGAGGACATGAGGTGTAGGTTTTATATTAAGTCTTTCATAATGTAGTCAACTAAAGGTGTGTGTGTAACCTAGGGCGTGTAGTTTATTGTAAACGCCTAGGCTAGTTTTTTGCTTCCAAGATCTAAGGTGTCTTAGATCCCTGTTACAATTAGGTAACACGTATTATTCTTATCAAATAATATTCGGAGGAGATTGGGTGAAAGTAAAACCTTGTGTCAATAATAATGATGTTTTGATTTATTCCACTGTGCATCTTATTGTTATCATTGTTATTGTTAAACCCTAGAGGCTCAAAACGATCTCAAGGAGTACATCAAACTCCACATGTGAAAAAAACGATTTTAAGTAGTAACAGATATAAAATTTATCGATTTAGGGCTTAAATGACCCTTTAAAAACGTATGTTTTAAATCTTAACCAATATTATTTTAAGCAATTAAAACGAACGAATAATTTTGCTTACAATGACAATAACAAATTTTATTTTCAAAATGCAAATATGACAATGGCAACAGACTTTTTAATAACACGAAAACAACATTCATGTCCATGAGTTGAAAGAACATAACATAGCTAAATACAAATTAACATAATTATAGAATGGTTTCAGCTTAATTTGTGATTGGAATATACTATTTTGTACGTGCCTTAGCATCTTAATGGTCTTTCTTTGATCATATGTGTATTGTCTAGTTTTTAATATAGAGAGAAAAATAGAAGTTTAAATTGAGTTAGAGACTTTATAAGTAGGATTCTTTGATTTTATACTTGATTAAGTTAATCAACATCTTTGTTTTCTATGTATATATTTATTCGCTTTTAATAAAAGTCAAATCCATATAAATAAATGACACACTAATACTTTTCCTCAAAGTGTTTTAAATTACATACATGATTTTAATAAAGTCGAATGAGGGCGAGTATATAAGGATATCATCAAAGTATACGACGACACACTTTTGAAGAAAAGGCTTAAGGACATGATTCATGACCCGCATGAAGGTACTTGGAGCGTTAGAAAGCCCAAATGGCATCACTAACCATTCATATAAACCTTCACGAGTCTTAAACGCTATTTTCCAGTCATCACCTGGTCGTACACGAATCACGGTGATACCCGCTTCAAAGATCGATCTTAGAATACACCTTTGCACCAGAAAGATGATCCAACATGTCATCTAAGCGAGGAATTGGATAGCGATACTTCACTGTGATTTTATTTATTTCCCGACTATCAATACACAAACGCCACGAACCATCTTTCTTAAGAGTCAAACCGAATTTACGGAGCGACACAAGGACTCATGCTTATTCTTATCAACCTCTTCTCTATGGCTTCCTCTACTTGGCGTTGTAATTCTTCATGCTCTTTTAGGCTCATGCGATAGGATGGTTTATTAGGCAAGATGGAACCAGGAATGAGATCTATTTGATGTTGAATGTCCCTCATTGGTGGCGCCACGGAAGGAAGTTCTTGGCATCACATCAGCATACTTTTCAAGAATACTTTACTAAATGGTGAAATTTTGAAAAAGGGGTTCGCCTCACGAACCACCACAAACAAACATAATTCGGATTCATCCAAATTTTCCCATGAAGTTAGAGATTGAAAGAAGGTTCTCACTGATTCTTTTAGATGGTTTGGTAAAGCCAACTTCTTTTGATAGAACAAAAGTCACTTTCAGATTGTCTTTATAGGAATTGTAAGTATTTGATCTACCATCATGACTTGTACAATGATCAAAGCGCCAATGTCTTTCCAAGAAGGATGTGACAAGCATCCATTGAGACAACGTCACACCAAACATTATCAAAGTACTTTTGCCATATTGAGAAAGAAACCAAGCATCGAGTATCAACACTTGCCTCATTTCATTTCTTGAACCAACTCATTCATGCAGGTTGTGGGTGCTTTTCTTGCTTTAAATTGACTTTTTCTCGCATCCAGTGAAACAAAATTTTTACAACTTCTACTATCGATGATGAGCTTGCAATTTGTTGGGATATGAAAGTCTTTGGAGATATCAAAGTCTGAAGATATCAAAATCTTGTAAGTTGCAAAATCTGGAAGAAGTTAAAGACTCAAATCGTTAAAGACAAAGTCAAAGTAACGCAATATGAAGTCAAATCTGCAAGAACAAAAGAAGCTGTATATTCGTTTATGGAAAGAATTGTATTCTATGTTTAGATTACTTGTCGTACAAGGTTATCAATTGTAAACCGACTAGGATATCCTTGAGCCTATAAAAGGACTCCTAGATTGGCATTAGAGATATATGACTTACGATTACGAATTAGAGTTTTAGAGAAAAGTTCGATTATCTTAGAGTTGTATTAGAGTATGCATAATAAGCGATTTAGAGTTTATAATAAAAGATTATTCTTCTTAGCTTTGTTAAGTAAATTTCGCATACTTAATAAAGATTACTCAGTGTTTCTTTGTTAATAACTTAGGATTTATCCGAGGTTATTAAACCCTAACAAGCTAGTTAAGATAGTTTGATTAAAGTATATCGATCCAACAAGTGGTATCAGAGCTTGTGTGGAAACTCTGACTAGGAAGAAATCCTACTTCAACTATATTCAAGATGTCGACTGAAGCTGTTCCACCACCCTCAATCACCTCACTCCGAATTCCAATAATCAAGAAAGGAGAATATGATCTCTGGTGCATGAAGATGAGGCATTACATTGCCATTACAGACCATGCTCTTTGGAATGTTATTGTGAATGGGAATGAAGTTGTAGCAGACCCCATTGATATTCTTGGACAACCAAAAGCACCTAAACCAGTATACCAAAGCAGAACCTTAAGGAATCAAGAGAAGGCACTCAATATTCTCTTATCTGCCATTCCGGATGGTCATCTTCTCAAATTTCATGATGCTAAAGATGCTAAGCAACTCTGGGCTGCTCTCAAGACCAGATTTGGAGGGAATGAAGCCTCTAAAAAGATGCACAGAAATTTGCTAAAGCAACAGTTTGAAACTTTCATAGTTGGTGAAAGAGAGAGTCTTGATCTTTGCATATGATAGGTTTCAGAATCTCTGAACATGTTGGAGCTATACAAGGCGAAGTATCGAGTTGAAGATGCTAATTTGAAGTTTCTAAAGAGTTTGCCATCTTCATGGCATGTGATTGCTACAATGATCAGAGGACAACAAGGTTTGGATGTCATGGACTTTGATGATCTATATCATCAACTTAAGGTGTATGAGCATGAGATGAGTGGTCAAACAAGTTCTAAGTCTCACAGTCTTGCTTTTCTATCATCACGAAAAGAAGGCCATTACTTCCAAAAGTCGCTTCCTCAAAGTACTGTTTCTCAAAGTACTTCTGCTCTATACACCCCTCATATGTTCAACAGGCCCCACAAACTACCACTATGGCCTTAGATGAAGTTATGTGCTCCTTCTTTGCACAACAAGCTAGTTACATCACTTATGAAGAAGATCTAGCGCAGATTGAAGAAGATGCACTTGAAGAAATTGATATCAGGTGGCAAGTTGCTATGATCAATGCAAGAATCAAAAAGTACATGAAGAAGACAGGCAAAAGCATTGATTTCAAACCCAAACAGGGCATACCTTTTGACAAATCTAAAATTGAATGCTTCAATTGTCAAAAGACTGGACACTTTGCAAGAGAGTGCAGGTTTGCTAAGTATCAAGCAAAACAGGACATCGAAAAGCCAAAACTTGAGCTCAAGGAAATTCCATTCTTGAAACAAAGGCTTTGGTTGCTCAAGAGAAGTTATCAGAAGTTGATTGGAGTGAAGAGTTTGATGATGAACCAGTGACTTATTGTATGGTAGCAGTGGAAGATGCAGTTGAAGACACAGTGGAAGCATTGGATTGGAGTACCGCTTTGATGAAGTATCTGAACATCTTTGCTTTGGAATCATGATGGCTTTGGAGGATTTGACTGGAGCAAGGAAAGTGAAGATGATCCTGCTCAACTCGCATTGGTGGCTACTTCACCAAATCAATCTCCTATCTCTGAGGTATGCTCAAATTGCTATGATTTTATCATAAATTACTTAGCAGTTATGTGATTGAGAGAGATAATTGTGTTAAGGCTAGGGTCGAGGTAGCGAGGTTATCAAATAACCTTAGAATCTATGGAAGCCAAAATTTTAGCACATGAAACTAATGAAGTAGCTTGGGCTAAAAAATATGCACAACAGGATTACCAGTTAAAGCTTAGTGAATGGAAATTAAACTGTAAAATTGCTGAAATTGAGAAATTAACTAAGGAAAGAGTTGATTTGTTAGCTAAGTTTCTTTGCTTGGGGTGAAGCTGGTGCATGCATGTTTCTTATGTTCAAAAAGCAGACAAAGAGCTTATCTTAAAACTGGATTAGATTTTGGTATGGATTTTAGTAAGATAGAAGAAAACCAATCTAGTAATCAGGATGAAGGTGAGTATGAGGATATAACCACTAGTGATGAAGAACTCATTAATTATGTAGATACATCTAGTAATGATGGTTCATTAAGTGACTCACCACCTGTATATAAGAAAGCTAATGATTATCATGCTGTTCCACATCCTATGGCATTCATCAACCCCTTAGGCCCGATGTTTCTCGTTTTGGAATAGACAGTCTAGAGTTTAGGAAAAAGCTAGTTGCTAAATCTAGGGCTGAGACACCCAAAGAAACTGTTGAAAACGGTGTTCAAAATCAAGCGGTACCTTTAAATCAAAGTCTTGCTCCACAAGCAGCACCTTTTCAAAACAGCATCGCTAAACCTTTTTGGGATAATTTTGGTCAAAACAAGTTTAATCACTCACCAAGAAGGCAAAATAATTTTGGGCATAGACATAGAAAATGTCATTTTGACAGTATGGGTCGGAAGCGTGTTTTGTGTGTTTTAGTCCTACTCATTTAATTAAGGATTGTGAACATCACTCAAAATACCTTAGTAAATTTCCAAAGAACAGGATCTGCCAACGAAACCTAGAGAGTACAAACCGGTATGGACTAATTCAAATAGGGTTAATCACGAAACTTCACATCGATCATAGATACCACAACAGAAGACCTTCAAGATCTCACAAGATACTTTCCAAAGTATCTGTTAACTCTAACCCAATACTTTCACAAAGTACTTGCTCGAGACAAAACAAGGTCGATCACAATACTTGGTATAGAAATTCTAGCCAATCTCACTATCAACCTAGAAGGTTTTCCAATTCACATAGGAGATTTAGATCAGAGGAACCAAGTGTTAAAACAGATTGGGTTAAAAGGGAAAAATGCTGGAAGAGACAAAGCAGTCACGTTCAACAAAAAGTGAATCAGAGATGTTTGTGCGACACAAGAAAATGCTAAAAATCGGTGAAAGAGATTTATGTTGAAAAACCAGAAAGTTTTGAAAATCCACATGCTAAAAATCAAAAGATAATTTTGGATCATCATTTGAAAGATAGTGGGAATTACATTCTCAAAGAATTTGAGTTTGTAACTCCACAAGGGGAACACAAGTCAGTAATGGCTTGGGTTCCTAAAAGTTTCTAACTCTTTTCTTTGTGTGCAGGGCAACCCGGAAGAGGAGCTTAAAGATCATCTTATTGTGGATAGTGGTTGCTTTGGAAGTATGACAGGAGACAAAGAGATCTGTCTCGATTTTAGGAAGATTAGTGGAGGAAAAGTTGCATTTGGGAATGATCCCAATGGAGGAAGGATTACTGGGAAAGGAACAATTAAAATTGGAAGAATCGATTTTGAGAATGTCAGATATGTGAAGGAGCTTAAGTTCAACTTGTTGTCACCTCTCAAATTTGTGATAAAAAGCATCTGTGTTATTCAGCGACGCGAATTTCTCATCCTTTCCTCGACTTTAAACCTGTTGATGATGACTTGGTAGTACTTAGAGTACCAAGGACAAATGATGTGTATAGTTTAGACATGAAGAGTCTACATTCCTATGGCAGAGCCACATGTTTGGTGGCTAAAGCAACATCTGAAGAGGCATATCAATGGCATAGAAGATTGGGTCATGTTAACTTCAAGAATATCAACAAACTGGTCAAAGGCAATTTAGTTAGAGGTCTACCTTCAAAGACTTACAAGAATGATCAATCATGTTTGGCATGCAAGAAGGGTAAACAACACAAAGCTTCCTGCAAGAAGCTTGAGGAAAGAACTATTAGAGAACCATTGGAGCTGTTACATATGGATTTATTTGGACCTGTCTCAGTGGCAAGTTTAAATAAGAAAAAGTATGCTTGGTTGTTATGATGATTGTAGTAGATTCAGTTGGGTTTTCTTTTTGGGTTTTAAAGATGATACTTTTGATGCTATCCAGACATTGATTATTGCTCTTGAAAACCAATTGAGACTCAAGGTTAGAGGTACTAGATGTGACAATGGGATCTGAATTCAAGAACAAACTTATGGATGAATTTTGTGCAAACAAAGGCATAAAAAGGGAGTTTAGTATTGCAAGAACACCACAAAAGAATGGTGTTGCAGAAAGGAAGAATAGGACTTTGATTGAAGCGGCAAGAACAATGTTAGCGATTCTCACCTACCTATTCGCCCGGGCGTTAAGCTGTAAGTATCTTGCTTGTTATGTACTTAACAGAGTCTCAGTCACTAAACCACAGATGAAGACACCCTATGAATTTCTGATGGGCACTAAACCCAACATTCATTTTATGAAACCTTTTGGATGCCCTCTTACTATTTTAAACACTATTGATAATCTAGGGAAGTTTGATGGCAAGTCAGAAGAAGGATATTTATTGGGTTATTGCACTAACAATAAGGGCTTTAGAGTATACAACAAAGTTACTAAGAAGGTTCAAGATTGTCTTCATGTTGAGTTTTTAGAAGATCAAGACAATGAGAAAGGTAAAGGTCCCGATTGGATGTTTGATCTTGAGATTTTATCTCCTTCAATGAATTATGTTCCTGTGAGAGAAGAAAATCAACCTATGCACAATGAAGAAGATATCCAATATGTTGTTCATAATGTTCATATTAGACGATGCCTCGTTCCGATAAAGATCCGTAAGTTCAAACCAAGTATCTTGTTGTTCCTAAGCAAAGTAATCTTGTTTCTTCAAAACAAAGTATCTTGTTGCACCACAATCCTCATTATCTGGCGAGGATCAATCTATTCAAGAGGAACTTAATCGGATGCTTCTTCAAGATGTTTTAGCACATTCTTACTCTGATGAACAAAGGAGAGCTTATGAAGAGGCAAAGAAGAAGAACAAGGCTGAGTACTCTCACACAAAGTACTTTGGACAAGATTACTTTGAACAAAGTCATCTGCACGCAGTTGCCAAGATACTTTAGATGATCTGAATGATCCTACCATGCCCGGATTAGAAGATCGATGATGAATTTGAAGATGAAGGTATTTTCCAAATTCCAATGAAGGTGCTGATGTTACTAATTTAGATGATAATTATGAAGTTCCACAGTCTCCAAACTTAAGAACTCATAAGGATCATCCTTCTGATCAAATCGTTGGTCCTTCTACTTACGAGTGTGACTAGACACAAAGCTAAGGGTTTCACAAAACCTCACAATGCTTTACTTAGCTTTGTGTATAAACAAAACCGGCTGAATCATAAGGACCATCAAACCTGTTTATTTACTTGTTTCATCTCTCAAGAGGAACCCAAGAATATTGCTCAAGCTTTGACTAAAGAAAGCTGGGTTGAAGCTATGAAGGAAGAACTTCTTCAATTTAAACTTCAAGAAGTTTGGGTTTTATGTGATCTTCCGGATGGGAAGAGAGTTATTGGAACCAGTGGGTTTTAGAGTTAAAAGAGATGAAAGAGGCAATGTTATCAAAAACAAGGCAAGGTTAGTTGCTCAGGGTTATAGACAGGAGGAAGGGGTAGATTATGATGAGGTATTTGCTCCTGTAGCAAGAATAGAAGCTATTAGAATATTTCTTGCCTTTGCTTCTTATACGGGCTTTCAAGTTTACGGATGGATGTTCAAAGTGCCTTTTATATGGCAAGATTACAGAGGAAGTTTATGTCAAACAACCTCCTGGTTTTGAAGATCCTAAACATCCAAACAAAGTCTACAAGGTTGTTAAGGCTCTTTATGGCCTTCATCAAGCACCTAGAGCTTGGTATGAGAGACTCTCCACATTCTTATTGCAACATGGATATAGAAGGGGAGCTATTGACAAGACTTTGTTTATCAAGAGAGACAAGAAAGATATCATGTTAGTTCAAGTTTATGTTGATGATATCATCTTTGGGGCTACCAAACAGTCTATGGTTAAGGAGTTTGGCGGTGATGCGAAAGAATTTCAAATGAGTTCAATGGGAGAGTTGACTTTCTTTTAGGACTTGAGTTAAGCGAGTCAAAGGAAGGTATTTTTATCAGTCAAGACAAGTATGTTACTGACATACTTAAGAAATTCAATTTTGATGATATGAAGGCTATTACTACACCTATTAAATCTATCAATTCATTGGGTAAAGATGAAGATGGACACCCTGTTGAAGTCAAGCTTTATAGATCAATGATTGGCTCTCTTATATATCTTACTGCATCCGGGCCGATATCATGTTTGCAGTTTGTCTATGTGCAAGATATCAAGTCTCACCAAAGATCTCTCACATGAATGCAGTTAAAAGAGTTTTCTGTTATTTGAAACAACAACCTAAGTTGGGGTTGTGGTATCCTAAAGAGTCACCGTTTCACTTGGAAGCTTTTAGGATAGTGACTATGCTGGTGATAATTATGATAGAAGATCCACAACTGGTGGATGCCAATATCTTGGAAGAAGGCTAGTCTCCTGGCAATGCAAAAGCAGACAATTGCAGCAACATCATCTACTGAAGCTGAATATGTAGCTGCCGCAAGTTGTTGTGGTCAAGTTTTGTGGATGCAGAATCAACTCTTGGACTATGGGTTCAATTTCCAAAATACTCCTATCAATATTGATAATGAGAGTACAATTTGTATTGTTAAGAATCCCGTGTATCATTCCAAGACAAAGCATATTCAGATTAGGCATCACTTTATCAGAGATTGTTATGAGCATAGGCTCATCAATGTAGTTAAGGTTCACACGGATGACAATGTAGCCGATTTACTCACAAAAGGTTTTGATGTGTCACGATTCAATCACTTGGTCGTGAGCATTGGAATGATTAACTACTAAGCTTCGTTTAAGGGGAGGACTATAAGGTGTTAGTATAGTCCCGTGTATTGCTTGAGGGGAGGATGCTTGTTGATACTTAGTTTATATGAAGATATTTTGGCAAAGTCTTGATTTTCCTGAAAGTACTTGCTTGGAAAGTCTTGCTTGGGAAAGTACTGCTTATGTGGAAAGTATTGTTTGTCGTATTAAAGTATTGTTCCAACGGTAATATTGATGGGTAATTGATAATAACGGTAACTTTGTTATTATAGGCCGTGATTTTTCAAATCCTACCTATAAATAACTACTTTCCGATTTTCCCTCTCATATTATTACTTTACATCTTTTCCATACTTATCTCCCAATCACCATCTCTTTATTCTTCGATAATTTCATTATTGTGCTCACTTATTCATCAATGGCGAATCGTTTAACTGTTTCAAAGCACAATATGGTGGCTAATTTGGACAAGACGAATATGGCTTTTATGATATTGTTGATTATCTTACTGGGTCGCCTATTAGTTATGCTCTTTTAGTTGAACCAGATGTTATTGAACCATGGATTCAAGAATTTTGGGCTAATGCTAGAGATAACATGGAGGAGGATGAATTTTATATTAGATCTACATTCTTTGGAAGGACTATCAAGATTACCGAAGCCTCTATTCGAGAAGATTTATTATTTGGAGATGAAGATGGGGCTATTCGATTTGACAAGCAGCTGATTTGGGATACTTTTAGGAATCTTGGTTATGAAGGATCTTTAACAGAACAAACATTCAAGAAAGCATTATTCTGTCCTCAATGGATGTTCTTGATTCATGTCTTGCTTCATTGCATAAGTTCTAAAAGTACTTCTTGGGAGCAGTTTGGGTCTAATATAGCATCTGCAGTGGTTGGACTAGCTATTGACAGAGTGTTTAATTTTTCAAAGCTTATTTTGGATGGGATGCTATCACATATATCCTCTGGGTCAAAATGGCTAATGTACCCAAGGTTTGTACAGGTTTTCTTAAACAAGCAATTGGTTGATGTTCCAAAACCCGCTTTGTTACTGTTATTGTGCAACAAGCCAAAATCTTTACATTTATGGCTAGGAGAAGTGCTTTGTTCAGAGGTGGAGATATTCCATTAACTTCTACAATGATGGAAGTTGTTCAAGCTGTACGTAATGCAGCTGGAGAGGATGAAGAAAGTGAAGGTCGATTCTTTCTCCAAGATCGCTTCACAAAGTCTTTGCCTCACAAGGTCGTGCATCTGAAAGTGCGCTTCTATTGAAGGTACGTGCATCTTTACAGGTCGTTTCTCCAAGCCACGAGGTTCAAGCAGAGATTGAAAGAACACCTACTCCATCTCCACAACATTTTGTTCCTGTTTCGAAGAACATTCACATCTTCAAGGTGATGATCATACTATTCCTCGTGAAGGTTTGACTTTAGATAATTATGCTTTGACAAGGGAGCTAGTTAGGTTGAATAAGACTGTTGAGTCTCAAGCTAAAGCGCTTAGGAAGTTGAGACGTAGGTATATCTGGTTAAAGAATTTTATTAAACCCTATATTCAAGGTTTCAATTTATGGGTTAAAGAGGAAAACAAACGTCGTAAACAACTTCGAAAGGAATTAAAACGAAAGAAGGTTTCTAAATCATCTTCTGTCAACTTGGGGAGGAATTTAGAAAAGGAAAATTTGAAAGAAGATGTTACAAAGAAGAAAGAATCTGTAAGTACTACAGACAAGATTATTTGATTCGAGGAACAAGAAGAAGAAGTGCAAGTTCAAAGTACTAATATTCAAAGTTGAACATCAAAGGTACCGATGTTCAAGGTAATCTTGAACATCAAAGTAACTGATTTTCATGATACATCTAGGCAAGAAGTAATAACTCCAAGGGTATTGAATTTTGAAGAAGAAGCTGGTCCTTCTACATTTGTTATAGAAGAAGAGGAGGAAGCCACATTCATACCTATTCATTCTGCAAGTGATGATGAAGTAATTGCTACAATATTAGATTTATCACAACCAAGAGGAGGGGTTACTATTAGAGATGTACAAGAAGAAGAACAACCAAGAGCTTCTCAACCAGCCATTGATCCTAAAGACAAAGGGAAAGGTATTCTGGTTGAAACAAAGAAAAGAAACTCACTTTGGCAGAACTTAGAGCAATTGAAGTTGCTAGGAATGAAGCTGCAGCTAGAAAAGTTCAAGAAGAGTTAGATGCTAAAGATAGAAAAGAACAGGAAGCTCAAGAAGCTCTGAATAGAGAAGCGGCTCAAAAGGTGCAAGATGAATTAGATCTGAAACTCTGAACCTTTACAGTCCCCTACACCTATTAGATTTATGCCAAGAAGACCTAATTTAGCTAAGGACAGGAATGCTATGATGGCTTATCTGAAAAGTCAAGGGTATAAAGGATTACAGAAATTTAATTATCTTGAGATGAAAAGATTATATGATGGTGCTAGGGAGGATTATAAGAAGAATGTTGCAGGCATCAAAGATTTTAGAGAAGAAGCTACCTGGCTGAAAGGAAGAAGAGTTTAAAGAAAAAGAAAAACTAAAGTTCTGAGATGTTCAGTTTTCAAAGAAAGAAAAGGTAGAATTAAGATCTGAGACTAGTGATGAATTGAAGAATTATCTCAGAGTGGTAGATTTTGATTATACAAAGGAAGATGATAACATGAAGATGAACAGATCAAAGATCGGTGTTTTTAAAGTTGTGAAATCCAAGAATGAAGAATACATGATTTTTCATAAAGAAGATGAAAGCTTCAAAGTTTTCAAAAGGCTATGGGATTTACTGCATATTATAGATAGAGTAGACCTATTCTACTTATATCATGTTGTGAAGGCTTACTTTGAAAATAATCCATTGGAAGGGATTGGTTTGGTTTTACATGGTGATCTAATAACTATATGGGAAGCTGATGAAGAAAGCGATGATATCTGGAAGAATCAAGAAAGCCGGGAAATAGTTTGTCTTTGGAGATTCTTTGAAGAATCTGGAGTTCATGTTTTGGAGCTGGAAAATGGAACAATGATACACATGTTTGCAGAAAGAAGATACCCTCTCACAGTTGAGCTCATGAGAAGAATGCTAGAGCATGGATTGGAAGTAGAAGAGGATAATGAAACTGCTTGCATGGTTATCAACTTGTTTATAAACCGGACTACCATTCTGAGAATGATTAATAACGGTATGAATTTTATTTGAATAAATACTTTTTGATATATCAAGTACTTTTATTCAAAGTACTGATCGAACATACTTTCATCAAAGTACTTGTTTCTTGAACTAAACCAGTTAAATAAATTTTAGAAGAAACCTTTTTTGCTAAGTAATAAATATTTTGAACTAAAGGTTGAATAAATGGGTTTTGTGATGATAACATCAATAGGTTATCAATCCACCATGGTTACAAAAGGATTGACTAATCCATGAGCAAACGGCTCTGGTAAAGATATATCAAATCCGTTTTTAGTTGACAACTTGCTAATAAGTTGGATGGTATTCAACTCACCATATCAGTAATGTGAAGAGTTGGCTAGCCCACAAGAAAATGGCTTGTGGTAAAGGCACTGGAAAAACCATTATTGGTAATTAGTTCACCATTAGATAGAAGAACTAACTAGTCCGGAAGGGTACAGCTTTTGGTAAAGACAAAACAAATCCGTTGATAGCTGGTGGTTTGCTAAAAATCATATGGTTATCAATGTACCATGGTCTTACACACCAAAACATTTGGCTACTCCAGAGATAATGGCTTTGGTAAAGAGTTCTAAATCCATTAATTTTCAATGATTCACTTGAAAGTGATGAGAATAGTATGCAACTTAAACTAAATTAAATGTACAAATTGTCATATGTTGTCGTGTTTGCTGAAAAGATGGAGCTTGCTGGATGCTGCTGTAAAGAGAACAATTCTAAGAGCTACTTTGACAAGAACAGATGTTACAGAGATAAAAGCTTAAAGACTAAGAAACAATCCGTCTTTAAAAGATGAAGCTGTTAAAGATATATTCACAAAGGAACTTGAAGTCAAGCAAGTAGAATTCAAGTTAGGGGAGGATTATTGGGATATGAAAGTCTGAGATATCAAAGTACTCTGAAGATATCAAAGTACTTGTAAGTTGCAAAGTAATCTTGGAAGAAGTTAAAGACTCAAAGTACTATTCAAGACAAAGTCAAAGTACTGCAATATGAAGTCAAAGTACTGCAAGAACAAAAGAACTGTTATATTCGTTTATGGAAAGAATTGTATTCTATGTTTAGATTACTTGTCGTACAAGGTTATCAATTGTAAACCGACTAGGATATCCTTGAGCCTATAAAAGGACTCCTAGATTGGCATTAGAGATATGACTTACGATTACAGAATTAGAGTTTTAGAGAAAAGTTCGATTATCTTAGAGTTGTATTAGAGTATCTGCATAATAAGCAGATTTAGAGTTTATAATAAAAGATTATTCTTCTTAGCTTTGTTAAGTAAATTCCGCATACTTAATAAAGATTACTCAGTGTTTCTTTGTTAATAACTTAGGATTTATCCGAGGTTATTAAACCTTAACAAGCTAGTTAGGATAGTTTGATTAAAGTATATCGATCCAACACAAACCTTATCTTTGATGGTACAAGTTGTGTGGAAGATATTGTTTCTAATCCAATCACTAGACTCATCCTCTTTTGGCAGCAACAATGTTTTTCTAATAACTAACATTTGACCAAAATCACCATAAAGAAAACTATCTTCGTTGTCTTCTTCATACTCATCATAACTTGGTTCACCAATATACTCTACGTCATCTTCATAATCATAGCTCTCAAGCTTCCCATTTTCGATCATTAGTTGCTTACCTCTCTCTTTCTGACAATCTGAAGATCTGTGTCCTGGTTCTCCACACTTAAAGCATTTAAAAGTTTTGTTTGATGAACTAGTAGTGTTTCCAACTCCATTTCCATGCACAACAGCTGGTCTCTTTGATATACCAACACTAGATTCTAGAGTTTTGACATCATCTTCGGCTTGCTTTGGTCCAAGTTTGATCCCCTTGTACGATGATTTCCTGATCTTGTTTGTTGTTTCTCTACTGCTAACGCCCTCTGATATACCTCAGAAACTGACTAGAAGGTGTAGAGACAAAGCACATCCTGAATGCTTTGGCACAAACCACCCAAATACCTTGAAACAAATTGTTATTCGCTATTTGATAAATCATTACGTGACACCAACTCATAGAATTCTTAGGTGTACTCCTCTACAAACCTGATTCCTTGCCTTAGATTTTACAATCGCTGGAACTATTGTTTGTTTATAATTGAACGGAAGGAAATTCTCTTGGAGTTTCTTTTTCATCTTATCCCAAATTACTGTTTTATGTTTTCCTCCTCTTTCTCACATCAACTGGAGTTGTTCCCACCAGGAAGATGCTCGGCCTTTCAACTTGATGGCTACCCATTTTACCTTCCTGTTTTCAGGTGCATCCTTAAATTCAAACACCCGCTCAACGGTGTTTAACCAGTCAATGAACTCCTCGGCCTTCAAAGTTCCAGAAAAATCTGGAATTTCGACCTTGATGCTAGCCTCACACCTACGATCATTACGCATAGGTGGTTCACGTTGATGAGCATGCCTATGAAATGGGTTTTGGAAGGCATCTTCCGACTTAAACTCATCTTCCACTTGAGAAGGCTCGAGCTGGCCAACCGTTGGGTCAGAATCTCAACTTGCCTCCTTAGTTCATTCACCTCTTCTCTTGGATCGTCATGTATATTGGTAGGTGCCCCTGTTGGTTGCCTACGTTTAGGAGGCATGATTAAGCAGATTAAACACAAACCACAACTTGCTCTGATGCCAATTCGTGCAGTACCCTGCAACTAGAGAAGAAATAATGACAGGGGTAGTAGGATGATTCTTATTATATAGATGATTAAGCTTAAAGCTTATTACGAGAAAGAAAACTGATTGTCTACCCTTAGATGACAATAGCAGGACAATATATAGACCAATAGACCCAAAAACTGATAGAACCACATTATTCGAAATGACTTTTAGACTACTAACTTTAAAGACACAAACCACTCGACTTCTAGAACTAAATGATACTTTTAATACTTTTAAAGTTTCCAAAACTTTTCTTTATTCTTGTTGCATCACCTCTCAACATCTCACCTACAACTATATTTTCAACCTATTAGGAAAATAAGAACCCAATTTATGCAATAATAATCTAAATAACCATACTTGCAATACCTTTTTCTCAGTTTGGCTTAAATAGATGATATTGAAACCAAATGATCATACCATCTAAATGAACTCAACGAAGTTCGTATCAATCTCTTAACAAAATTAGAATAGGAATTTTCACAAATGCTTAGAAACTAAAGAGATAAAATCATATTAGTATGAATCCTCATACAACACTTCATCAACACAACATACTATGAATCCTCGTACATTTTGGAAACTTGAAGCCTAGTGCAATTTTGAAAATTTGAAATAAGAAATGTTACTTAAAAGTGTATAACTTACACATAGGACAAACAATTGTAATCAATATCAATGTCTCTTTGCTGAAAGTATGTATTTAAGATGACCATAGATCCACCTTGATAAAATGTAAATGATACAAAAAACATCTATCTATACATAAAACATTGGTTGCAAGTTGAGCATTAACTGAACATGCGAATGTATGGTTTAAGCTAGGCAACTCTATTATGATGAATAAGATAACCAATTAAGCTTCTTTTAAAGCTTCTAAGAGCTCTTAACTATACATAAAAAACGAGTTGCATGTCATTGTATGTGAGCATTAATGGTATAAGGTAAGCAACTCTATTATGATGATTAAGCTAACCAAGTACGCTACTGTGGAGCTTCTTTTAAAGCTTTTGAGAGCTTTTACAAATTATAAACAACAATAAAAATCACGATTAAAAAAACTACACGAATGCATAAAGCCTCATTGATGAGGCAAGCACTTTAAGACAAGCTTTAAAAAACACAGTTCCAGCTTCTTAGCTTCCCATCCCAAAATCCTTTTATCTTCTCAGCATTAAATTGAACAAAAATATGTTTCGTTAGATATTTAACTCACAATATAACTGTGTTCTCTGTTCTTGAACTTGCCATTTAGTATTCTGATATAACTGTGACTTCAAGATTACTTTGCCGAGATCAGCATTGAATTATATTCATGTCAGTTACTCAGTACTCTGTTTATAAATGGTGCCAACAGGGAGACATTGATCGAGAAGGTTGCATCTGCTGAGTTTGACCGAGTTTGGTTCATAAGCATGCTGTTTGGAGCATATATATTGGAACCATATACATAACTTAATGTTCTTAGATGACGATGTTAAGATTGCTTTAGACCTAATCTTCAAGAACATTTTGATGGGTGATTCCCAACTGACACAATGTATTTGCACCTTTTTAAGAGATGAAATGTAATATTATGTGTATGTTTGTAATGATAAGCTGTTTTGATAATCAATATAAGCTCAGACAAGAAAAATATTGGTAAAAATTAGATTAATATATCAAGACTTTTGCTGACTAAAATATCTTAAATAAATGCCAGTATTGAACTAATACATCCCCATGATAGGAAGAGCTTTAAGAACCTTTTGCTGACTAAAACGTTTAGTAAGCAAATCTTTTGGACCTTTGCTTACTGTTTTTTTAGTGTTTTTTAAGTGATTATAGACATTTAGTGATCCCTTTGTTACTTACTGTTTTATTTTTAGTGGGAGTAGAGTAAAAGGCTTTTAGTGACTGAATCTATACTTTTTTCCGACTTTTCATTTAGTAAGCAAAGGTCTTTTATTTTGTAGTGATGGGTGGTTCCGCTGCTGTTTTAGTTGTACTTGATAGATTTAACTGGATCTGGTCGGATCCATGTGTGGTTTTAAGGTTTGTTTGTTTCGCTCTAAGGATTATTTCCACCCGAGCCTGAACATTATCGTGGACCCAAGTTGAAATTGGCCATCATAGGTGCTGGCCTTGCTCGTATGTCAACTACGGTGGAGCTTTTGGATCAAGGACATGAGGTTTGTACGATTTTTTTTTAACGTTTTTTTTGCATTGCGCATCGGAAAGAAAGATGATAGTATTTTGATTAGAGGATTTGTTAATTAAGTGAATAAAGCTTAAGTTACTTATGGCAAAAGTAGAGTAAAATTGTGTAACACTGTACTAATAAATTTTGCACGCTTGAGTTTACAGCAAGTTCTCACCCAACTTAAACTTTTCTTATTCTACAGGTGGATATATACGAGCCAAGGACATTCATTGGTGGAAAAGTGGATTCATTTGTTGATAAAGGTGGAAACCATATTGAAATTGGACTACATGTTTTCTTTGGTCACTACAACGATCTTTTCCGTGGAGGTATGTTAAAGTATTCTTAGATAGTCAAGTTTCAATTAATTTGTGGAACTGTGTATTAACAGTTTTTCTCCCTAACTTTATTGTTGACGAGATTTGAAATTTTCATTAATTAATCACAGGCTATTCTTGATGATATATGGAAGGGAGAAGTCACCAATAGTGAGGTATACAATTCATCTGCAAACTTTGGTTGGTGAGAATATTACGGTAATTGTAGGTTATACGAATGGAAAGACTTTTAGTATCTATCTTATTGACTTTGTATATCTAATAGTAAGTTAGATTTGTTCTATTCAGATGCTAAAAATTTTGGACCCACCACTGGAAAAGATGGTAATCTTAAATTGGTTAAGGAAGTTGTGGATCCTAACAGATGGACCCGATCAAACTTGACCACGAAAAGTGCTGCTTTGCTAAATGGTCCTAAAACCAACTTATTGGATCTGGTGGTGAGTTAGCGATTTGCATATAAACATATCATTTGTTAGAACTTCATTATAAAGTAACTTGGTACTTTGTTTGGGGCAAATAGTTCCTAAAATGATTTGAGAATGGAATCCTACCAGGGAATAACAACCGATTCATGAAAGTGGAATTATAGGCAGACAACAATGATAATATCTAATCTCAAAGTTACGGATTCGAGCTTATGTCAGAATCAACTATTTGATGATCTCCGATCGCCTTTCTCGCCTTTGACACAAATGCCGAACTTCCTAACTATCGAACTCTCTTTTCCAAACCATCTTTTGAGCAATCTTGGACAAGAAATATGCACCTTTGGATAGTAGTATAAATAAACATTTGACCACAAAGATCCTACCCAGAGCTGAGTTTGTTCATTTCATGGTTTGAGCGAGGATTTTTGGCTGATTTACGAGTTCGGCGTTATGGACGCACGAAGGAACTCCTATGAGGAACTAGGAGATGTCATGCCACAGGTTAAAAGCCCACATAATTACCTATTTGAGGTTCAAGGAATTGACCAATGTTGTGAATATGGGTGACCGTTGTACTTGCTTAGGGTGGCAAAGAAACTGGTCTACTGGCCATCACTCTTGCTTTGTTTTGCATTGATTGGTAGGAACCCGTGTAAATCTCTTGAAACTACTTCACTGTGTTACTTATCCTTAACCTACTTAGAGTCCATAAACCAAGTACCCATTGAAATGGAAGAAGGTGAAAAGTACGAGATCGTAAAACCAGGGGTTGAAAAGGGACAAGCTTTTGTAGCAGTGTGTGAGAATGAAGAAGGTGGTGTTGAGTATCAGTCCCTTCTTACCCCGAACTCACACCCACAAAACACCAATCAAAACGGCAAGATTGGTTTTCAATGCTTTGTATATTACAGAAGGAAACTAATACAACTTTACAATAGAGATACCCTACTCTATTTATACTAAAATACTAGAATACTTAACAAAGAAATGTGCACCACTTATTCCTACTAACTAGGAGCCAACATCATGTGGAGAATTACTTGGTCTTCCACAATACTCGGTCATACCAAGGAACCGGTAAACCCACACCTTTTATTCACATAACAAGAGTCCAAATAGGGATCCATTGACCCACATACTTGGCCCATCAAGATTACCTAAATGGTGGCGAAAAGATTAAGGTTGACGAAGAAAATGGTGAAAAGATAGAGATGAAGAATTACAAGACAAAATGAAGGAAAGACAACTCATTAATTTTAACATACTATTATATAAATTAGGGTTTTGCTAATTATTTGTAAGAAACTAATTCACTCATTATTTTATATGTAATAAATTCAAGCTCTTAACAACAACTTTAAAGGCGCCATTAGCAAACCTTATACCATAGGCATACCAAGCGATAAAAACATTTGCATTTTATCTACACGTTTTAATAAATATTTTTATACCCAAGGTGGTGATGGGGAGTGCGGCAAGTGCGATGGCATAGGGCCACATTTTTAGAGAGGCCACAATTTTGTCAATTGTGTTATATGCATAGAAGGCTTTCAATTACTATCTTTTTTTATTACGCATCAATTTCTATCAAGCAAAATTAATTCTCTTGAAATCAACAAAATGAGCGTTAGACAACACCAATAATATGAACTCATGACCATGCGGTCAATCTACTTTCTTTTGATCCCTATAATATTTCCTATTTATAGTTACTTAGAACAAATTATTTTATATCTACATATGTTTTACATTGAAATGAAAGCGATAAGCTATTTATCATGGAGTAGTGTTTTTTGCAAATTAACCAAACAATGTCTAGTTATAAAATATCCATGTTTGAACATATCCTTTTGATATGTTTTAGTAATAATTGAAATTGTTTAGGTCCTACTTGTCATCCGCAACGTCACATAAAATTTCTAATGGATTATGGGTTGCCGTATAAGTTGTTGAGAATGACTGATTAGAGAGTGTCAATCATGAATCGTAAATAGTCGGATTACAAGTGCTAGGCGAATGACAATATTAATATTTATTACCACACAGTTAAACATTTATTAGCGTTTGATCAACCGAGATCGTTAGTGTGATACTTGTACTAATATCTTTCATGTTACTAATGAATTGTTAGGGTATAATTAGGTTTTTCGTCCTCGGCGGGGCCTATTTTAGAGTTGTGGCACAGGGCCACCTAAATCAACGAGACAACCCTGTTTATACCATAGGCATACCAAATGTTCTTACAGTTATACGTAATAGTAATAGGCATACCAAATGTTCTTACAGTTATACGTAATAGTAATGAATTATTCATTCTTTCATAATCCAATAAATTCATACTCCCTCCGTCTCAAAATTATTGTCAGGAGACAAGAAGCACAAAGATTAATAATAGTGGGGCCACTATAACTCTCAACCACTCAAATGGAATATTCTCTCATTATATTCTCTTTTTCTTACTAAAATAGGAAAGTGGACAATTAATTTGAGACATTCATAAAAGAAAAATATCAAAAAAAAGTACTATACTTGCCGCTTCTTTCTTTCGAAGAACAAAATTTTGCTTCTCCGTAATATACTTTCAAATTCATCCTCTTTAGGGTATTTTCATGAACAGTTGGACAATTTTGCCCTATTAAGAGGAAATGGAAAATGATACTTTTAAATAATAAATAATGTACTAGCCGTACGGCGCATGTTTTGGCTAAAGAAAGCGAATAAATTAACAAAAAGAATTAGCGATTTGTGATAGGGCGAATGTATTTTGGCGACGAATTTGATCGTGACGATCAAACTCAATAGGTTTATGGGTTAGATGCGGAATTGTTGCTTTGATACGGTTGATACACTCTTACAAGAATCAACGAGATTCAAATAAGAATTGAGCTCAAGAATTAGTTAATGGGATTGTTATGAAACTAATCGACTTGTAGAAGTTTATTACAAGAAGAATTACAAAATCAAAAAAACCGCTACAAATGTGAAATGAATTGTGTTATATACAAATGAAATGATGAAATGGTTGTAACGGCTTTTCCCATACTAAATGGTAAGGGCTAAAAGCTGCTATTTGAACCCCCACGTGCGATGCCACGTGCTGCAGTATACTTATTTAAACTCATGTCCTTTGCAAATGGAAGTGGTGGTGGAACTAAATTATCTTAATAAGTAAATAGTGTAAACTTAAAACAAAACATTTTTATCATAGATTTAACACAATTATAAATCATTAAATAATTTATCTTAATACATATCCAAAATTTAACATAATAAAAACTAGGGAAATGATAAAAAAAAGTATCATACTTTCCATTTCCTCTTACGGGTAAAAATAGAAATAAAATTGTTCAATTTGTTCATGAAAATACCCTAAAGAGGATGAATTTGAAAGTATATTACCCACGTGAAGCAAAATTTTGTTATTAAGCTATCGAAGAGGAAAGGGTGGCAAGTATAATACTTTTTTTTTATATTTGCCCAAGAAAATATGGACAATAAATATGAGACGGATGGAGTATTATATTGACCTACTCTTCAATTATACGCAATAAAAAAAGATCATTTAGAGACAACCATTTGGTACATGTTTAAACACGACCAAGTGTAAAAAGAAAACTATCTATGTACTAAACTTGAGTTAACCAATATTATTTTAAGCAATTAAAACGAACGGATAATTTTGCTTATACAATGACAATAACAAATTTTATTTTGACAATTCAAATATGACAATGGCAACAGACATTTTAATAACACGAAACAACATTCATGTCCATGAGTTGAAAGAACATAACATAATACAAATTAACATAAATATAGAATGGTTTCAGCTTAATTTGTACGTGATTGGAATATACTATTTTGTACGTGCCTTAGCATCTTAATGGTCTTTCTTTGATCATATGTGTATTGTCTGGTTTTTAATATAGAGAGAAAAATAGAAGTTTAAATAGAGTTAGAGACTTCATAAGTGGGATTCTTTGATTTTATACTTGATTAAGTTAATTAACATCTTTGTTTTCTATGTATATAATTTATTCGATTTTAATAAAAGTCAAATCCATAGAAATAAATGACACGCTAATACTTTTCCTCAAAGTGTTTAAATTACATACATGATTTTAATAAAGTCTAAACTTATGTCAAAAACTTTGTATTCTAATATAATCACCATAATGGACTTTTCCTGTTTTCCATGGTTGAGATCATTAATTGGAGCCAAAGATTTTTTAGAGGTGTTGCACAAATTTTTTAATGACCATGAGTATTAAAGATGCCCGATAAATAATTTATTAGGTAAAATTGGTTGTTCCAGCCAAACCTGAAAAGACATATTTTATAAAAAAAAATTTACACTTCGTGACCTAAAATTGGGTGTGACACCCGGCTACCATGTTGGTCCCGTCCCTGCTTGCATGCATGTCAACCTCAATTTCACATTAAACCTGAATATATCTTTTGTTTCATAAAATGAAAGTAACATTATATATGGGATAATTAAGGAATGAACCTAAAAAGGAAGTCCCATTAACCCGCCACTTGCGTCGACTTGTTGGCTTCAATGAACGCCAAAAATTCGAGGGCATGCAACGTACGAATTTGCTTACACCTTTTTTATCGTTCAAAAGTTACCATTTCTGGCTTAGAAGTTTTTTTTTTTTTTTTTTTTTTACCATTTTGGTTTTTCTTTTCAGGTATATCTTTGCCTCTCAGTGTATATCTCAACACTTATCACCGATGAAAGCTTTTGGAGCATAATGTTATAAACTTTTAATAGCTTTTAAAGTTTCGTGAATGTGAGCATTAATGTTATAAACTCAATTGACCTCAAACTCAATCATGCGAACCGTGTACATGCTCATTATTTGAGTTTTGGGTCGATTAATGACATTAAAGATCTTAAATTGAAGATTTAAGTTGAGTTTTCTTGAAAAGTTGGAGAGTCTTTTTAATTTATAAGAACCCGAAGATTCGTTTATAACTAAAACATGAGTCTTCCAGTACATGATCTTTAGTTTGTAAGAAAAAAAGGGTAACCTCTAACTTTTGGTATGCAAAGTAGTGCATAAAGGTGTGAGAGATTGGGGTTTGGAAGTGCATTCACTTTGGAAGAATTTGAGTAGGAAAATGTCGAAGTGAGTTTTGGAGCATCCGGAGTTGCATACTTTGCTTCCTTTGAAATATCCTGTGATTATACCTGGATCAAGGTTTCAAGAGGTTTGTTATTGGGATTCTTATTGGGTTATAATGTAAGTTTATATTATAGTTAGCGTGTTTTTTCATTTTAGGATGCCATAAAGATTGCTTAGAATCTTTTCTAGATATGAAAAAGATAACATCTTGACTGTGGGATGCAAAATGCAAGAGGAGTATTTAGTTTTATTTGGTTTATGATGTAATATTGACATCAAGTTAATTATTAGGGGACTATTGGCAAGTAAAATAAGACAGCAAAAGGGATAGTTCTGAATCTAGTTGACTTGATCGACACATATGGATATGTTCTAAATGGCGCCCGCTTACTGATATGCTTTATCTCATCTAGGAGCACTCTAAGAGCCTCTTTCCACCCTACTAGCTTCTGGGCATACTACACGAATAGAAGGAAAGAATTCCCTGTCAAATATATCATGTGCTTTAAATTATCATATTTTTTAATGTATGCCAACATAACAGTACCAAAAATCTCATTTGTCAAAATTTATAGTTGATCAAGCATTTATAGACCCCACAATTTAAATGGTTGGTGAAACTATTTGCAGTCAGCCTCCTATACTAAGTTCAATGGTGGTTGAAGTATATAAGCGGACTAATGACATGGACTTGGTCAAGAAAGCGACGCCTTGATCAAAGAACACAACTTTCGGAATTCAAAGATACCCCAAGATAATTCAAAGATTGTATTTTTAAAGTTTCAACCAATCAATAGAACAAATTGTGTTTTTACATTATTCTTTTTGTTTCAAAGAACAAAGAAACTGCATAAACTTGGGAATGATTGTGAGAAAGAGCAGTTTTATCATGAACTGGCTTCAACTGCAGAAACAGGCTGGGATTTTAGTACCAGACGGATGAAGTAAATGCATGACACAGTTACTTGCAATTTGCAGGGTTGCATATTTGCACGAGGCTTAAGAGTAATGGAGTTCAAAATGGGTCAAAATATTTCCCTTTTAAGTGTGGTCAAAATGGGTCGTTCGAGTTCGGTCTATCAGCCAATAATTTTTTTACCATTTATTTGAATTTTGATTTAAATGTAATGAATATGACTGAAACAAACATGCTATGATCTTGAAAGAAGAAATCATTCAAATTAAATAAAATAATACAGTATGTTTTAGATATTAGTATATTACATACATGTTGCTGGACGTGACATTGATGCAAGACCGACCATCAAGAAAAGCACTTAAGCGGGCTCTTTTGGAAAGGGAAGTCTTCGAAACCTCCAGGAAAGCTTTGTGATCAAAAGCTTGATATATCAGATAAGAAAAGTGTATGTACTTTGTTACTTTGTTATGTCAAACAATGTATATATGTTGTGTAACAAATTGGACAAATAAGATGCACGGAAATGTAATAGCTACAAGGACTAATTGATGTGAAATTTCTAAGCATCAACGCAAATATATTACCAATGGATTCATTTATTATAGCTTTGTAATATCTCACTTTTAATTTTAGTCTACAAGCTCATGTATTAATAATTTGGAAAAAAGTCCATACATAAATTGAATAAAGAACATTTAAAAAAAATAGGCATGGACAATTTTGAAACTTTTATATATGAATAAAAACAAAGAGGTTAAATTAGCATGTTCAATTTTTTTACCAAACATGTTTTATAAATATTCTAATACACACGTATATGACCCAAGTATTCAAAAGAAAATCAACTGAGAAACAATCGTTACAAATGAAAGACAAGACTCGAAGATAAAACATCAATTTTGGTGTAAGAGATAAAAGAAAAACACTTAAGTTATGTGTAGTATAAACTATGTGTTTGAAATAACATGTTTTGCGTAACGATGATGAAAGTCACTCATGTATTTGATATTTTTTTCTTGAAACAAGTCTATTTACAAAAACTTACTTGAACAAACTTCGTTTATTCAGTCGAGCACCCTCGAATCGAAACTAAGCATAATAACTGAATTTGCATAACCCTTGCAATATCAATGACCTTAACCGTTACTAGATTGATGCTACTTCATGGTGATCAAAGCCCGTGCATACACACCACGGCTGGTGTGTAATTCTTGTGTTGGATATGAGTAAGAAAAAGTAGATTACGTTTATGTTGATAATAATCAGAATTTTTTGAATATAATAGCTTCGAATCCTTTGGGAGACTTTGAAGATTTATCACTTAAGACAATATGACTCTCAATGTTAAAAAAGTGCCCCAATATAAATACTTGCAATGATAACCATTTAAAATTCCAGCTACAAAAACAGAATTTCAGTTATATTACTTTTACAATGATCAAACCCCAAAGAAAGTCAATCTCTGTGTGCTTACTTGAGGTTTTAGTATGGCTTTAGCAATACATATTCTGCTTGTTCTTCTCATAATCTCATCAGCCTCCTTATGCTCTTCACGGCTATACCTTTTCACCCTTCTTATAAGACGGTGTGTTTTGGCTCCCAAGCCAAGCCAATTGGTATCAATTCTGCTTCTCTTCACGAAAGCCGTCTCCAACAGCTCAATTTTTGCGCGTTTGCAGAAAACATGTTAGATGTTTAAGTACATCTTTCTCCAAGTTGGCTAGGCTTTTAACTGCCATAGCGTTCTTTGATTTTGCACTCTCATAAACCTTCAAAATCACCTTGTTTGACTGCACCACAAAAACTATTATTACTAATAGAAAAATTCACATAAAAGGATACTCTAATTCGAGAAGTAGTAGCTTAGATTGATGTTGGCTGATTACAACATAAGGAAGGGAAACACATGGTAACAAGGGTTATTGGGCCTGTTATTCAGGACATGTGTGGCTTGTTAACTACAGCAGCATGGGCCGACTTATGAATGACAGACTAGTGAATTAAAAGGGTTGACTCAAGATATGCACTCACAACTGTTCTGCCATGAGTATGACCATTAAAGGGGTAGTAACACTAATATTTTGGACCTATGTATATATGGTAAAAACAGGTCTAAGCAGAGAGATTTCAGCATCTGCAAAGCAGCAACAGCTAGGGCGGAATCATCAAATGCAGAATAGCTAAATACAGGGGATAACAAAAGGAATAGCTATATAAGTAGCATTACAGTTGTAATCAGAAGATTCACATAAGCTGAAGCAATAACGTTCAGCACCAACAAAAGGAAGGTGAACCAAATTTTAAATTATCTAACTAAGATAATGAGCCCCATTTTAATTTTAACTAAATACATCCTAATTACCTGATATATAAAACACAACAATCGGGTTAAGATAACATAGTTTTATAGCATACAATCTTATATCACTTATTGATGTTATAATAACTAAAGTACCTGAAACATGACAGTAATAATAAGTATCCACTATCATCAGGATCTCCACCATACAACATACTCACCAATTTGCTCTAACTTAACTTTTAGTAGTAATTCTCACACTTTGCCATATACCCTCCCAAAAAAAAAGTTGGGGCTAGAAGTGTAAATAGTTTAACTTTTAAGGGTACTTTGCTTATCAAAACTGAATCATAACAACTTTTGTGTGCGTGATATACTCTATATACAGCCAATAAGTTACGTGAGCTTTTACATGACCTTTTTTAAACAGCATTTTATGAGGTTTGAAACATGCTTATTTTTATTCATGAAATATGCTTAGTAATTTTGTTCGGCATATACAGCTCCTGATTTTCATGTATAAGATTATCAATACAGCTCCTGATTTTACTTTATCGTGACCGTTCATCTCTATTTTATATGTGACAATGCAAAAGTCAGAAAGATTTTTATGCAGGAACAAAATTTTTAACATTTAACGATTTCGGCTGCCCTATAAAAATCACTCAAGTTCCACCACTGCACACAATACCATGTTCACTTGCTACTTGTGGTACAGGGAAAACAAGATGTGTAGTAGGTGACATCTCCATCGATATATCACAAGTGGTCGGTGGCCTTACAATCTTACCCTTTTGTTAATACAATCCCCCAACCCCAATTTTTGTAACTCTTTGCTAATTATCCTAAGTAATACAATTACTAAGTAATGAAATTACAATTACCAGTGGGCGCGGAACGTTTGGAAGGCCTTGCTGGTGCGGGAAGTCTGGAAGGCCATACATAACCATCCTCCAAGAACTGGTAGTTTCATTCACGGGTTTGTAGCGAATCTTTGTGGATTCTCCATATCGTGTTGTTTTGTCCAAAAGGTTGCAATGGAAGATGAAAGATTTCCTGGTTGTTTGCCAGACACCCTTCGCTCGATCTCGGAAATGGTGATACCCCTTTAGACTATATTTTGCATCAGAGGTACTTTGATAAAACAAGTAGTACTTGCGTGTGTCAAGTATGTACTGATGGAGATAGTGACTTTCTGATGATATTATTAGAAATAAAAATAGTATTCAACAACTTACTTATGGTATATATACAATTTAATTTAATTAATAATTGATACTTACTGATTATTTGTTGGGAATTAAGGTAAACTACTGATTCTGCCGAAGCATCTGCCGAAGGGATTTAGCCGAAGAAGCTGATTCTGCCGAAGCATCTGCCGAAAGGATTCTGCCGAAGAAGAATGGATTCGCGAAGTTATACTTCGCAGAAATGCTAAAGCAGATATTGTGTTGTCACGAAAGTGCATTACCCGTAGAGAGATAAGCTCAAAAGAGTAAAAGTCAGCGCCGTATTAAAGATAGGTTGGCGCCGTATTATGTAGAGCTTAATCGGAATAAACAATATGATGAACAAAACAATATGATTAGTTGCATGCTTGTCTAGATGCATGCTTAGTCTATGTTAGTATTAGGAGCGTAAATTGTCAACGCTCATTAGGGTTTCTTGCCTATATAAAGAAACCATTATAGTTTGTAATAGATAAGTTTTGAAAGAGTCTCTCAAGTCTTGTAAAACATTCGAAACATAGAGTTTCTATAATCAAAAGATCCATAGAGGATCAAAGAGTTCTTAGTTATTGTAACTTGTATTTTATTTCCGCTACAAAATACTAGTTGTAGAGATCTTCTATTAGTTTGCTTGTGATTACATAGGCAACACTAACGATCTCCGAGTGATTAAAGATCTATCAAGGTCTTTGTGTTCTTATTTCATCAAGTGGTATCGAGCCTCGGAAGTCTCTACGATACTAAGAACATTCATTCACCATGCCTGGATCCGATAATGAAACTGAAACCACCAACACAAACAACACCAACACCACTTCCATGCAACAGCTCGGTCTCTCAAACGGTAATGGTAAACTTCCTTATTTGAAAAGGGAAGAATATGAACTTTGGGCTATGAAGATGGAAAACTGGATTTCCAATATTGATTGGAATCTGTGGGAGGTTGTAAAGAAAGGAAACATTTTGAAGAAGATGATCCCGCATTGAGGGGTGGGAAATTTATCATGGCTCCACCAAAAACTGCTGAAGAGGTACTAGCTATGCAGAGAGAACATAAAGTAAAGACCATTCTGCTTCAAGCCTTTCCAGAAGATCATCATTGTGATTTTCATCATATGGATGATGCAAAGGACATATGGATGGCCCTCAAAGCAAGGTTCGGTGGCAATGAAGAATCAAAGAGAATGAGGAAGTCCATGCTGAGACAACAATTTCAGGACTTCAACATCTCTGAAGAAGAAGGCATTCACAAAGGATACAACAGGTTCCATAGGATCTTGAGTGGTGAACCACTAAGTGCAAAGCGGATAATGATGCGCAACTCAAAGTTCCTTCGATCGTTACCTCCATCATGGCTACATGTAAGTATTGCTCTCAAGGCTAAAGGAGGGCTGGATATGCTTACCTTTGATGAGCTATATAACAGACTCAGAACCCTTGAACCGGATGTCGAGAACTCCCTACCGTACATCTTCGTCTGGCCATGCAGCTTTTGTTGGGACATCCCACTCCAACATGATGGTGCAAGCTCCTAGTTCCAACTATTTTCCATCGTCCCCGAGCTCCAACTACTTTCCATCATCTTCATCCCCCCCTCCACCACTTAACCCTCGTCCCACTCCACCATGTTCTCAAGCTAGGTCTAGTAGTGTGATGGAGGATGTTCTTCATTCATTTGTTACTGACTATGATACTCAACAAGATATCTTGCATATGAAGACTTTGATCAGTTGGACCCACTTGAAATGGAGGAAATGAAACTAAAAATGCAGTGGCATTACTGTCGCTGGACATCAAAAGGTTTGAAGAGAAGTCTGGAAGGAAGTTTGCTTGCAAGGGAAAGGAACCAGCCCGCTTTGTGAGGAGGAAAGTCAAGTGTTTTACTTGCCACCAGATGGGGCATTTCTCAAGGGAATGCAAAGACAGGAAAAGTGGAGATGGAGCTAATTGCCTTTCCTATCAGCAAAAGCAGGAAAGCTGGAGCTTCGCAGCTCTCCTCACCATGGATGAACAGGTCAACTGGACGCACATGAACACGTAAATGAAGAAGCTCATGATTCGATAAGCTTGGATTCTTTGGCAAGGTGTACTTCGGATGAAAGGCATGATCAGTTTGCCTTGATGGGACTATCTCAGGTACACAACTGTATATTTGGTTGTAGTCTAAGGTACAATGAACTTAAAGAAGAGTATGATGCTATGAAACCTAAGTTTGATGAATGCTATGTTGAAAATGAAGCTCATAAACTAGCATTAAAAACAGTAGAAAGACAAAAGGTGTGGTTTCAAAAGAATCAAATAGCGTATGAAGAAAAGATAAAAGTGTTACAGTTTGATCTTGAAGTTGCTAATAATTATTTAAAAGCTATGCGAGAAAGCTAAGGATGAAGCTGTATCTAAAACCTAGAACTTAAAGAAAAGGTAGGCGAGGAAATAGCTAGAAATAAACAATGGTTGATTGCAGGTGACACTCTAGCTAGAGAACTATATAACAGATCAATCTGTAACCTCGGCTTAGGATTAGGTTTTCAAAAGTATGTAAGATTGGAAGCTAGGAATGATGGTCGTAAATCCACACTGCAGGTTAGCTAACTTTGTTAAAGAGGGTAATATGCATCTGTCCACTGGACCTATTAGAGGTGAATTTATGCCCATGCACTGTCCATCATGTTGACTTTGATGGATCACATCATCTATATGGCAAAAAGTCAAAAGACTTGCGGACCAGATACCTCATCTAATGACTTTGTCTCTTGCTCGGCGGTGACAATTCATCGGATCAAGGTCGCTTCCTATGAAAATTTGTGATTCAAGTGAGAAGTCGACCTTTCCAAGCCGACCCTCGCACCCCCACGCTTACAAGCCTTCTAAGGAAGCTGCTGAGGAATCATCTTCCAAGACAGTTTCTTCTGAAGACTTGTCTTTTAAATCTTTGAATAATCAGTTTGTTAAAAACAATTCCTTGAATGTTTCTATTTTAAGTACTTCTTCATGTAATCAAACATCTCCCTATTTGAATAAATCTTCTAAGAAGAAGACATGTTTTGTATGTGGAAGTAAATTTCATTTGATTAAGGATTGTGATTTTTATGAGCAAAGATTGGGTGCATGTGCTACTTACCAGAAACCCAAATCTAAATGGACCAATGTTGCTAATATTTCACCTTATGTCCCACAAGCGACTATCTGACTCTCATGGAGAAAATCAGTCCACCGGACCTTATGTGCAACCAACTAGTCCATACTTTAAACATGGTTATTGGTCTACATATGTTGACTCTATGTATCTTTGGGATGGGATATGGGAGCACTGCTTGTGAAGCCCCTCAGAGTTGTTCTTGGACTAACAAGGGACCCAATTATCAATGGAGGACCAAGAACAATGGTGGATCCACTAAATACTCTTGTCCTAAACTGTGATCCCACAAGGCGAGGTTCAAGTCAATAATGACTTGAACCTCCTCCGTATGCTAACAGTTTGTATATATTTTGTTGTTGTTTGTAGGATCATCCCCTTAAGCATAAGAATATTGGCATTGTTGATAGTGGTTGTTCGGAAGCATGTGGGAACAGGGATATGATGCACAATTTTGTCCCTATTGAAGGAGGAGGCAATGTAACTTTTGGAGGAAGTGATGGTAGTATCACAGGGAAAGGCACCATAAAGACACCTCATCTAGATTTTGAAAATGTGTACTATGTTAAGGAACTTCAGCATTTCAACTTGTTCTCTGTTTCACAAATCTGTGACACCAAGAACAAAGTCCTCTTCACTGAGAATGAATGTCTTGTGCTGTCTAAAGACTTCAAACTCCCCGAAGAAACTTCAATTCTATTGAAAGTTCCTCGCACTCACAACTTATACACATTCAACCTTAATGAAGTTCAACCGGATGGTGACCTCACATGTTTGGTGGCTAGAGCATCACTTGATGAATCCACAAAATGGCATAGGAGGATGGCGCATGTGAATTTCAAGACCATTAACAAACTCTCTAAACTGAGTCTTGTTCGAGGTCTTCCCACCAAAGTTTTTACCAATGATCATAATTGTGTCGCTTGCAATAAAGGCAAACAACACAGAGCCTCTTACCAAGCTATCAATGCTATGAGCCTCATCACTGAACCTCTTGGTTGCTTCACATGGATCTGTTTGGTCCAACTCAAGTCAGAAGCATCGATCATAAGTACTACGTTTGGTGATCATGATGGCTATAGCAGGTTTTGTTGGGTTTTCTTTCTCAGAACCAAAGATGAAACATCTCAAGTACTGACTGAATTCATCACACTTGTTGAAAATCAGTTGAACAAAAAGGTCAAAGGCATTGATTGTGATAATGGGACAGAGTTTAAAAATCTTTGTTCTTATAAAACTCTGTGGGTCCAAAGGCATAAAGAGGGACTATAGCAATCCAAGAACCCCACAACAAAATGGGGTAGCTGAAAGAAAGAATAGGACCTTAATAGAGGCTGCAAGATTAATGCTTGCAGACTCTAAAGCCCACTATGTTACGATGAAGCTTGGCACCGCTTGCTATGTGCTAACAGGTGTCCATTACAAGACCACAACTCAAAACCCCATATGAACTTCTCTTTGGGAAAGTTCCTGTCATTAACTACCTAAAACCTTTTGGTTGTCAAGTGACCATTCTGAACACAAGTGATCCATTGGGAAAGTTTGATGAGAAGGCTGATGATGGTTATATTGTGGGCTATTCTACTCATAGTAAGGCATACAGGGTGTACAACTTGCAAGCCAAGAAAATAGAAGAGACGTTGAACCTGAGATTTTTGGAAGACAAGCCTAATGTTCAAGGACAAGGTCATTCATGGTCCTTTGACCTTGACTACTTAACGATTATCCGGGTTACCACGGACATCGGCTAACCAAAATACAGGTCCTCAAGTGTCTCCAACTAACAATGCAGTCCCTAGATGATGGCTCTGACAATGAGTTTCAAGATGATGAGCAACCCATACTTGTGCCTTCTTTCTCCCCTAACAATATTACAGGTACCACCTCCAAGGATACTGCTGATTCGAGTGACGAAGATGACTCTCATTATCTTTGAGGACCTTGCTAGGCTCCAGACTCAAGAATTTGCAGCTAAGCTTGAAGCAGAGAAACTGAATGGAGAAGTTAATAATGAAGGAATCGGTAGAAACCATGTTTCTGCTGAAGTTGATTCTGTCACACCTACCTTCCCCAAATCTGCTGAAGGCTATGCTGTTCCTCCTCAAGTATCTTCAGACTTTGGTGAACCATATACACGCTTTCCAAAACCTTCGGATCTTGGAAATTATCAACCCAAAGCTGGCATCTTCACCTCACCCTCTTATGATGTTGAATTTGAACCAACCATCACTAATCTTGATTCATCCATTGAAGTCAACCCCACTACTACTCAGCGGATCAACATAGCTCATCCTCAATCCAACATTATAGGTGATCTTCTGGCACCTGTTAGAACTAGAAGGGCTATCACCAGTCCTCAGTTTGGGCAGATTGCTTTTCTCTCTTATGTCTCCAACCAGCAACGAGACAATCACACGTGACCTCAAGCATTGTCTATTTGCTTGTTTTCTCTCTCAAGTGGAACCAACTAGTGTTTCTCAAGCTCTCAACGATCCAAGCTGGATAGAAGCAATGCAAGAAGAAATGCAACAATTCCACAATCATGGCCAGGTCGGATTTTGGTTCCACTCCCTGATGGCAAATATGCCATTGGGACAAAATGGGTTTTGAAGAATAAGAGAGACGCTAGGGGTGTTGTGATCAAAAACAAAGCAAGGTTGGTAGCTCAAGGCTTTAGACAAGAGGAAGGGATTGATTATGATGAAGTGTTTGCACCTGTTGCCCGAGTTGAAGCAATTCGCATTTTCTTGGCATATGCTTCATACATGGGTTTCATGGTGTATCAAATGGATGTCAAGGGTGCTTTTCTGTATGGTGAGATTGAAGAGGAGGTCTATGTCACTCAACCCAAGGGATTTGAAGACCCTGATCACCCAAATCATGTCTACAAGGTGGTTAAAGCTCTTTATGGCTTACAGCAGGCACCTAGAGCTTGGTGCTCGGCTTTCGTCGTTCTCTTTGAAGCATGGCTATAGAAGAGGTGCTATTGATAAAACTCTGTTCCTCAAGAAGAATTACTCAGACATCATTTTGGTGCAAGTGTATGTGGGCGACATTATTTTTGGTTCCACAAAGCTTGGTGCGAGGAATTGAGGAACTCATGAAGGGTGAATTTCAAATGAGTGCTATGGGAGAGCTTACATTCTTTTGGGTCTCGAGTTGTTCAGAAGCAGGATGGCATCTTTATCAGTCAAGATAAATATGTGAGGGACATTTTGAAAAAGTTTGGTATGGAAGGTGTTAGGACTGCTACAACACCTTATGAAGCTCCAAAGACTAAAGCAAATAATGAACGGATCTACCGTGAATGTTCATCTGTACAGTCCATGATTGGTTCATTGATGTATTTGACAGCTTCAAGACCGATATTACATTTGCCTTTGTGAGTGTTTGTTCTCGACATCAAGTCACTCCACTTGGCTTCCCATCTCAATTTGTCAAGAAGATCTTTAAGTACCTCAAAGGCCAACCTCTTTTAGGCCTTTGGTACCCAAAGGAATCTCCTTTCAAGTTGGAAGCATATAGTGGCAGTGATTATCTTTGGTGCAAATCTGGATAGAAGATCCACAACCGGGGCGCCAATTTCTTGGTAAGAGGTTGATTTCTTGGCAATGCAAGATACAAACCATCGTGGCCACCTCAACTACTTGAAGCAGATGCGTGTCTTTGCTGCAAATTCTTTGTGGACAAGTCCTTTGGATTCAGAACCAATTCTTTGGACTATGGGTACAACTTTATGAACACTACAATTCATATAGATAATCAAAGTACCATCTGCATAGTCAAAAATCCAGTTTTCACAAATCGACGAAACACATTGAAATCAGGCACCACTTTATAAGAGATGCTTATGAAAAACATTTGATAAAAGTGGCTAAAATCCATCCTGATGATAATGTGGCGACTTGTTAACAAAGCGTTTGATGGACCAAGGTTTCAACACCTCGTGGTCAATATTGGAATGTTAAACCCTTGATTGCATAGTTTGAGGGGAGGCATAGGCCTCAGGGGAGGCATATGCCTCGGGGAAGGATTTTGTGCAAACTCTGCATTTTTTTTTGTATATTAGGGTACATTATTTTTGTATATTAGTTTGTATTCTAACTCTAACTACTAATATTTCTCTAGTTTGCTTGTTTTTTGTTGTTGTTGTCTGCATTTGTACTGCTTGCATTTTGTCCTGGTCATTATCTGGATTGCAGTTTGTATTTTCCTGATCAAGTTCAAATTCATCAAGAGTGGTTCATAAGTATATGGTCAAAACAGCTAAAAGAATGTTGCTTGTTTCTTCTGAAATCAATGATTCTGAAGCATACAATTTGATTCCACTGAAGTTATAATACTGAAGAAAAGAAATTGAAGTCAAATTGTTCTTTCATTCATTCAAGAAGCAGTTTGACTTTCAGACACATAAAGTCAACCTACTACTATGCATCTACAAGATACGAGTTGTACACTTAAGCTAAGCCTAAACTAGTGTATATCCTTCATTTCGAAATCTAAGTGAATGTTGGATATGCATTAGATGCTGACTTTGCTTTCGTAGGTCTTGCGTAACCACCCATTCCGTTTAAGCTGGCGGTTGGATATGCATGACCAACTCGACGAAGATGCTAAGGACCAAAATGGGAGGATGGATTGATGCAAACGATTGATGATGACGATGACCACGCAGGATGACGTAGAGAACTAACGTGTCCTGGGTGCTTCATCTACTCATTTCAACCAAAATGCAATCGATCCACCCTCCTTAAGCCCTTCTTCTATACGATGTGTGTTCATGCACCAAATGATGGCGCAGTGAGACCAAGAACCACCTCTCTATCTTTGGGGAGTGGCGGATTCCTCGCACGAGGTCTTTGTGGAGACCAAGGTCTTTGGAGGTTGGGAGTAAGCGTTCCCTCCTTATAGGAGTCATCGAATCATCAGATTCACTTGGATTCACTACACTGTCATCTTGAAGAAGGAAGAAAGGCGATTTATTTGGTCGTAGATAGGGTTGAGGGAAGTAATGGTACCATGGGGTTGATTCACCACTTGATGATGATGATGAGGATGAGGAAGTGAGATCTATGATCTCAGGTTTGGTATTCATGGAGCAATTCTGTTAATTTGGGTTTATTTTTGCTTCTAGGGTTTGTGGTAATTATTTGGGGATCTTGATGAAGAGATGAGTTACATTGGGATCATTTTATAGACGGATTCAAGGTTCAATGAGTTTAATGCAAGTGGGTGGCACAGTAATTCTAGAAACTTACCAAAGATACTCTAATCTTTGATGCATTCTGCTGAAGGTATAACTTCAGCAGATTGATCATATGTTTCTACCGAAGTGTTATTTTGGGTTGGGACAAAGATGCTATACACGTCAGCAAAGGTCAAACAAACGGTCCATTTTTCTTTGACTATAATTTGGGCAAAAACACTTCACCCACCATTGCTCGCCTGGAACAAACCAATTCTCTTTCATTCCACTTTCACAAACACTCACCACTTCAAAATCATAATCCTAAAACACTCATTTTCCTCATGGCTCTTGAATTCAAACATGATCACAACAAAGTCGCATTTCTGGGAATCGGCAAGGGCTATGAACTGTACGAACCTATGGTGGAATTCACGAAAAGATCAAAGATTTGCTATGCTCTATCTCATTCTCCAAATGAGATATATGAGTCTCTAATCACTCAATTTTGGGAAAGCTGGCGAGAAGAGGGCGAGACAGAGATTAGGGCGTGATTGATGAAAGAGAGTACATTGTGACCGAGGAGCGATCGGGAGGAAGCTTCACTGGAAGATCTTTGAAGGAGCATTTCATTCGAATCAGGAAGATGTGCTTAATGGGTTAAGGGCTATTGGGTATCGAGGAACCAGAACAGATATGTGGCTAAAGAAGGAACTCTGTCCAAAATGGAGGTTCTTGGTTCACACACTGCTCCAATGCATGAGCAACAAGACGGAGGATGGGACCGGTTCTCCACTCGACTGGGCTATGGTATTGTATGTCTATCACAAGGGGTAACTTTCAATTTTTCTAAGTATATTTTTGAAAACTTGGTTGAAAATATTCAAAAGACAAAGGGAAAGTTTTTAATGTACCCAAGGTTTCTTCAAATGATATTAGACACTAATACCCAAGCCCAATCTTTCTATCCCATAAGCACTTTAACTGCTAAATTGTTTGCTACAATGAGAACCCACTTTCAGGGGGAACATCATCCCTTGCTAGCAGCCATGTTGCCCCAAGGTAATGAAGGCTGCGATGAGGAGAATGTGGCTCATAGTTCTCCTTCCTCACCTGTTGCTACTGATGGTAATCCATTGGTTCACCTTGATGAGGGCCCATCTTCAACTGTTGAAGCAACTCATGTTGCTCCAGACCCACCACCATGTCGGTCCTCCACCCACTCTAGCTACTCATGATGAGTCGAAATCAATAGACCACCCACACCAAGGCCTGTGAGGAATCCTCTCGATGAAGATCTTCCTCACATTGAGCATGACCAGGTTATAGAAAGGTCCAATGAGGCTCCCCTTACCACAGAGCAATGCTGGTGAGTGAGGACCCCATTACACTCTCATCGTGTATGCTCTTGTCAGCGGTATGCCTGCAGAGGTTAAGAGTCTGAAAAAGGAGCTTGCAGAGACCAAGTCTTCTCTTGGGGTTAAGATTGAAGAACTAGGAAATCAGGTCAAGGTCCTAGAGCACAAACTAAAAGGGGCCTCCAAAAGGAAACTTGTGGTTTCCTCTGATGAAGAACAAGAAGATCCCCATTTTGAGTCTCTGGACATGTTGGCTGATGTTTCTCTCAATGATCCTTTGTCATTAGCCGCCACTTCCTCAAAGAAGAAGGACCCTGTCCTCTACAAAAGAAGGAAGAGATCTTATTCTCATAAAGTTTCTTCTGAAGCTTCAAAGGAACCTGGGGTAGATAAGGATGCATCTGCCGAAGTACCTATGAAGGATGTATCTTGAGATCCTAATCAAAGCTGCATCCGTTCAAGAACCAACAGACCTTTCCCCCTCCCGGCCAGATCTGTTGACATTGCTACTATGACCACTCCAATGGATGATCACATCAACATGTTAACCTAGGTACTACTTGGAGGTACCTGTCATTGATTTAAGCGAAGAAGAGTGTGACAAGAAGCCTAATAATAAAGGAAAAAATGTCATCACTGAAGATGAGCTTGGTCACGACACGGTGAGTGAGGAGGAAAGACTGGGTCAAGCAAGTAGATTGGCTGAGTTTGAGAAGTCAAAGGAAAGTGCAGCATTGGCTAAACAACTTGACACAGAGGAATTTTCATCTTTAACTCGAGAGAAGAAAGAACTTGATGGCGAGGACTCGGATGTCTGCGAACACTGGGATATTCTAACTCAGCAAGTCACTTCAAGACCTTCTCTAGCTCAAAGCATCCTAGGAGGTGATTTTCTCAGTGACACTTATGTAGAGCGAATGATGGCTCAGGGAAGACAAAGGAGGCAAGAAGCAATTGCTCAAAAGAGGGCCATCCAAGCTCAGAAGGCCAAAGCCAAACCCCCTACTAAAGATGAAATGAGAAAGATGGTGAAGAACCAATGCTCAGTGTACAACTCTGGGTTAACAATGAAACAAGTCAAGGCTTTCCACGATCATGTCCTATATCGCAAATATAATCAAATCATGAAGGCGGATCATCATCCTCGACTCCTTCTACCAACTTAAAAGGACTTGAGAGAATGAAGATGCTCCAACAGCCAAAAGACTCAAGGCTGATGATGCTCCAACCAAGGAATCCTCTTTCATTCTGCTGAAGCAACTTCGGTTGCTTCCTCTACTATCAAGGGTCAATCTGCTGAACCATCTTCCATTTCTCCTGAAGCACCTAAAGCTACAACTCCCTCTCCTCGGTGGCACTGTTGTCACATGCTGGAAGATTCTGAAGAAGGAAGGCGATCTCCACGAAACTAAAACAAAGAAGGCTATAAAGATATTCCACGGGATGAATGCACTTCGCGCTTCAACCAAGTCTCAATCTACCGGTTCAAGTCCTACCACAAATGCACATGATGAAAATGCTCCCTCTAGGGAAATCTATCATTTGGGAGAAGGAAGAAGAGAATGGCCAAGAGATCTTCTTTGGATCTTGAAGTCGATGACTCAACTTTCATTATAGAAGGGTCTGGCTGCCGATTTTCCCGATGGACATTCAGATGAGGCGTTAGTGTGGACATTAAAGGATGATCAGATGAATGTCCTTCTTCGAAGAGACTCCACTTCCATAGGATTCACCTTTCTAAAGGAAATTCTACACACAGTAGATAGGGCAGACTTGCTTTCTTTGTTCACTCAAGTTAACACCTATTATTGCAACAAGGAACCACAAGGTTCGGGATGATCTTACCGGGAGATCTTCAAGTTCTGTTCAAATCCCACATTCCAAATAGCAAAGCATCTTGCATTTGGGAAAACTCACATCGGTGGAAGCTTACATCCTGGAGATTCTATCCTCTCCCTCGTGTGCATGTACTTGAGACTAAGGGTGGAATCCTGTCGTGCATGTTTTCGAAAGGAAGTATCACTTGCCCCAAAGACTTATGGAAAGATCTTTGAGTCAAAATTGGAAATTCCTCCGGATCCCGTGGGAAATGAAAGACAGTCTGCTTTAACACTGGTGGGATTGATCAAAACTCAACTCCAACAACCGCAATAGGCCTATTCTTCATCCATATCAAGACCCTTGGTACTCTCTGCACAACTTTGTTTTGTTTATTTAGTTTGCTTTATTTATGTTATTTGTCTATTTGTGTCAAAATTTTTTTAAAGTCTTTCATAAAAAGAAAACTCACAAAAACATCTTTTTAAAAATAGTGATAGCGTTTATTTAATAAAAATTAAGTTTTAATTTCCTTTTCAACTTATTATCAATCATTTTCAGTTTTATAAATTGTTCTTAGTTAAAAAATTTTTGTTTGTTGTCCAATTCAGATGGTCTTTAAACTCACCGGATGTACTTTGTGTATGTCAAAGAGTTGGCTAGTCCAAAGGGTACAGCTTTGGTAAAGACACATCAAATCTGTTGAAAGCTGTAATGGTTTGCTCAAAATCATAGGGTATGCAACCACCCATGCTTAATTGCTGAGGGTTGTATGGTCATCAATTCACCATGGTCTATTCCTTTTTGGAATCCAAGAATTGGCTAGCCCATATGTATATGGCATGTGGTAAAGGCAAGCGACTCCATATTTGGTACTCAATTCACCAATACTAAGAATTGACTAGTCGAGCAAGCGGCTCAAGGTAAAGACACATCAAATCCGTTTATATGGTTTCTGGTTTGCCAATAAATCAGATGGTTATCAATGTACCATAGTTTACGAACCTAAACATGTGGCTACTCCAGTAGTAATGGCTATTGGTAAAGAGACATCAAACCCATTAATTTCAATGATTCACCTCTCACAGGAGTTAACACACCTGGAAGTGATGAGAATAGTCTGAAACTTATATGTTTTGATGTACATGGTGTCATATGTTCTTTGCAAAGATCTGGCGTCTCCGCGTTCGGTCATCATAGAGATGTTCCTCGTTTTCCTTTGTTGCTGATCTTTGAATACAATCCTCAAACAACATTATCGATCTATCAAGGAAACTGGAACTTAACCTAGTCAAATTCGGTTTAGGGGAGGATTGTTGGGAATTAAGGTAAACTACTGATTCTCGCGGAAGCATGCGAAGGATTTAGCCGAAGGTCTGATTAAAAAGCATCCTGAAGGGATTATGCGAAGAAGAATGGATTCTGCGAAGTTATACTTCGGCGAAATGCTAAAGCGATATTGTGTTGTCACTGAAAGTCGTACCACGTAGGAGAGATAAGCTCAGAAAAGAGTAAAAGTCAGCGCCGTATTAAAGATAGGTTGGCGCCGTATTATGTAGAGCTTAATCGGAATAAACAATATGATGAACAAAACAATATGATTAGTTGCATGCTTGTCTAGATGCATGCTTAGTCTATGTTAGTATTAGGAGCGTAAATTGTCAACGCTCATTAGGGTTTCTTGCCTATATAAAGAAACCATTATAGTTTGTAATAGATAAGTTTTTAAGAGTCTCTCAAGTCTTGTAAAACATCTGAAACATAGAGTTTCTATAATCAAAAGATCCATAGAGGATCAAAGAGTTCTTAGTTATTGTAACTTGTATTTTATTTCCGCTACAAAATACTAGTTGTAGAGATCTTCTATTAGTTTGCTTGTGATTACATAGGCAACACTAACGATCTCCGAGTGATTAAAGATCTATCAAGGTCTTTGTGTTCTTATTTCATCATTATTATAGCCGGATGATTGCAGAAGAGATTTACTCGGTTCACTCTGTCAGGAGAAATATCATTTCCATTATTTAATCGAACAAGAAAATCGATTAATTCTTCATCGCTCGGGTTGAAAAAACGACCAATGGGAAGATCGTTATACTTCAGATAAAAATACTCCGATAAAAAGAGAAAAACACAAACACGAGATTGTAAATAAGAGCAGATGTCGTAAAACAAACATGTTACTCCATAAATAGCAGCTTAACACAGACACTTTTATATACACAATGAAACAGATCTGGTCAAGTTAATTCACCATTAATCAACTTTCAACATTTTTCCTATATAAGAATTGTTAATTTTTTGTTTTACCCGTTTGGCTTGTTAGATAAAATCAAATCAAAATCCTTTTAACAAGTGATCAGCATTAGGAAAACACACTTGGCTTTTTTGTAACATGCTAACAACACAAGAAAACCCTAATAAGCATAAGGTCAACAAAAAATGAGCAATTCTGAACAAACTGATGCAATATTATGCACCGTTTTTAATATAAGTTTCGATAAAAGATGTAGAGCACTTGCCTTCGTATCTCTCATGTTTCGGAACAAGTCCAGCCCCTTGTTAACTCCTTCACCAGAAGTAGCACAGGTGCTGGATTTTTGGAAAGCCAGTCCAGCCCCTCGCAAAGTCCTTCACCCTTGGTGGCACATGTGAACTGGACGCGACTGTAAAACAAAATCAACCCGCTTACAATGTTATCAAAATCAAGTCAAACTATAATAACTTAAAATTATATATAAGTAGTCTGCAACAATTATTAGTTAGAAAGAAAACACAATCTATAAAACAAATTGGTTTAACTTGATCAAAATATGAAGTGTAAAATAAAATTTGAATGTTAAAAACCAAAGAACTAAGGGTCTGTTTGGTTCGCAAAATGTTTTTGAAAAAAATGTAATATAAGTCTAAATGAAGTAAAAGGTCATCAAAATGCGTAAAATTTCCTAAATCACTTTACTAATAAAAGATTATTATAATTATTGTGATATAATAACTATTTCAAAACTCAATAAAATAGTTTGCCAATGAAATGACCCATTTTGCCAACTCTATCTGTAGCAGGCAATGCTCCTAACCCAAAATTCACAATTGTTTGAAGTCCTGAAATCGGAGAAGATCGGGACAAAACCGGTCTGGATAAGGATTCGAACTGAAACTGGTTAGGCGCGACTAAGGATCAGATACGACTGCGAGTAAACACTAAACTCCCTTTTAGAGAAAAGAAAGACAGTTATTGATCGACTAAGGTCCTTAGCCTACGTGTAATCGTCTTTTTCCCTAAAAGGGTACCTAGTCCTTGATCAAGATTTCCATCCCATCCTTGGCGATGCCTAGCCAGCTCTTGTATAAGTATCGTCCATACGAATTTGTCCTGATCAGCCCCCAATCCGAGGACTTAAGCTAACTGTTTTGGTTCCATGAAAATTACAATGTGACCACATATCCAATGTTTTAAAAGTGGAGTAGACATCAATCTGATGAGAGTGACGGTTTACTGACTAAACCAGTTGTACCAGTCTCAAAATTAAAAACCAGGTGACGTCATAAATAAATAATAACAAATTCAAAATTTACAAACATATATTAATCATTTTTATACTTAGGTTTATATGCTCAATCTTTATAAGTTGCTAACTAATATACTAAAGTTGAATTCTTTTTTAGTTTTAAGCCAAAATGATACTTGTCCCCTCCTGATAACCCTTATCAAATCCCGAAATACTTTATCGATGATAAAAATATAAAAGATAAGAAAAGCAAGCGTTGCACATCTCAGGAACAATTAAATCTGTCTCCAGTATTTACTATTTTCATCTTCTTTGTTCTTCTATAATCTATTCCTTCTTCCTCTTCCCCAACATTGGTCTCCCCATTCACTAACGAATTCTACTACCGGTCATGGGTTCACTGGTTATACCCGGCAATATTCAAAATATCTTACATTGAAAAAATAAATAAAACTGTAAGAGAAACATTACCGGCGGATTCGTTCGATAGAGGAAAGACCGAGACTTTCAGTAACCTCAGCTTCATCCATTCCACCATTCAGATCTTTTTTGTTAGCAAATACAAGAAGAAACACATCCTTAAGTAATTCCTACAGTAAAGTAGTACATACATTGCTCTCATTAAGAAACAAATTGTGCAGGTACTACAATGAAATAAAATATTGCAACAGATCTGCAAACAGCATTATTGATTTTTTTTTTCAAATTCTGATTTATCAACACATTTCTCAGAACAAACCATAGCTAATGAGGCCAAGCTTTGAATAATCTTTACCATAAAACATTTTGTAAAAAAATGTGAAGACTTATAAGGGAATGTTTATGAAGCTGAATCATGTTGTTGACATTTACAATCAATACAGCATAAGAGAGCAAGAGATGTGATATGCAGTGGTGCAGGGAAAACAGCACTTTGGGTGAAAATATTGAAGCAATCTATAACTTCTGATTCAAAAGGTGTTCAAGAATACTGACACAACTGATTTAAGAAAAAGAAGAAAATTGATAAGAGCATTAGCATATAACTGAAGCACGGGTCACATGCTCTAAAAGGGGGACATATGCAAGTAGTATGTATCAATTATCATGTTGATTATTAGATAGTTTAAGAGGAAAAAGGTTCAAAGATTACCCAAAGTGAATCTGTAATTAATGCCTAAAATCTCTTTAAATCAGTTTACTCAAAAATAATCAATAGATTATTATGTTATTATATTTGACACATAATAAACTTTTAAAGGATTGTATTATTTCCAGTCAGCAGGTCAACCCAGCACAACCCACTTCGAATCATACTAAAATGACCGTTTTGCCCACCATTTTGCCACCTCTACAGTGAAGATAGGTAGTTTGGACGTTTTGTACATTAACAAACAAATAGCTTATAGCTTGGTAAGCATATTAGCATCACCATAAGTGATACGGAGTAGCATATAAATACACACATGTAAAATTTAGTATTCTACTAAATATATTATGCATCAACTCATTTAAACTGATGGTGTTAGAATATGCGTTCAGCATTAATATTCACCTCGTTCAACAACAGATGCAGCTGATCTTTTGCCTCAACAATTCTACTCCTATCACTGCTGTCAACCACAAAGATGAGACCCTTTGTGTTCTTGAAATAATGACTCCACTGTTGACGAGTCTGCACATATAATACATTGACGTACACCAGTTATTTCATTAGCACCAAGTGTGTGTCTTCACATTACATCCATCCCACTACAAGTTTCCCTTGGCATAGATGCAAAGTGAACTGTATACGTACTCAAAGAGATGTAAAACAAAAGAAAATTTCTACCTCGACTTGACCCCCAACATCCCATGCAACGGTACTGATGTTATCGTAATCAAAAGTTTCCACAAAAAGTTTTTTATCTGCACAAATAAAAAAAGTCGAATAAATTCTAAATACACATCTTGGTAATTGCGTTTTATTAGTCAATCGAAACTAAAGCAGCAGTCACCACTGTTATTGATAAGCGACCCTCTACCTTACTGAGATTATAAAAATATACTGTATATCATAAGTTACTGTGATGAAGTAATTTTTTGAGGCTGAATCACACACCATAAAGAGGATTTCATCTTCCTTAACAGAAGTCAACTAGTGGCAATATAGATATATATTCACAGAAATAATATAACCTTTGACTTCCATATTCGTTACTAAATACATTTTTTAGTATATACGAATAACAAAAAGAGAGAATGGAGTACCCTCAGAAAAAACTTTCGATATGTTATCACCGAGCTTTCTTAAAATGGTGGATTTGCCAGCTGCACTGAGACCCAACATCAAAATAAACATATCTTTCTCGGTCGAAAGCCGTCTGAAAGGTTCGGTAAACACCGTCTCATTTCTGATGATGAAATCTAGAGACAAAGTCAACCGTTAATGGAAGTTTATAGATTTTAAAGAAACAAATACAATATAACAACTGCAGATTGTAACTATAAACTATTTGATCCTAAAATCGGCAAAACAGGCAAAATGATGACTCAACAACAATCATGTGATGGATTCAAAGAAAAACATCAACTCGTAGATCTCCTATATATCAAAATATAACACATTAACACGACGAGACAACTTAGTGACGCGTCATCACTGAAGCTGTTAAAAAAAGATCTCGATCTACCATTTGACATTTTGACCAAATATAAACAGCCTACATTGGTAAAACTACACTTGTTTACCATAAATATTTTTATAGCTGTATAGACACACTCTAGGCGTATAAACCATTGAAAGCTAAAAAAACCAAACTTAGGCTACAACGTTAAGATCAGTAGGAACTCAAGAATTAGTCCGCTTAACCAAACAAATCGCATCAAAGTGCACATAGCTGTGAGCAAATTCTTTTGTGTAGTTTGATCACTTATTACAAAAAATGCCGCTAAAAACTAATAACTCAGAAACAAACATAAAACAGAACAATCTCCTAAGATGCAATATCGCACGCATAATAGATCTAGTGATTAGAAGTACGTGACCACAACTGCATAACTAAAAGCTACGATCTATAAGTCAGGTAAATGATCATTTCACTAGTAGCAACTTCAAAGAACCTTTATTATAAACCTCAGAATTTTTACCTCACTCACAACAAATCATTTCTTAACAAATGAATATTGGATCACAAAACCTTAACCCTAACCATCCAAATCTAAAATGCGTCAAATTGAACCCTAACTGCATAACATAATCATCGACATTGAAGATACAAACCACAAGTAAATAAGCCAACTTCATTACAACAGCAACAAATCATTTCATATCAGCCTCTTGATACCTAGCTTACGCAGATGGGATAACAGACTAACGATTTAAACCTATAACACACAAACTGAGCCGTAACTCGCAGACGTCATTCACCAATTCCAAAAACAAAAACATTTATAACTTAATTAACCAACCTTTGTTTAATGTTCCTCCACCCTCAACAAAACTACTCATCGACTATAATCATTTGTGCTAAAGCTTTCTTACTCTATTTTTGGTCAAATTTTGCATCATTTTGTTAACATCATCATGTTCAAACGTAATTTGAGTTTGACCTGCACGTAGTTCATCTATGTATGGTTTGCACTTCTAATAGCTTTAGCTCATCAAAATCTATTGACTATCCATTACCTGTTCCTAATCTTGGCCGTTTTGCTATTCGGTGTTTCATCTGCCTCTTCCTCTTGTTCTCCTTACTTTTAGTTTTCACCATTTTTTCTCGAGCAGCTTTATGTGAGTTTGAGCCCGACATCTAACAAGAATAAAATAATCATTAATATGACTTTTTCAAGGATATATTATTCTAAACATTCTGACATGCATATTATTTCAACGAATAAGTTTTCACTAGCATTTGCAAGCATATAGTTGAACAAAAATATGTTCCAGCTTATATAGCCGCCTTATGGCTTATTTGGTTTTGGGCTTATGTTTCATAAGCTCACTTTTTTTGGGCTTATAGAATATAAGACGAAAAGTTTTAAAATAAGCCACAAAAAGTGAGCTTATGAAACATAAACCCAAGGGGGTGTTTGTTTAAGCTTATATAACGGGCTTATGACTTATTTGGTTTCCGGCTTATGTTTCATAAGTTTACTTTTTGTGGCTTCTTAAAAAAAACACCTTCTATAAGCTCATTATGACATAATAAGGTTTATATAAGACGAAAAGTTTTAAAATAAGCCACAAAAGTGAGCTTATGAAACATAAACCCAAGGGGGTGTTTGTTTAAGCTTATATAACGGGCTTATGACTTATTTGGTTTCCGGCTTATGTTTCATAAGTTTACTTTTGTGGTTTAAAAAAACCTTCTATAAGCTCATTATGACATAATAAGGTTTATATAAGACGAAAAGTTTTAAAATAAGCCACAAAAGTGAGCTTATGAAACATAAACCCAAGGGGGTGTTTGTTTAAGCTTATATAACGGGCTTATGACTTATTTGGTTTCCGGCTTATGTTTCATAAGTTTACTTTTTGTGGCTTCTTAAAAAAAAACCTTCTATAAGCTCATTATGACATAATAAGGTTTATATAAGACGAAAAGTTTTAAAATAAGCCACAAAAAGTGAGCTTATGAAACATAAACAAGGGGTGTTTGTTTAAGCTTATATAACGGACTTATGACTTATTTGGTTTCCGGCTTATGTTTCATAAGTTTACTTTTTGTGGCCTTAAAAACACCTTCTATAAGCTCATTATGACATAATAAGGTTTATATAAGACGAAAAGTTTTAAAATAAGCCACAAAAGTGAGCTTATGAAACATAAACCCAAGGGGGTGTTTGTTTAAGCTTATATAACGGGCTTATGACTTATTTGGTTTCCGGCTTATGTTTCATAAGTTTACTTTTTGTGGCTTCTTAAAAAAAACACCTTCTATAAGCTCATTATGACATAATAAGGTTTATATAAGACGAAAAGTTTTAAAATAAGCCACAAAAAGTGAGCTTATGAAACATAAACCCAAGGGGGTGTTTGTTTAAGCTTATATAACGGGCTTATGACTTATTTGGTTTCCGGCTTATGTTTCATAAGTTTACTTTTTGTGGCTTCTTAAAAAAAAACCTTCTATAAGCTCATTATGACATAATAAGGTTTATATAAGACGAAAAGTTTTAAAATAAGCCACAAAAGTGAGCTTATGAAACATAAACCCAAGGGGGTGTTTGTTTAAGCTTATATAACGGGCTTATGACTTATTTGGTCTCCGGCTTATGTTTCATAAGTTTACTTTTTGTGGCTTCTTAAAAAAAACACCTTCTATAAGCTCATTATGACATAATAAGGTTTATATAAGACGAAAAGTTTTAAAATAAGCCACAAAAAGTGAGCTTATGAAACATAAACCCAAGGGGGTGTTTGTTTAAGCTTATATAACGGGCTTATGACTTATTTGGTTTTCGGCTTATGATTCATAAGTTTACTTTTTGTGGCTTCTTGAAAAAACACCTTATATAAGCCGAAAAGTTTAAAAATAATAAGACACACAAAGTGAGCTTATGAAACATGAGCCGAAACCAAATAAACCATAAGCCCGCTATATAAGCTTAACAATTTTGATCACTACCTAACCTTATCCAAACACCCCTTAAACAAACAAATCATAAACCCTTGAAAAACTTTAGAAAGAAAGAAACAAAAAAATAAACCCTAGAAACCTTAAAGAACAACTAAACAAAACAAAAAGATGCATTATACCTTAAGAATGTGAAGAAAAAAAAACTACAGATCAAAACTTAGGCGTCAGAGGTTTTTGAAAAGGTTTAGAAAAGAAACATGAAAAATTTGTTGTTAAATTGTAAGTTTAATCCTAAACTTTCGAATTGTAAACGTCAATTGCAAAAATCGTCCTCGTAGTTTGGATAAATTGTAGGTTTAATCCCTAAATTTTCGAAATTGTTAGTCATTTTACTTTGTAGTGAACTTTTGGTTGTACACAATCATTTTGTGAATTTTATTTTAGAGTAAAAAACACGGTTGGTCCCTAATCTTGTACATAAACATCACGTTGGGACAAAACTTGTCTTTTTCATTGTGAGAAGTCCAAAACAAGGTTTTTATAGTCTAAATGAGTCCTTTGACCCAATTTTCGTTAGTCAACGTCTGTTATCTTTTGCCAAATCCGTTAAATGATTGTTTTGCCCCATATATAATATGCTTCTCCATCATTTTACCCTAGCTATCATACACACACTTTCACTCACCCCACCTCTCTTCCACTTCCAGCCGCCATCACCACCCTCGCCGACCGCCACCATTGGTCACTACAGCCGCCGCCTACATCAAGATTGTGTGTGGATTAGTTTAAATAGATAATTGGATAAGTTTAAACTTTTTAACCGTCGTGTTCAAAGTTGGTTTTTATTTATTGAAATGTTGAATTGCATAGCATACAGAGAGGAAACGGATCTTTGCCAAAAGATTTAATAGGGCGTTGAATTAATGTTACTTATTGCAATGTTTTTTGGCTTGATCTTGTGGAATCTGCTGATTGTTACGATCTGTGAGAGATCTATGCACCAAAGATAGGTGAATAAACTTATGCTATCCAAACACTTTAATCCATAAAATTGTTCGTTGATTAATCTGGATATGTATAATCCAAGTATTATTAAGTTCAGTTTTGTTATCTCGGAGAATATAGCCAGCAATTGAAACTTTGATTAGTAGATTTGCT
>OU343225.1:331960638-332023637 GCA_910596185.1 Chrysanthemum makinoi | reverse complement strand
CCACTGCTAGTGCTATGAAAGTACTGATGAAGGTACTGCTTGTAACGGGCTTTGACCTATTCAAGTGGCGCTATTACAACTGCATAATGACCAAGTTTAATTGGTCATGTAACCACTAACGGCTATAATGGGGATAATTATGAGGCTATTAATGGGCCGATTAATACTCATAATTCCATTTGACTAGCTAAGAGTAATCTCCTATTAATAGGAGATCTGATTATGCATGATGGATAGACAGAAAACGATAAACACTCATAAGCGCAAGGGTTATTGAATTGTGCATAATTCTATAACTGCATTTGGTCTTATCCCAAGTAGATATTCGTGTAACCCAGGCATTAGGGTCGAATAGTTTACTTTGGAAAGTGATCACACGATTCCAAGTGATATCCGGTAACCACTGAAGTGGTATTTATTTCTGCTGATTTGTAGTTTGTTACTGTTGCTGCTGATTGTCTTACCCTGCTCTGGGAACCACACCACCAACAAGATTTGTGATTATAGCCCACATTTTTATTTAATTATTGTATATATATAATTTTTTTTTCAATTTCGTAAACCAAATATGATGGGTTGTCTCATTGTCGAAAGTTATTAACATTTTGAAATATCATTTGTGGGTTACGTTATGTTGAACGTTCGGTATATATAGGGATAGGCAAAAAATCCGTATCTAATGGGGATCCGATCTTCATACCCACTTTTGATTGGGGAATCCTCGAGTTGACCGGGAATGGGGATGGGGATGAGGAATCCTCAAAATATAAAACCGGGGATGGGGCGGAGATGGGGATAACATAAATCCCCGAATCAGACCCCGACCCCGATCTTTCTAGTATATCAGTATTTAGAATTTATATGTTATATCCATACTCGATTAACTTGAATATGTATATATGTTTATGAGTATCGACATGTATATATATATGCATATGTGATATTTATAGAATCAATTACTTTTAGAATTAGAAGCCGTTCAAAAAAAATTACCTTTAGAATTAGAAGCATAAGCACCAACTACATTATACTTATTATGTTGTCCGAATAGACGATACATATTGTTTTTATATTATATGTAATGTACAATGTTGAAAATGCTTTAAAGTTGAATTGAAATTCTAATGAATTCAACTATGTGCGCTGTATGCACATTTCTTGAAACACTTTATGAGCTAAAATTCTTTATATTTTCAATGAGTTAGTAGAAAATTTATGTTAGTTCATAAGGATTGAAAATCCCCGAATCCCCACGGGGATCCCCGATCCCCATTGGGGATGGGGATATAAATCAATTTCCCGATGGGGATGGGGACGAGGACGGGGATGAAGAGCGAAAACGGAGATGAGGATGGTAAATACAATACTCGACATTCCCCGCCCTGTTACCATTCCTAACTTTATATTTGTTCCTACAAAGAAAATGCTAGGTTCACATAGTTGGCTACAGAATACGGTTATTTCATTTTGATACTAGTAAAATTATAGATTTAAACCTTTAAACAATGTTTTAAACTCGGTTTGATCCGGCGGTTAAAACGGGAATCGGTGATGTTACCGGGCCGTTACTAGCCGGGTTTTTGAAGATTTTAAACCCGGATTGAACCGTCGGGTTTCACTTAACCCTGGTTGAACCGGTTCATCCAAATCGGCCGAATTTTCCTTTTTTGTTGTTTCTTCCATGACAAGTATACATAATCGAGAATATATAACATAAAACCTTACAGTATTAAATAAATGAAATAACATGATCGAATGATCAAGTACCACTGTCAAGATTTTGTAATGTTAGCATACTAATAATGTCATCAGTTTCCATTAAAACGTCAATATAATTACATGTTTCATGAGGGAAGTTATTATTAGGTGCCAACATACAAAGTTGTTACAACGTAAACGTTTAAACACATAGAACTTTATATCAAAGTTCCTTGAAGAAATCAGTTTACATAGTTTAAATGTTCTAAAAACTATAATTTTCAATTCACAATAGTATCATAAGACTATAACAAAATAGCATAGTTGTAATGTCGTTTTGAAGTTTGAAACTTGTATTCTTATTGAAGTTTATGTGCTTTTATTTGATTGTATGTTTGGCAAACTTATTTTATGCTTAGTATTTGATTTTCAAGGATTTTTATGTGTTTGCCGTTGATTTTTACAAGTTCTATTGTGTTTGATAACATGATTTGTTGCAATTTTTATGCATATTGAAAATCGGTTTGACCCCTTGTCAAGCCGGTTGAACCATTGATCCGGTGACCCGTTGACACGGCCAGATAAATAAAAAAGCTCGTTTTTAAAATATTATATTGCATTTTGATAGTTGGGTTTATGTATTGAAGCGGTAATGAAAATGGATACAATTTTGAGTGAGCCCCTTATTTCTTCTTCATCACACCATAGGGAATGTCGTGGCCTGGTGAGCCACATGCTCGTACGGATTGATATATTATTTTTGAATTTGATTGTATGTATGTATTTACTACAGTACATTTTATTAAATCCATTAAAGGTAGCTCCTTATTTTATCTCTTTACTAGCTTAGAGACCCGTTGACACCGGGTTAGCTTTTAAAGAAATAGATAAATGAGATAATAATAAAAGTAATAACGTAAATTTGTTAAATTTAAAATATATTTGAGTCACAATCGATTTACAACCATCGCGTTGCCAATCTAAAATAGATTGACTCGAACATAAAATGATGTGTGATTTCAATGATCAATTGAGTTGCTAACAAACCTTGTAACATTAAAAATAATGAACCATAGTATAATATAACGTGATTACACCAATGATACATACATGATATAACATGAACCTTGTTCAAAGACCTTCAAGTACTTTTTTATACACGACATTTGTTGTGGTTTTGGAGAGATTACCATCCTGATCACAAACGACAACCTTCAAACCCCGCTTGCTTGTCTTGTGGAACTTATTCTTGCAACATTGAACGCACCAGCTGACCAACATACGTGGGAGTACCTTATAAATGGAGCTAATTCAATAAATGGAGCTAATTACTTTAATTATTTCTTTGATGTACATAAGCTAACATAGCTTTAGCAAAGGTGAATGCGGTTAAAGCTAACCTCAAATTGATTACACAATCTTTTAAACTCTTGAAAACATCTATTATATTATCCCTTGCTACTTATGCTATTTTTCTTTATGCGTGTTGTAATTAAATAGTACTATTTATAATACTTGATGTTTGCAAATTTTATCTTCTTTGCTATTTTTCTTTATGGCTACTCTTGCTAAATTTTATCTTATTTTAATACCATAAGTAAATTTTGGTTTTCAGTTGCATTAGTTTTATAACAAAATGTGCATTCCGTGCACACCTATTAGTCCATAGAAATTGTAAGTAAAACGTAGGTTGTGATTCATAATATATTATTATTTAAAATAAGGCAAAAAACATATGATATGTATATTGTACATAGCTTAAATACCCGTTGATTCACGGGGTTTTTAAAGAAATATGAAAATGAGATAATAAGAAAACATGTCATATATATTGTACATGCTTTTTGAACCTTGATCATAGACCTTGAAGTACTTTTTATAGATGAAATTTATAGTAGTTTTCGATATTCCCAAACAATAATCACCAATGTACCAAAATCATAAAAATACACGTTATTGTAGATACTCGTAAATGGTAGAACTATATAAAAACTGTTAGACAAAATAAAATAAGCATACATACAAAAATTTGAGTAAATGGTAAATACCCTACCACACAACAAACCAAAAATCAACATAAATAACATTTTAATAATCTTAATTACGTTAGCTATTAGAAGCCTATTTTACATGTTGGAGGATTCACTGGCCAGATGATTTACCATAGAGCTTACTGCTGACGTTCTATATAACAAACATTCATACTTGTAGTAAAGATGACATTTTAAACTCCATTTCAGATGCAATTACGTGTAGTAACTAACATAGTGAATAATTATGCTCAGATGACAATTTAGTTAACAAAAGATGGGCAATGTTGATATGAAATAATAGTAAACAAAAGTGAATCAGTAGAGAAAACATACTTTAAACATGGAGTAAGAGGTGGTGGTTTTGACTCATTCAATTATGAATATGTGACATGGGATATGTTTTATCTCTAATCAGTTAAATGTGTCCAAAGTCTATGTAAGTATATTTGTATTCAATAAAGAATAAATAGTTATTTTACTCCAAAAGTTATAGGATATTTGAAATCATGTTTATATTTCTAAGTTGAAAATGTCGGACAAAGAGTGTTTTGGGTCAACCTGAACCATAACAAAAATACCCATTTTGACCGGCTAACAAACCCACCCATTATTCCAAATTTACCAAGGATGAGCATAACATTTTCATGTATAGAAGAATGATTTACAACTTAAATCATGTAAGACAAAGGTCTGTAAATTAGTTCACCACATTAAATCCAATTAGAAATTCTAAGTTGTAAACAAATTACCTCATTTCACATAAGCAATTTGGAGAATCTTTATTTGCATCAGAATATGGAGAAGCTGATAACCAACTTGCTTCGGTTTTTCCTTTTATAACCAACAAAGTTGGCTCAAGAACTTACAAAAAACGCCTCTTGATCAGCCATGAGAGATTTTCCCACGTGTTTCATCTTGCTAGGTACTATAGTAGTTTCCTGCAAAACAACTCCTGAAAATTGAGAGTAATTTGAGTAAAATGAAGGTTGTTCCTCATAAGTCATAAGACTAACAAAACAGGCTATGATATATCATAAAGATTGATCCCTATAGGCTACGATAAACATAGATTGTTCCTCGTATAATTCAATGGTTGTTCCTGAGATCTTCTTATGTTTATATTAGCCTTATGCATAAATAGGCTATGGTATATATAGGTTGTTCCTCATGTAAAAATGAAATTAATTTGAGTAAAACGATGGTTTAAGAATACGAATGTGTCATAATTTGCATCGAACACATTGGTGTAGACATAACTTCCGTCTTTAACAGCGTTTTTGGACCCATCAAAGAACGCAAAATCCATTGGGAAATACGGGTTGCCATAAAGACTAAGAAACGGGTAAAGATTGACTGTGAAAGGGGCATCGTTGGCATAAAGATATTGAATGATTTGGATGGTCGGTCTTTGATTCCGTGCCGAAGTCACCGCCGACGGAACGGGTTTGAATCTGGTGACTTATAGATATCAGCGTTTAGAGGGACTGTGGCTTTGATTTGGTTTCCTAAACCTGCCCGGTTAAGCCCATACTTCACCAAACACATCAGCTTTCCATTTCATGATGCAAATCCACCCATTTCACCCCAAATGCACCCGTCGCGACTGCCCAATTTAGTCACCAAACACATCCGTTTGCCCTGCTTTCATCACCGAAACCCACCCATTTCGCCCAAATTTCAACCACACATACTTCACCCTATTTCAGAATCAAACGCACCATCTTGGCCTCCATTCCAACCTCTAAAAAAATACGTTGTTTTCACACTTTTTAGCACTGAAGCACCTATAATCATCAAGAGGATAGCATATTTAAAGCATGAACTTTAGTAATCTATAAAGACAGAATTTTTAAATAAGTAGAAATTCATATAGTCAAACGGGCCTTTTTTACCTTTGGTACAGATATAGCAGTTCATCAATTTTGAAATAGAAACAATATTAACATAAATCATATTGTAATTTCAAAGGTTGAATGCTTCAAAAACTGAATATAGAATTTAAGTGACTTTCAAGTTTCACCCGTTTCGACTGCACCGTCTTTTTTATCTATTAGGTATTAATTTTATGGATTGAAAAATTGCCAGTTACGGTCACTATTACCTGCTGTACATGTTCTCGTTGGCTCAGCTCTTCTTGCAGCTTACAAAAATGAGGATACATTACCCCTACGCCAGAAGTTCATGCTCATAATCCAAGGTATGGTTTATTGCATCAACACATTAATCCCATATGGCAAGATTATTAACACAATTTGACAACGAACCTCCTGAAAAGTGAAAACAAAAAACAGGCCAGCAGATAGGAAATGCTTATTTGGTGCCTTGGGTTAAACACCAACACAATATCTCATCATTTATAAGCTGAGATTTAATGTTAACTTATTCATAATATCATGTTTGGATTTAATGCTATCCAATTTAAATTGTAGTTAATTATTCCCCAACTAAAATTCATTTAATACAACGTTAACCCGTTTGACCCGTTTCATCACCAAATAAAATGTTTGTAATCTTCCAACAATTAATCTACTACATATTTTGCTGGTCATAAATGAATGAATATATCAAGTACAGAAGAAAAGTATAGTACCTTTTTACGCATGATGATCTTATATTCTAACTCAATCACATTATTTGATATGTATATCAGAAAGGAATAACTTGGTAAGATAAGAAAAAGCACTTACTTCTCCTGTAGCTCCCTTTCTTCCTTAGTAGACTTTAAAAGCTTGTTGAGTAGGGTTTTCTTGAGTGATACCTATCAGAGAAATAAACTGTATTAGGATGCTTGGCCATAAAAAAAGACAAATATTTTAGGAAATATGTTCGACATCAATTAACATTCTTATTAGTGTTTTAAGTGTCTACCGGGACAATGGATTGAAATGGTGAGGGTAGCTAATTACACATTAATAACTCCATATGATGAATCAAAAATATCAAAATCCACGTAAGCTATATTAAAAAAAACATACCAGAAAAAGTGCTTAAGCACCCTCATTATCAGATCTTTAATAAGCTAATAAAAGATCTTTAGCCTTGGAATTTTGGCTTTTCAAGCTCTTTGGCCATCAATATTGATCTGTTTTAGCTTGTTATGGGAATTAGAGCTTATGTGGTACTTTAAAATTCACCTTAAAATCGCCTTCATTGCTGTTCTCACAGCAGACTCTTAGTGCTTATTTGTGTTTCTTTGTAGCTTAATCAGATCTTAAGAAGCATTTAGTAGTACCAATAGCTTAATTTAATCACCCTTAGGTCCTTTTAGCTTATTATTTTAGGATAGGCTTATTCAAGAGCTTGTGTGCCAAATTAGTTAAAGGTGTGTTTGGAAGAAGTGCTTAAAAACAATCTGTGGTCATAAAGCTCATTGTATCTGTGTTTGGAAAAGTGTTTGGAAGATTTCTTTTCCAGGTTAAAGAAGCAATAGACCATACCCTTTTGGCAATCAACTTAAGAGGATTACTCTTAACAATATCGGCTCCAACCTGCAAAAAATTTCAAGTGTCATGCCAACGTTGCTTGAGAAAATTTTATCAAGCGTCATGCCCACTTATTCAAATGATAAAAGAATGTCAAGATTTCCAAAAAATTTATCAAATAAAGATACCTTTTCGTCATCATTAGCAAGGGTCTCGTTGATAGCATCAACTTTAGTGGCAAGCCTCAACAGAGTGCATCCACCACCCACAACAATACCTTCCTCAAGAGCTGCCTGCAAATCAATAACATAATGGTGTTATACCACTTTTAGCTCGGTATACACGGTTACAGCAATAGCTCGGTATACATGGTTCCATTAAATAAGACCCTTGAGTTGTTTGAATATCATCACATCTTTATTATTTTAATTGTTTCTTCTCATCAAATCACCAACATACATTAGTCAATTTTTTGATATAACCCAATCATATATATAATAGATTTCATAAAATAAACAAAATTTCGTGCTCATTTGTCAATTTCTTGTAACAGACAATGGAAACTTGTCTGATAACCATCCACGCTACTTGAGTACTTGTTATAAACGTGGAGGAATAACCATCCACTATAGGCAGCTTACCTGAACATCCCCTTAAACCTTTATGCAATTGCACCAAACAGTAACAAAACCCCGAAATAATATATGCTGTTAAGGAGTATGTAGTACGGTTGGACATGTATACCGATCGAGAGTTCTAATGACTCACATGGCATCTGCAATAGTTACGCTATAGTGGCTGCAACATGACTATCCTGTACAAAGATTAGTCAAACTTATTAGTCATCGTTTAATATAAATATTTTACTGCTAATATTAGTCTTAGTATCTTGCCATGTGAAATTAATCTGTACATTAACTATCTAGTTCGTTGTTGCAAAGTTGCTTTGATTTCCATTAAATATATAGCCACCCTAACTTATAAAGTGTAAAAACACTATAAACCAAATGATATTAAAGAAATTGACTATATATGCATTGGCTGAAGTAAATGAGTTCCCTCAATAAAATGATTAATAGCATAAAAATTAGTGTTAAGTATATGAAACAGCAAGGAGTTAACAAAATGTATTGTTTACAATTTAAATAGAATTATCATTGATAGATTCTATACATTCACATACATTCACATACATAATTCTAATAAGCAGTCCCAAACACCCCTTTGGTGTATAGAATCTATCAATGATTTGAGGCTCCATGTTCTAATGACCAAACTAATAAATATATCTTAAAAAGTACAAACATTGTGATTGGGAAAAAATTTGGATTGGCAATTTAGTTGTAATTATGAACGTACCAAACAGTTTATCTTCATATTATATCTAAAGTAAAAGCTGATATTTATAGAAAAGATAACCATTCTCACTTGAATAAATGTAGTTCATCTATTATCGCAGCCTTCAGTATTCGTAGCCCGTCATCAGCATGTTCATCTATTGCCGCAGGAAAAACGCAAGGACCGTCATCAACATGTTCATCAGTAGCATCTATCTTTCTTTTCCCTTCACCAACTGTTAAACCATTCAGTACAAATTGACGTCTATTGTCATTGTTTACATAACGACAACAAATGACAATTACACAAACAAAAGCACCACAATTGACCGGCTTGAAACACAAATACGAACATTGAAACAAAAGTGAACAAATACAAACCTGTTATTCAACAAATTCAACCGAGGAATCATCATATATAACATCATCTCTTGGTTATAAGGAATCATAATGTGCTCCATTTTTTCTCTACAAATGACAACTACACAAACACAATTTATCAAACAGGTGGTGTGCATAAAAACACACACATAGAATCAGAAATCCTAAAACACAACTTGCAAAAAAAAAAAAAAAAAAAAACCATATGAACAAAGATGATTAAAAAATTAGTTCCCAATCAATAGAATCAAAAAACCTTCTAATAAATAGAATCAAAACACAATTAGATTGATTATTAAAAAACGATCAAAATAGGTGTACAATTGGGATTTAAATCGAAAACAAAAAGAATGACTTGAATAATGCGATACTTACCAATTTAACGGTGTGGATAGCATAGAACTGATTGAAAAATCAAGAAAATTTGTTGAACAAACTTAATATTGATTAGGGATTTAGAATGGGAGCGCATCAATTAAGAGGTTGGAATCTTTTGATTTGAATCCGGTAATAGGAGCAAAAATGTAACGCACAATTGAAGACAGTAATTAGTTCCAAAAGTAGTTTTATGACTTTCCGTTGCTTCAATGTAAACGTATGGAAGAAGTCAGAGGTGCTGACTCACGTGTTCTTGCACATGGTCTTTGGAATGAATGGATGCATAAAAGTATTGTACATAGAAGCTAAATATGAAAGTGCATTAAACCAATTTTTAATGCTGGTAGCTTAGTAGACTTGTACAAAAGCTTATTTTATTATATATAATAATAGATTAATTCTTGTGTGAAAACTACATCACTCACTCATGAGCCTTTGTGTTTAACATATATATATTTCGAATGTCACTAAAATCTGGCTTGTACTAAATTTTGTTATGTATAATAATAAAATCAATAAAGCATAAAGCATAACGTTGAAAGTTTAAACAATCTCATGCCGCATGTTCACTCATTTCATTTGTACATACAAGACGAGTACTCATGCGGGCCTCTGGTCCAGCGGTATAAAGGTTTTACTATCTAAGTCAAGGTATCAAATTCGATTCTTGTTTAGGGCGATAGGGGTTTCCTCTCGCGTGCGTAAAGGGTAGGGTGCTATTGCCTTATAGGCTGGACCCAACCTGGTTGTGTGCGCTCGCTACGCCTTCTAGGCTAGGGGCCATGTAGCCACAATTGCCGTTCAAAAATAAATGGGAGGATTTTATGACGGCAGATAGCTATAGTGATAAAGAAAAAATGTTTATGTGTTATAAACGAAAAAAATGATAAAAGTTTGAGAATTTAAAAATTGAATTTATATATACTTAGAATAATTTTTTTTTGTATCATTCCAAATACTATAAATTTATTTTTTATGGAAGACCGGGTTGAACCGGTAACTCGGTGATTTGATGACTCGACCGGATCAATTAAAGACTCGGTTTTTAAAACGTTATTTAAACTGAATGAAAAATAAGATAAATTATAAACGAAAATGCTAATAAAAGTTTATGTTTTCAATAAATAGGTTATTAACTTTTCAATTTTTCTATTTTTCCACATTTGGGTTTTTCCTTTATAATAGTATAGATATAGATTAATCAAAGGTATCAAGTATTGTGTCGTATGCCAGGCGTATCTATATCTATACTACTATATAAAGCATTTAAGTTGTGGGCTCCACAAAAAATTAAGATAAGGAGCTCCAATCATTGAGTGACATGTGTCACTTTTCTAATAACTAAAAAATAACAAAAAATGATGTGCTCTAACAAACTAAAATAAGGAGCTCAAATAATGGGGTGACACATGTCAGTTCTTAACTAATTAATCGCCTTTATTTTTAAATTTAAATATCTTTTAATTCGTTTAATTTTTTTATGATCTAATTTCACCATATTTTTTAAAATTTTGTGCTCTTTAATTCAACATCCATTTTGATATATTTTTATTAGTTATTAGTTTTTACATTTTTAGTAAGTTTATTTTATTTTGATTCAAATTTTTATAACTTTAACTTTTATTTCAATCAATATAAACTTTATTTATCAAAATCATTTACTTTTGGGAAAGTGTTTGACGGGTAAGAGATTGTGAAGGTCTTTTTATATGCGGGAATAATGATGTCACGGAAAGATACGGAAAACCCAAACAAACACATACAACTAACACATATATATTTGGAGTGTTGTGAAATGAATTCACTAAGCGGGTAGGGAATTGCGAGGAGAGTTGGGTTAACAATTCATTTACTATATTTATAGATCTATATTTATCGCCGCCGCTGTGCACGGGTATCCAACTAGTTTTATAAAAACAGTATAACTCATTTGACTCGTAGCATAAGACAAATTAGGCGGGAAGAGGTTCACAACTATAACTAGATATATTTTTGACTAATTACTATATATATTAAACGTCATTTGAAACGACGTCACTCAACTGATGTCAATTAACCTGGCCCATTTCGTGTCGTTATGTGGGCTTTTCCGCCAATTTGTTTGGGCCAAAATTGATCCGTTTTTTCTGGCATGTTGCTTGGTCTGTTGCTTTTTTTATATGGGATAAACACTCCAGAGGCTTCCATAACATTCCATGCCTTACAAGTTTGGCAGCAGCATTGACCATCGCTAATCGCTTGCGACGACGGTGTTGGGTGTGTGACGATGGTGTGTTGCTATCAAAAGCGAAGTTGGTATTTTCGGCTATGATTTTTACTATCTTTTGGAACACGTGAAGAGGTACAAGTACGTCAGGGTTTTAATCTTAGGGTACGTTTCTTTGGCTTTGTTAAATATTTTAATTAGGGTTTCGTTATAATTTGGGAGTTTTGTTAATTCCCTTTTTTCTTATGGTTTTTTTCAGGTTAATTGTCTTTTTTTAACTTGCTAATGTTCTTTGCTACTATTTGTCAATGTTATGATTTTGATTAAAGGTCTTATTGGTTGTGCACAAATTAGAGATGTGGGGTTTATCCTTTATTAGTCGTTTTGTGGTTACCCATGCCGGGTGTTTAGTATCGCATCTTAAATTGATTATTTGCGTACTTATGGTTCGATATTGCTTATATATTGTGGTTATGCATCGTTTACCAATGACTGTATCTTGGCAGGGGTTCCACCGTACTGCTATCTATAGTGCTAAGGAATTCGCCAAAAAAATGGTAGAGTGTCTATCATTCAATTGGGTTGGTTACTGTTCGATTATGAGTTGTTGAGGAATCATGTTCGCGTTGGTGTTAGATGTTCGTAGTCCAATGGCCATGCTACTAATCATTTGGCTCGCGCGTGGCTCATTGACACTTGCTTTTCGGATGCTTACTTAGTCAATATTGCTTTGTAGCAGCTGCTTTGTTGATGCAGTGCTTAGTTGATGCTTGATTGCGGTTTAGATTGCAGATGTTGCTTTTCTATGATGGTTTCTACGGTGAACTCGGCTTGAATGATGATCACTTTGATGCAATTGTTTCTAGAGCAAAAATACCTGTTCCGGTACTTCTTATCCCATCTTATAAATTTCGTTACTTATTGTTTAATTTATAAGAGACTTAGGTACTGGAAGAAGAATGGAACTGATTGTGTTTGTTTTATGAAGTATGTGTGACCTTATTTTGTGTTTAGGTTTGCTTACTAAAACCGTTTATTTTCCTGTCACCAAAGTGCTTATTCAAAACTGCTTAGCTAGCTGTCACCAGTATCAGGCTGCTTATTAAAAGCTGCTTATTTGACTTGCATATTGTGTTTGCATTTGCTTTAGCTCTATTAACGGGACATAAGTTGATAAGCTGTTTTGAGAGTTTTGTAAATTTTTAATATAGATATAAAAATAGATGAATCGAAAAACTACTTATCCGAGATATAATTCAGTGTTTACATTCGTATGTGATGTTTGAATTTGTGATAATAAGTTGTTCAAAGATAAGCTTTATACACATTCATATTCAAATGTATCAACATTTGACCAGTTAGTTGCCACAACTGCTTTTATGCTTCGGTGAACGCACCTGCTCATATGCATATTTTTTTAAGGTAAATGAGGGGGTGTTTGGGATTGATTGATTTGTTTGCTTATTTGCTTAATTAATATAGGCAGGTAGATGTTGTGTTACAACCAATTTGTATGGTTATTTTTAAATAACTTATTTCAAGTAGTAAACTATGCGTAGTATTCTGTATAAAATCAACAAAATAAGTATAAACATAGTATTGGTAGTTTTTAAATACGTTATTTGAAAAGGAAAAAAAACACGTCAGTTAAAACATTCACAGGTTACTTGATAGACAAATGACTAAAACATACAAAGATGATCATCATGCATATACGACTTTATAGCTTGACTCCCTCATAGTTATATACATACATGTAACTCTCTAATTTATGGAATAAATGTTCCAAATTTGACTTCATAGTGATTAACCTTACAAATGGTGATTCTATTAGTTCTTATAGTTTGTTGGTTCTGTTCATGTGCATAGTTTCAAGTAGAACATGACTTCGCATTGCTTCTTTGTCTTATTTGATATGTTATAGTTTGTTGGTTCTGGTAGTGAGCTTGGTAACTTTTCACGTTTGATTATTTTTGTAGGTACAAATGATTCATTGCAGAATTTACCTAAGCGCTTGCACGCAAGAACATAAATAGCCACAAACGTCAGTTAGTGGTAAGCCAACCTCTACATTTGACTATTATTAAGTTGCATATTGTAAATATGTAGCAATTTTTTTTGATCATTTGAACAATAAACTCAGTTGCCTTGAAAATATCTCAGCTATCATGTTTTTACATTTCAGGATGTAGTCATTGATTAATGTGATTTTGGCCTTTGACATTCGGCTATTTTGTTAGGTATAAATTAACCGATGCGGGATGCGCATGGTAGTTTGCGTGCAGATAACGGGTATACACAATCAGCGGGCACATGCAACTTAGCATATACATTTACACATACATGAATACTTAACAGGTATTTTAAAAGGCCTAAAGCATAATATAGTATTAAGTTCAGATTTATTTGTCTTGCCAATGTAAATTATGACCTAATAAACAAGTTGTGGTATGTTTAGGCTCTCTGTGTCTTCATTTTTTTTTGTTTCAGAAGCTATTATAATTTATGGTTTACAAAGTTACGTAGCTTGCTAAGTTGGGGCATTCTCATATTCTCAGGTTCACAAAGTCGGAAGCGAAAGACATTTGGATTAACATGGCAATATCAGCTGCATTTGTAAGTTTAGAAATGATTGAACCTGTTTTCGTAACTTACGTAATATATAAAATGTATTTTTTAAGCAACACTAAATTAGAATTTCTTTGCGCTTTGAAATGTCGTTTTGTGCATAATATTTTGGTTTCGTTATTTTTTATAAAAAACTATGCTTATGCAAGGTCTTTGTGCTTTCATTGTAGTTGGACTTTCAAAGTGTTTCGAAGTGCCTTCCAGGTACATTATATATATAACAGATGTACTTATTAGTGTTTGACGGGAATGTACTTATTAGTGTTTAATGGGGTGAATTATGCCTGTCCACGAAACAGTGAAGTTGTCACAACTGCTGTTGATTTGCATATTCTGTCGCAGTTGAACCCTGAGGTATTTTGATGCCATGTATGTTGCTTATTTCGTGTCACTCTGGGAAACTATGTGTTTTGTAACGATATAAAAGTTCATTAAAATTTTTTGTTGTATTATTTCAGCTTCACAGGTCGAAAGTCCATACGAATAACTGGGATTCAGCTACATTTGAGTATGATGAGGTCCGTACTGAATTTGCATCACATTAGCCTGTTTAAAGAGGTACTTGCACATCCTGCTGTTGGGGTATGCTAATTTCCTATGGTGAACCATGATCATCATATATATAATGTCTCTTTGCACGAAGTTTCTTAGTTTAGGACCTTTTTTTTGTCAGTGTATGTGTACCATGATAGTTATAAAATCGAATTGGAGTATATCTGATGTTTACCTCACACATATAACTCTTATTAATGTACATTCGCTTATTTCCGTTTTTATATATGTAGTTAATATGATACGATATGCCTCAAGTTTACATCTGGTGTGTGTTGATAGGTAATGCCAGTGCTAACATGAAACAACGTCCCGCCGCAACGCGGCGGACCAACGCCCACCTCGTTTTAAAAATAGTTTGTTGTTCATCTAATTATTATTTCGTGCATCAGATGTTCTTCGAGACGCTTTGACTCGCTACTGATTCATATAATTAAGAAACTTTGAATTATGTTTACATGGTTTTTTAGACAAATAAATATTTTTTTATTTTTTTTTGGTTACATACATAATTTTGTACAAACTCTACATCACGATAATGATGTATGAACACAAAAAAATATGTATACATTAACTCACTTTCTTATTATATCCAGCATCTTTTGTGTGTTTGAATGGTTTCGATCAAATGCTCATGGCAACAAATCGGTACACCCTCATTTAAATCAATATCTTTTGTGATGAATCAAATGGTTTGTTGCTGACATGAAATAAGTCGTTAGGGTGTAGGGTTACGCTACATGCGTCCTCATGTGCTATTGTTGGACCACCAGGTGAAATGTGTTTTAATTTGGGGCACCTAGTCAAATCGTTTTGCACCCATTTGCATTGACTTTTCTTATTCGTTTGTTTGCAAGTGGCTATGGTCTCTTTATTTGAACTTGATAAAAAGATAATCGGTTTTAGAGTCATTAATCTTTTTAGATGAGGGTGTTTTGGTGATCAAAATTATTACTGAGTGTTACATTGTTTTTTTTTACGTTATCAATAACAAAGTATTATAAGACCACCAACTTTACCTCTTAAAAATATCTCATTTATACACAAATATACTCTACAAAAACTAACATCACACACACAACCAACACAAACACATGAGTTTAGAGAGGGGAATTAAGACCAATGCGTGGGTGAAGTTTGACAATGTGTCCAACCTCGTTCGGTTGTGTCAGAAACTATCTTTAACAATAATGTGTTACTTAATACCATGTCGTTGTTGTTCGCATCCATTGAACATAAGTTGCGTATGCAGATCGTATTCTAATGAGCAAGGTAATTTTTCTACTGTAGTTAGTAATATATTGCCTTTGTTCAGCATATGTTTATTTTAGCTTAAAAATATGTTAGATAGAATTGATAAACGACAAGGACTTAGAGGCTTTGGCAAAAAATACAGGTGTAGGATCATTGAAAAACTAAGATACCATCGTTTCATTGAAGGGGTTTGTGCAGTGTCCGGTAAACAAGTTTTCGATACGAAGAACTACAAGCAAAACAATGTGTAACATGCATTTTGGAAATGTCACACTCTTTCAATATAGGAATTATGTGTATGCTTTTTGCTAAAAGATGATTAAAGTCTTCTTATATTGAGTTATACTTTATACGAGATTTGGTTTCCTGAAGATGAATTTGAATTTGCTCCTTAGTCACACCTCTTCGTCATATAACCTTTATGATAAATTAAAAAAAAAAAATGTATACAATTTCAGAAACTTTGTGCCTAACAAAGACCATAAAAATTCTAAAACAAAAAAGCTGCGATTTAAAAAAATACATGCACTGACAACAAATCAGCTCCATCGCAACACAAGAGAATCTAAATTCTCGCTATCGAAAAAAGGATCGAGAGGGACGAGCGTGCAGTGGAACGAAAGAAGAACAAGAATCGCCGTCCAATCGATCTCAGTCACAAATGAACGGTAAATTCCTTATTCATACGCAATCAAACAGTAGTTATGTTTTGTTAGTTGCTCTATCCAACTTTGAGATTATTTTAAGCTTCGATCTTATTCGGATATGTAACACGGATTCAGGTTTAGTGTTTACGTTTTACACGTGATGGATGTTTGTTGAAATGTTGAATTGTTCGTATATTAAGCACATGACTATTGTTCGTTAGCAACACCTATTATCGTTATAATTCTGATCAAAATGAGCAAAATGACCTTGTTATATTGTTTATGTGTGTCAAAAGAAATAACACAAGTCAATAGAGAATGGTTTGTTGTTTGGATATGGTGATCACGGTACGTGCACCCTCATCGACTATCATTTAGATTAAAATTGGCATTTAGATGGTCAAATGCATGTATGGTTGCCTTTCTTTTGTTCATATGATATACTGGTTCAAATTTGCATTGACTCATTGGCCTCTTTGTGACATTGATAGAAGGATAGTTTTGTATGCAATAGTATATTTAATTGTCTAGCAGAAATGGTTATGTTTAATGGTGTTTCACAACAATACGGACGTTCAAAAAACTATTTTCCATCTCAAAGGTTAAAAGAAGATAATACTCATATTTGTAAAAAATGATAACTTTGACATCATTAAGTTAGTTACATGGTTAAATGAATATATTTAGCGAGCCGTTAAGTTATTATTGTTAGATATAGATAGCATAACTCCCTCAAATAATTAAACTCGTTTGGCTCATGAGTTATGCAATCATTAGGGTGTAGTCATTCTTTATTATTACAGGGATTGTCTTTTATTAGGGTGTTGTCATTTGTATCACGTGATAAAACTTAAAAGAAGAATTTGCGATTCTAACACGTGATTTATTAAATCTAAGCGCATTTATATATTAATGTGGTTTGGATATACATATGATATCTTTTTAGGAGTTTTGATAGATAGACTTGATCTTGACCTAATTCTCATATTGGGTCACTCGTATTCATTTTAGCAGATGGTATCTTCTAATAATTTTACTTTCCTAACAAAATTCTCATATTGGGTCACTTGTATTCATTTTAGCAGATGGTATCTTCTAATAATTTTACTTTCCTAACAAACACGGCGATGTCAGGATTTGAAGTTAAAGGAGGTCGACATTAACGTAAAAACTATAACTACAAAAATAATACTCGAAAAATGAATTTATAGTTATTTCAACCCATGATTCAACTTAACACCACAATAATTAGGACGTAAGCTAAATTTGAAAAAGAATAATTCGACAAGTAAATTAATTTTGATATTGTATACTCGTATTTAATTTATTGCAAATATTATTTACAAAATAGCTTATAGGCTATATAACTAATGAATAAAATAGGCTGATTATCTATTAGCTCTGTCTATGCTAACAAATAACTTTCGTTTTATTTTGCCCTCTTAAAGATACGTTTATATTCACTGACAATTTATTGCAGTTTATATCAAAAACAATTTTGTCACAACATTTTGTATGTGCTAATAAAGATATGTTTGATACTTTTTAGTTTGTACTAATAATTGTATTTTATTTAACATCTTAATAAAACTTATTTGGGGAAAAGACATTTTCGTCCATTAAAAATTAACATTTATTACCTTCGTCCCACATTAAATGTCCACTATGACTTTTTAAAATCTTTTTTCTACAACTTTGACGTTAAATATATTTGATTGTGTTATATAATACTTAATAAAAATTATACAAATGAAAACAAAATTAAAAACGTAATCCATTCATATATCATGCATCGAATATTATATAACACGAACAAAAGTATTTAAAGTCAATTAAAGAAAAAAGACTTGAAAAGTTATAGTGGACACTTATGTGGGACTAAGAGAGTATCTTTTAAGAGCCGTGCGCAAGCACGTCCGAACTAATACCTATTAATAAACGAGCTGAACTCGAGTTATGACAGGCTCATGCACGTTTCGGCCTTTTTCACCCCTATGCATAACGATCTTGAGTTAATAAAATATACATGGAATCACTATACATGTGTAAAGATCTATAAGTCAATCTTATGTACCATCGTCTTTTACGAGGCAATACGGGTTATCGTCCATTACCCGGCCAGATTGGAAGCCCCAAATTCGATTAAAGAATTTGTATCAAATATTGCTTGAAAACTTATATGTTTTGTGCAACTAGTTTATATTTAATCTTTTAAAGCAATAGTTCTAACTTAGTTATAATATTTGAGAACCTCGTTTAATACTTTCGCTTAAGGCTTTCATAGGGTTCTAAATGGCCGGACCCTACGGACAAGTAATAAGCCTCCAAAGAATTGTAACGGGTAATAATCGAAAATGATTCGTTTCATTTAGCAATGACAAAGAAATGAAAAAGCTACAACTGAATTATATGAAAACAACAGAATACATTATTTAATTAAACGATAACATGTATTAAAAAAAGGAAAAAATTCTACACTCAAATTTTTTATTAAAACATATCAACTTACGCATTAAATACTTCAACTTATGCATTAAACATTTGTATTACGTATATATTATATTTTAACTGTTGTAATTAAAGTGTGTAAACCAAAACCTAATTTGTGCAAATCATGTACCGTTTACTAAAGGGGACATAACGAAGAATAACAAGTGATGCATACATATCATGTTCATCAAATTATAAATGAGACCCACTCAATAGTCCAATTAACATGAACCAGAATAAACTAACGGTGATCCAAGTGGTAAGGGCTTAGCTTCTGGACTAAAGTGTCTAAAGGTCTTTGGTTTGAACCCTAGGGGAAAATTAATCCTCCATTGGTCAGAAGGTTCACCTCACACTCCGCGCTATCCAAAAGATAGTCGTTTTGGGATTATGCAATATCGAGCCAAAAATCCATTTTTAATTACAAAAATAACTAATTTTTGACAAACATACTTCTTCAAAAAGACGTTATTTTTTGGGTTTTGGGTTTTGAGTTTTTTAGTTGCGTTAGTCTTTTCATCTCAAAATAAATGTCTTGTTTCTATTTTGACTTGTTTCAAAATAAATGTTTATTTGGTGTTTCAATTAATTAAAATAGAGTTTAGTGGGTAGAGATGATATTTAATGATGGATAGTGTGAATAAAATATATATTTTTTTTTTTTAAATTTGTGCAATTTAAAAGTAAACATTTATTTTGGGACTTTGAGACGGATGAGTAATTGTTTTTCTACTTCTTTACATTATGTATCCTCTTTTAGAGCACTCGCAACCATAACTCAAGTTAATCTTTAACCTCCTGCCACGTCAACGCCACATCAACTTTAACATTTCACCATAACTCACCCAAAAACACCCACTATTATAACTCAACTTTAACTCAACATTTTGAGCCCACTTTTCTTTTTCTTTTCCAATTATTTAAACAAAATAAATATTAAAACAAATTAATACAATAAAAAAAAGTCAAACTGTAATAAAGAAAAGAAAACCACAAAGACTAAAACTGTAAATATAGAAAACCACAAGGACTAAATGAAAGAAGATGCAAGCTTTGGTCCATCTTCTTCCTTTTACCAACCTGCAACAAAACATACACTAAAACACACACATAAAACACACACGTAACACACACACTAAAACACACACATAACACACACCAAAATACCCATATATATACCATTTAAATCGGAAGAAAAAAAAAAAGAAAAGAAACGAAAAAGAGTTTTAACGCCACGTTAATGGCATAACTTGGACCCTTTAACGCCCAAATAACTTGGAGCTTGGTGTGGGTAACGTGGCTTAACTCCTCATAACGGGGAATAACGCCTTCCTCACGTTATGATTGCAACTGCTCTTAGAGCACTCTCATCCATAACACCATAACACCAATAACACCGTCCACGTCAGCGCCATATCAGCTTTAACATTTAACATTAACATCCCCAAAAAACACTCTCATCCATAACATCCCAATAACACCATAACACCACTAATATTTTATATTTTCAATTTCAACCCCTAAACTAAAACAAACATTTCATTAAAACTTAAACCATATTACAATACGAGATAAAAAAAATAAAAAAAAAATACAACGAAATGAAAAAAAAAAAAACACACTGCAATTAAAACGTTACAACAAATTAAAGGAAATACGACCTTTTCCTTTTTTTGGTGGAGATGTGTGTCTCAAAGAACATCTTGTGTTTCATGGTGATTGTTGTGATCTGGTGTGAATTGTAGGTTTTGAAAGTAGGAGTTTAAGGTGTTTTGTTGGTTTTGTTGTTGCCAAAACAGTAATGTTTGTTGTTGTTTTCACATTTCTTCGCTTGATAAGCCTAGTGGTTGGGGTTTGAAGATGAACCAGCGTTCGGGTTAGATGATGAACCCGGGTTTGAGGGATTCCACCCATCATTGAGAAGATTCAAGAAAGTATCGCCGTTGCCTCCCGACATTGTTTTTTTTGCAGTTAATTGAAGTTGAAAGATTGAGAGTATTGAGAGGATTTAGAAGTGGAAGTGTGAATAAAAATGGTGTTTTGATTGTGTATTTATAGTGGTAAAAAAAGGTTTTCGATTTTTTACCGTTAGGGACTAAAATGATTTTTTAAAGTTAACGGCTAGTAGCCGTTAGAGGGACTAAAACTGAAAATTTTTTGAATTTTTTTTTTTTTTGAACGCTGCTACGGCCAACGGCCAGGGACCAACGGCGTTAACTATCTTCGCCGCCCATCGTTATAACGCCGATAACGGCGTTAAAATTTCTAACGCTGCGCTTAGCATTTAATGGGAGTGCTCTTAGAGTTGATGTTCACACATATTTTGAAATTTTGTAGGTAATGAAGCGAATCCGATGTATAACATTGCTCCTTATTTCCTTTTGCGTCACTTCCTTTCCAAAAATGATTTTTGTCACGCATTTATCGGAACTAACAATAGCAGATTTTCGTTGGACGTCATAGGCAAGTCTTGGACTCATGATAAGGTTTAGGTTCGAACCTTCGTATGTACACATCTAACATCTTGAGAGTAGCAAGTGAAAGAGGTCGAAAACTTTTACAGTAACTTATATCCGAGTTAAGACTCGTCTTCTCATTCCATCCATGTAACATGAATAAGAAAATCTTATATTTAAAAGACTGGATATCTTGCTATTAAGCTAAGATTTTGTGTTCGTTCAAAAAAGATAAGATTTTGTGCGTTAAATAATTAGTGTTTGGTTGATAGTAATATCTATAGGCTTAGCCCAATCAAGTAAAATCGTTTGGCTTGTGACTTATAAAGAAAATGTTTTTTTTATTCGAGTGTGTGATCATTTTGTCACGTGATAAAACTTTTGGAAAAGAACTTAAAAATCACAACACGTGTTTTCTGAAGGAGAAGTGATTTGCACACTTGCATAAATGATTGATACACTTAAATTATGAGTGTTTTGATATTTATACTTTCATATCATTTTTATTTATGTTCACCTTGTAAGGTATATACAAGAAACCTCTATAAATTAATACTCGATAAATTAATAACCTCGATAAAATTAATAATTTATTCAGTCCCAAGTTGGGACCAGTACAAATTTGAACCCCAATCGATAAAATAATAAGATAATAATTTTTTTAAAACTCCAATGTATATATATTAGTCCCAACAAAACTATAAATTAATAATTACTAAAAATTCCATATATATGTATATATGTGTGTGTGAGAGATACACTTAAAAATCCTAAGATTGTTTAAGAAAAATGAATCCAACTGTCACTTGTTTTTTTGTTGAACTTCAAATCTATATTGAGTTTATCTTAAAATCTCTTTATTGCACTAAAGAGTTGGTGCGTTGTCTTCTCGTATTACAACAAAAAGTGTTAATTTTATTTTCATAAAATGTGAATTTGAATTCATAAAATGTTAATTGGAACTTGTTTTTCAAATTTATTTTTCGTCTCTAATGTGTATATATTGTAACTAGCTAGTATATTAGACTTGAAAATTTAAATGTCATACGTAAAACCTATTTAAATTAATAAATTATTAATTTATCGATATAATAATATCTCGCTAAATTAATAAAATATCCCGGTCCCAACACTATTAATTTATAGAGGTTTTACTGTATGTCAAAACACTCACAATTTGAGTGTATCAATCAATTGTATCAGTGTGCAAATCACTTCCTTTTACGAAATGGAAACACATGGATATCAAATCTAGGTTCTGGATGAATAGGATAAACTTTACGGATATATCATTATTCAATTTGTCAACTCGACATTAACATAATAAAAGTCGAGGCGCTTTATTTCACATACTCAAAATCTGCTACTTACCAAGGGACAATTCTTAGCCGTTGGATCAATCAAACATTTTTTAAGGATTAAAAACACGGAGGGACCATTCTTGCCAAAAGCTGAAACTTTCCCCACCACAAAAACACAACATAGGCACTCATTTCACCATCAAAAACAAAACCTCATTTTCTCTCTCTTAATTCTCTCACTAAAAACAAACCCTAACTATCAAAATCAACCAACAATTAACCGTCAAAATCAAAAAAAAACACAAAAATGCAGCAATCTTCAACTAAAAGGCATAACAAAAAAACGGATCAAAATAAACCTACCGACCAAAATGATGGTATGAAGCTTCAAACTAATTATTTAGATGTTATTTATGTATCTCTACTGATTTTATACTTATTTATGAATGTTATTGCTATTTATGAACAGTTTTCTGTATTTTTTTGTTGTATTACTGTCATGAAATTGATGATTATGTATTTATTTGAGATTTTGTCTGTCATAATCGTAAAGAAGAAGATATTTATTAAGATTTTTCGCTTTGCTTATTTAAGATGTTTTAGATGTTTTTCCGATTTATTAAAGATTTTGGAAAAATATCACTAGTGATAAAAACAAGCTTGTGGTAGATGTGGTAATCGATTTGAATATGGTGAAAAAAACAGTGGTAGTGGTAGTGGTTTAGTTTTGATTTTTGGTAGTGGTAGTGGTAGTGGTAGTGGTGGTGGTGGTGGTGGTGGTGGTAGTGGTAACTTGTTACAAGTATAATTTTTGATATAACTTATGATGCGTTTTTGAGTGTGACAGAGAAATATTTTATGGTATGTCACTAGTGATAAAAACAGATGTAGCGATTATTGATTAGTTATCACACGATTATTGATCATGTAGCGCGATAACTGATACATTTTTAGTGTTCTTCGTGGTAGTGGTGGTGGTTTAGTTTTGACTTTTGGTAGTAGTAGTGGTAGTGGTACTGATGGTAGTGGTGATGATGAAGAGCAATGTGGATAACTTAAATATTTAATGGTATATCACCAGTGATAAAACAAATATAGTGATTTTTTTTTTGATTTTTGTTAGTATAACAACTCTGATGATAAGCCGTTATACTTGAAATAACTATATTTCAAATAAATCTTGATTATAATTTATAGTGTCTTTTTGTTTTATATAACATAAGACATTAAAATTTTGATTTTGAAAAAAATGTAGAAGATGATATTTACAAGCATCCTGAGGCAATACAAGCTTTAAACGGTCGGGTTTTTGTCGCTAATAAATCTTTAAACATAAAATTGCGACATTATGTTTGTTTCTAAAAAAAAATTTGTAAATGCATTTTTGTCGACAAGCAAATTTTTGAGCCTATCTCCAGAGATTGATAAGGAAATAGGTAAATTGCAACATATAAGCATGTCTCATTTAAAAATATCAACTGTGATAAACCCTGATGTATGCGGCATACTTGTTTTGACATTTAGCTCGTGTTATATCACCTGTGATACAAATTGATATGACATACTTGCGGTAGAATGTTATAAAATTGTATGACGATAAACATTCGTGAGTTTATATTTATCGTGAATAAATATTCATAAAAACTTACTTGGGATTTGTTTTTGCGATTGGAATACAAGTCTAAATGAAATGAAAAAGAAAAGAAGTAAGAAACAACCTCCAGTTCACAAAGTCACCATATCGGAAGCGCTTTTGTGTAGTCAAAGTAGTCGAATCTAGTGTTTTGGAAGAGATTTCAGAAGCAATTGTTGCATATTTAAGAAGAATAGTCGTGTTTCGGTTGTTGCATATATTGACTAAAATGAGTTATAGTTGTTGTCAATTTATGTTGTCAATTCGAGTTATAGGTTTTTGTGTTTTTTTGTTATGATAGTGCTTAAGTATATTAATGTAGATGTTATATTGCTTTTAAATAAGCTGATAGTTTTTGATTGGATGTGTTGTTGTTTCAGTTTAGTCTTTTTGTTGAATCATCCGTTATATTGTCACCGGTGATATTTTTTATTCATAGTATCACCAGTGATATTTCAAGTAATGTATAGTATCACCAGTGATATTTTAAGACAAATTTTGAAGTTATTGTGTTATGCTTTTTGACTTTGTGTTTTATCACCTTCTTTACAGCTTCTAGTGGTTTGAAAACTCCTCCTTCTTTTATTCATCATGATTTTATTGATACCCTCGGTGGATCGGTTTTTGGTTCCTAGAGTTGTCGCTAGTGTGCTACCGCTTTGTTTAGTGTTTATGATTCTCTGAGGATTGCATTAGTATGCACATGAGATATGCTTCAGAGGAAGGATTTGGTATTAGAAAGTCTACTCATAAAAGATTAAGGGATGGATTTGTAAAAGAGAAGTATTTAGTTTGCAATAGGTAAGGGTGCCCAAAGAAAATTCGTTTGAATACGTTAGCTCTAAGAGATATAACACTGCATATTACATATACCAAATATGTATAAAAACAAGAAATAAAACTACAAAAATAAAAAACTTGACATATCTAAAAATCAAAGAAAGTGTTACATCAAATTTAACAGAATATCATAAGTGGTATAAACATCAAAATGAAAACCAAGCGTTGCCTCATTTTTAACAGAATATCACAAGTGATACCAGATACAAAGAACTGTATGAATTACAAAAATCCTCATAAAATCATTCCAAACTATTGAGCATAAGTTTTTTAGCAATATTGAAAAGCTATGAATTACAAGTGTTACATCAAACAAAATAAATAAAAAAAAAAATGTAAAATCGACTCGACCGCAGCAGATTCACTTTCAACGGAGCCGCCCAGAACACCGCCGTGGCAATGACTAGAGAATACCGGTAACGCGACTAGCCGAAACTCCGTGAACCAAAAAACTTATCCCCCAGGAGTGTCCATAAACTCATGATGATTAAACGACTTATGTGTTTTCACACTATAAGAAGTTGTAAACAAAGGTAAACATACAAAATAGGTATTATCACAACTTAAAAAAAATAAGATTTAAGAATAATTATAAAACAATAACAATGAAATATCACTAGTGATAATTTACATGACATATAATAAAGTTTAACCTATAAATATCAAAACGATAAAAACAAAATATCACAAGTGATACTACAAAGCTACAGTTCAAAAGCAAGAATTTTGTTTATTGGTAACTCTTTTATACCCAGTTGATTCCCTCTCAATTTCAATTGTACATTAAATATCTTATTGGGAACTGAACTCACAAAGATATGTGCATACTATAACAATTATGTTGTACCATTCAAGACGAGACCGAAGATGTAAAGGTAGATAACACCTAGGCAACGACCTCCACAAGGATAACAACCAAAAGCATTTTACTAGGAAATAAATATATCATAAAGTGTTTTACCTTGTCCAATAAGGTGAAAGGGGCCTTGAATGGTTCTAAAACTTTTCCAACAGTGTTTTGCAAAGATCATTCTCGAGAGAAAATTTAGTTCGTTGTTAAAAGTATAAATTGCGATCACGAGCTTCACCACGCATCTCATAATACATATTTACTGTGATCTCGACAAAGTTAAAGCATTCATACATCGCATACATTAATAGAACCTATCTTAACAAGCACTAAGTTTCATAAGAAAAACATTACCATGCATCTCCAGCCAAGCCAACCAGAGCTCAACACCCAACTCCGTTAGCTAATTTATTTCCATAATTTAAACTTCCATGCCCACCATTATAATCATCTCGCTAAGACATGAGAGCTTCTACTGCATCCAATGGTTGTATCTTGAGAAGCACATAAAACAAAAAAATTATAATATCATTAACTTCGGATATCACCGGTGATACCACACGACGATAGTAGAGCAAGATTCAAAAACAAGAATCGACATAAAAATAGCATTTCAGGTCGTTAAAAACATAAATTCAATTAACAACTTAATTAATAAGTAAAATTACAGGAACATATAACAAGATTATCAAATATTTTTCACTCACACATTTTATCAAACACTTGGTGTGCAACTTGATAAGAAGGATTGTTACACAACTTGATCCACATAACTAACAAGTGATTCAACATCATTATCAACCACAACAATATAAATCAAATAAGCTTCCGAAACAAACGGTTCATTCAAATCAAAATCGCTACTTACCGAGGCGATGATGAGATAATGATCGAACGATGATGGTGATTGGAATGGTGATGGTGATGATGACGGTGATGATGATCGGAATGGTAATTGTGGATCGATAACTAATTTTGGAGGGAAAAATGAGAGCAGAGGAAAACACATACAAAGTGTGTGTAAAAAAGGACGAATGGTAAAAAGAAAAATAAATAAAGGCTTTATATAGTTGAAAGATTAAGGTTAAAAATATTAAATCTTAGATTAATCTCAACCATTAGATCAATCCAAATAGAAGGTGAGGATTTGTCCCTTTGTAAGCACCAAAATAAGAGTATGCAAATGAAAATTCCTCATAAAAGTAATAAGACTACTTTGAGTACTATTTCTTGCTTTGCGTACCCTCGAAACATTTAATAACTCTCTTTAAATAAACTTTACATTTCAAAAGCTTTTCCCTTTTACAATTATTAGTTTCGTCTAAATATTAAATAACAAAGGTTTCGTTACTTAATATTTATCGTATAAACTCTTATTATTTCTTTCCATTTCTAGTTATATGTATGTGTAATTATTTCCAAACGATAGACTTTGAGTTATTATTCGCTTCGAGTCAATGGTCCGAAGTTTTATAATTCTTGGGTCAACTAGCAAGTCATATGTCCAATATAATATAAAGTCCATGTTACGGCGTTATCGGATTCAACCGAGACTAGAAAGTCACGGTAATATATCAAGTCCAAATTTCACCAATTATAACAGTTACCGGCCCTAAACCTATGGCTTGGCAACTCAAAACCCGCAATCAATTCCAACTCTAATTTCAAGTCCAACAAATTCCAACTTCCACACCAACAACAATTTCTCAAGCAATATCAACCAACTTCCATCAAACCAACACCGAGACCCTAGTTATCTCGGTCTAACCCTTGGCTCCACAACAACAAAACCAAGAGACCCAAACGGTTCTTGGCTAGCCCTCGGCTCCACACGACCAAACCAACCGGACCCTTTGGTCAAGGCTTACTTCCAACGACAACAACAATAAACCAAACGGACCCTTGAGGTCTCGGCTACCATTCCACGACATCAACAAAAATATTAATATCAATCCGAGCACAAGAAAATAATAACAACATGACTATAACAACTGTGAGCTTATGCTCACGGTTCACTCTCATACGACACACTAGATACCAAACTTTTATTCACGTTTTATTAGTAAAACATAGTACTCTCATTCGTGTATATTAATGCCAAAATTAATGATATCATTAAAATATCTCACACAAAAATACAATTAATATAGCACTTGGTAAAAAACAATAATGCGTAAATCATCTAATTTTTCTTTTTCATTAAAACACTCACTAAATGTAATTTACAAATCATTAATAATATAATTAAAATACCTTACCTATATTTGTATCAATACTACTATATAAAATGTTTAAGACTAAAGAAGTTTTAAAATTTTTAAAACCAAAAATATTTCTAATAAAAGCAACTCGCTAAACTTGTAACCACCATTCTAATAGTTTGCTGAAAAATTGAAAATTGAACGCTTATTAACTTGTAACATCGTGTATATTAATGCCAAAATTAATGAAATCATTAAAATACACTCACTCAAAAGTATAATTTATATAGCGCTTGGTACAAAACAATAATGCATAAATCATTTATATTTTTTATTTTATTAAAACACTCACTAAATGAAATTTACAAATCATTAATAATATAATTAAAATACCCCATCACTAAAAAATACAATAAATATATCAAATGGTACAAAACAATAATGCATAAATCATTTTATCATTTATATCTTTAAAACACCCACTAAATGATATTCTACAATTCATTAATGATATTATTAAAATACCTTTTCACTCAAAAGTACACTTAATATACCACATAGTACAAAACAATAGCACATAAATTATCTTATCTTTTATTTCTTTTTTAAAACACCACTTAATAAAATTTACAAATCATTGAAGCGGATCATAAAACCAATCTTTATGTAATGGAACTTTCGACACCACCTTTTTCACTCACACAATGGACCACCATTCACATCCACAAGTTAGCAATATAGACACCACTAGATGGTGCTAAAATCGATATTTAAAAACACCCTCTATGTTTAAACGATATATAATATTACACGTCGAAAATGACTAGCAATATCGTTGCCCATCGCTTCCAGAACGTAGTTCCATCGATGCATTTGGGTTCTCGCCATTTTAAAGCAATAATGTGTGGAAAAGTTGTTCCATTAAGTTATCGCCAGCATAAAGTTAAGATCATGAAAATATATAATCGTAGAAAGACTCGCTATAAAAGCTTCTTATTATGTTACTAAATGCGTAAGTAAGAAAACAAATTAATTTTCAATTAATAACCTCTGTTAAGCATTTTTTTTTCTTTCCTTTTTAAAAGCATGCATCGAAAAACTTGCTATCGCAAAATATAATCACACGGCATCCGCCACGAACGCTACGGTGACTCGGCTAATATGTATCAAAAACCTTGACGTGTCACAAGAAATGTATCACAAAATGAAGTGAGACAAAAAAATATAGTGGGTCATTAAATGATCATGAATCTACGTCATTAAAATGGCTCAAAAATATTAGCCACACCACCGCAAATGTAACTAAAATAAATCGTGTTTCAAGAAACTTTACTAAAATGCCAAAAATATTAGCCACACATCGCGAAATGTAACTAAAATAAATTGTGTTTCAAGAACTTCACAAAAATGTGTCACAAAAAAATTGTGAAAAATTTAGTATGTTATTAAAAATGTATTATAAGAAAAATGTATTATAAGATTAAATGTGTTAAAAAAACATAATTTTTTTCTAAAAATATATCATAAAAACTAGCGTGTCATAAACAAAGATAATATATCATAAAAACTAACGCTGTATCACAAAAATGTGTCATGTTTTTCTTCTATAAAAAAATAAGCGAGTATCAATATATGTGTGTCAGAATAATTTTTTAAAAATTAAGTCACCCGTTGATTTATTTGCATCTACTCTTGAAGCGAATGACAAAAAAAGAGTTGTGTCATAGTTGGACCCAAAAAAAATAGACAAATTGTCACACAATATAAAACTGAAAAAAAAAATATAACCATGGAAATTAATGGAGGCACGTGGGACTGTGAATACATATCTCATGTGGGTTAAAAAAATGACACTCACAATTAGATAAATTACAATACTGCCATTATTACTACTTATTTAGTTAGAATTAAATCTCACCTAAGATGATACATCCAACGGTCCGTGACAAAGTTCTATTGTTTTATTTTAAAGTTGTACACCACAATAACATATATATATATATATATATATATATATATATATATATATATATATAAATATATATATATATACTGACAGCACGCGGCTGCTGTAATGATGCTAGTTTTTCTGCATAAGTTCCGTTTAATCCATAAGTTTCTTTCAACAAACCTGTATTTGTAGCATTAGAATCGCTTTAATAACTACAATTCGACGCTACAGATAGAAAGATAAATATATAGTTTTTAAAAATTATGTGAATGATCTAAGGTGTGAATATATTTTCTAATAGGATTGTTTTAAGTTATTAAGATTTTTAGTAATAATAGATTCAAGCATTACAAAAGCAACGGTATTATGTAGTTGGCAATATTATATTGTAGTTTAGAGGTAATAGCCAACACGTGTGACCGCTTTTTCTGTTTTGTCAAGAATTTGCGCAATGATAACTATTTTTTACATGTGTAACGCTTTATCATTCGGTGTGGCTTTTAAAATTGTAACTTTGCAAATTGGATATCACCATATAAGATTATTTTGTACTATCAATTTGTATAGATATTTATATGCATTGTTCAAAGTTTATTTGTTTGATGACAAATAATTATCGCTAAAGATAACAATACTATTTATTTTTGTGATTTTAATAAACTTACATAACATTATTGATACACTCGACAAAGGGCTATACAATATATATTAACTTTTAAACGACGATTCATATATGCTAGTCCTTAAATGGTGCAAGAGCAACATTTTTAAAATAACATTATACAAATGACAAATTACATGTGTCAAAGCAAAATAAACCAAAACTACAATTACTTGGTCTCTCCTTTCAAAAAATTGTCACGGGTTCCACAACTACTTCATCATTTCTCATATAATTGTCATATTTGAAACCCGATTCACCGGTGGTTCAATGGTTGAACCGTTCGATAAAAACATGTCGATTTAAACCGAGTCAAACCGATAGGTGGGTCGAAAAATGTCAAATTAAACTGTGTCACCGGTTTGAAGTTCCCGTCAACCTCGTATCGGTTTCAACGGGTCAACCCAGATCGGTTTTAATTTGTTGTTTTAATTTGGTAGATGTGCTTTTAATTGGGTGTACAATGTGAATAAATTATTGTACTTTTAAGTAATGGGGTGTTTTAATAAGAGTATTAATTATATTATTTATTTATTTCTCCATCAATTTTTCAACATTCAACTTTCAACATTTTTCACTTTTTCCACTTTGACCATTTTCCATTTTATATAAGATAGATATATATATATATATATATATATATATATATATATATATATATATATAATATATTGGAATATATTATATAATTTATTGTAGCCAATTGGCTACAATTTTGTGCTATATAATGTGGGTCCCAGATTCATTGCTAGTGTTTTTTTTTATGAAGGATTGTAGCCAATTGGCTACAAAAATTGTAGCTAAGTTATCCCTATATCTATACATATATATGAGACTAATCATGACACGTCACTAATGCTTACATGGCACTATAATGATGCATGGATTAACTTTTGACATGGAAATGCTTACATGGCACAAATCCCACTACATGTTTAAAATTTAATTCTGTAGAGAGAAAAGTTGTAGGATTCAACTAGGGTCTAGACATGAAATTAATAGAGCTCCAATCGCCTCAACCTTGGAGAATGCCACAAGTTGTGATTCAAATTGCAATATCAAATTGATACTCAATGAAAACACTTACCATTTTCCCACAAAAGAGAGGGAAATGGACTGGAATCCATGGACCCGTACCAATCTCATTAAAGTAGTTTTATAATTTCGTCATTTCCTCTCTAATCTATCTCTCATGTTTCTACATCTATTCCCACCAAGTACATTTGATTTTAACATATTAATAAAAGTTTACTTTTTTTCATATACAAACTGCTTTTTATGTATCGAACCTTCTTCATTGCGTGGGTTTCGTGCTTTGTACCCTAATTATTGGATGATGATTATTTCGCTTGTTTGAGGGTTTTTCCCAATCACCGTCGTTGATTTGGTATAAGGTATGTTCTATTTTGCTCGTGTTTACCATGAAGGTTATGTTGGTTTGTGTATAAATTTCTTTAATTTTGGTTTCGATTATGAACTCTAACTATTTTATGTAAAACTTAACAATTAGTTTAATTGAAATGTTGGGTTTCTTACCCTAAATTATACCTGTGTGGCTACTTGTGTTCTTTTTATGCAAACCAATGGTATGATGAAATGTCCAAGTCAAAATCTTTTGATATATTATGAATTGTTTGTTATGTTTGTATCTTTGTATATCTATCTACTTTTTTTTTAATAATTATTTGGTTAGCTTTATCTATGATTTTGAATGCATTAAAAGAGGATAAATACATTGTTTAAGGAACATGAAGCTTTTGGGAGAAAAAAATTAACACAAAAGTATAAGACCTCTAAAATGTAGAACGGTACATATGCTAAAAGGAATTGCATATGTCTAGCCAAGTAAGCTTATATTTAAGGTTTTGACTGATATTTTCCGAAAGAAAATAATGAAAGCTAAAAACTGGCTAAAGAGGAACACATTTGAGCTGATATAATATATGTATCTTATGTTCCATTTATATGTGGTTCTCGCTTTCATGGATATGGTATACACTTGCATTTTATAGCATTATTTTTGAACTCTTACATTTGTTTCTGTGCAAGACCTAAATTAAGGTTTAATGTATTGGCAAATGGAGATGGACGTAGTATGCTACTGGATGCTTGAGAGTCGAATACGAGGGGTCTAGAGCATTTTCTTATACAATCACCACAAGTAATTTGCATCGACCTTTCATACACTTTTTACTCAATCATGAATTTATGTTTATCTCATTACTCACTTAAATATTCCTCTAAAGCTTTTAATTGTGTCTGCTAGGCCCTATCCCAAATGCTTGATCATGTATGGCATCTGCTATGGAGATACAATAGTTGCTATCAAAAATACTAGAACAAGTAATTGTTGTTACCCATTTTTTATGATGCCTATCTTGCCACCAGATATCTTCATATGGAAAGTTAGTGCATTGATTATCTAATCTTTTCTTCTTGATGGGGATTAGTCAAGTTAAATCAAGCCTCTTATCTTGTAGGTTATGGATGTGGATAATGCGAGACAGAGTTATCTTGGAAGTTAATTCCAAGAATTGACTTACGTGCTTTGGCAAACAAAAAGGTATGTCTATTTTGTCTTCGCCACATTCTCGCTATATTTACCATGTATAGGAGTTTCAGATTTCTTTAGTTATCTAAAATTTTACCTAATATGCATTCTTTATATTTAGCTTAAATTTGTATATGTATAGATCAGGTAGAAATGTAAGCTTATTCTTACTCCAACAACGTGTGTGATGCTTAATGTTAGTTCTCATTACTTAATTACAAGATTATTTTTTGTTGATTGTAAATTCTCCAACACAATACATGTCAAGAGATGATACAAGAGGGATGGGTATTGGTCAAAATGGGCAATTTTTGTTCGTCAACCCAAAACACATATTTTTTTGAACTTTTCCATAAGTAATTAGTGTGTCATATATGTTACCAAAGTTAGATAATCATGTGATTGTGGTTTTTCGAAAGTTAATCGGTTTAAGAGGTTTGTGGGATTAAAATATACTTTGGGCTTCTTTTGACCTCGCTTGCTTTTAAGCTAAAGTTTGACTTACCCTCGCGACGCATTATATATTGAAGATGACAATCGACCTAATTCAGAAGTTAATGGTTTGAAATGTTTCACCTTTACATCTGCTTAACTATATGCTTGCAAAGACATGTATAAGTAGCCAATAAGTAGTTGAGCATTGTTGAAAGTATCCTTGCGTCCCATTTCAGGAAGGTAGATAAGTTCATGAGAAGAAGACATTTACCCCTCCATTGTATTTTATGAATGTTGATGAAGCTAAGTAGGTTCATTTTTTGCTACTTATACATGTCTTCATGGTAAACACCAGCAAAAATGAACATACCTTATAAACTAATTATTCAATTCTTTTTGTTATATTTTTTCAGCTCATTACTAGGCATTAAATTATTCAATTTTCTCAGAGAGGGTTGGATTATCATTGTTGTTAAGTAGTGTGTTTGTTTGTGTAGATTCAAGATTGCTAAGTACCAATGCAATTATGATGGAGTCAACCTATTTACCTAAAGTACATTTACTGGGAACCCGTTACCCGCAATTCACCAACCATTTTTTTTTACCCGCTTTTATTTAACCCTACCCTTTATATTTCTTCCCTTCCCCAATCACGCAGCTATTCGGTTTGGACCGCTTCCTTGGTCGTACCGCTTTTATCCTACCTTCGATCCGGACGTTATGAATAGTGCACTCCACCTCCTACTTCACGCATGTCTCATTCTTGGGGGTGATGTGCAAACCACACTGCTTTGACCTTTCTTGAAATTAGTTTCTTAATCTACTCTTGCTCTCATTAGTTGTAATTGTCGGCTTTTTCCTCCTCAGAAAAACTTATGCTTTGTTAGGTGTGCAACTTTGCTTATGTTATTGTAGTTTTTCTTTTCCTGGATTTGAATATATTTATCATAACAGATATATTATCATTATTGTTTGCAATTTTTGGTATGCGCCTTGTTTTTGTAATTGTTGTTTTAGGATTAATCATAAGTTGTTTTGGGATTAAGTATCTTTAGACTTGGATTCTTTTGATGATATAGGATTTTTTTTAAGGTTGTTGTTTGAGGATTAACCGTTAAGTTGTTTTGGGACTAAGGATCTTTATAGTTGGATTTTGATGATATCGCTATTTGCGCTGAAATTTTTATTGACGTTATTGTTTTGATTGGCCATATGTTTTAGAATTAATTGTGTCGTCAATTAGGGATTATATGAATTTAGGTACTTACTGTCATTATTTGGGTAGGTTGTCATCATGGTTTTGGTTAACGTTATTGTTTCCGAATTTATTATAAGTTGTTTGAGGATTAGGGATTACGTGCATTTAGGTACTTGCCTCAGGTTATTGCTTGAGGATTATGTCAACTCCAAAGCCTTTTTTCCTTTTTTGATTTATTCATACACCGTGATAACCTTTATCACATTCTCGCTCATCTTTATATAATTTCACTCAATTGTGGCCACTTGGTTTAATGCTCACTTAACCATGGGTGTTTTGGCTGTATAAATTTAGTTTAAGACTTCATAAATTTGGTTATAAAGCAATGAATTTGGATATGGGTTTTTTTTTAAGCTTTTGTGATATGGGTTTTGTTTGATTCTGGTATAAAACTGAATCTTCATATTATTGGACTTGACCCATTTAATGAGATCCTACTAGAATTAACCCATAGGTATGGCCCATAAATACTTTGACTGCTTAGCTTTTAAGATATGATGAGGATGAACTATATTGTAGCTGATTATTTAGTACCATTTTGGCGACCTTTAGATACCTTTAATTTAAACCATTTATGTAGTTAACTCATAAATATTAAAACGCCCGCTTATACGGCTTCTTGACAAAATCTTTGTGATTTTGTAGAATAAAGCTTTCATTGGAGTTGGGAAACTTTTTTTTTTGAGAAACTTCTTGATCTTAAAGTTGGTGTAGTGTTTGGCCTGGGTATTGCTTGGCACAACATGTCCGCTTTCTTGCAATTTTTTGGGTCTTTCACACATTGATGTGTTATCAGCCTTTGGTGTCGTGATTTTGTTTTGGTCCACGCTTGGGATTCTATATGTCTCAGACTTTTATGGTGCTTCTCTCATTCTCACGCAACAAATTTGGTTATGGTATCTTTGTTCTGTGGGTCACCGATTATTTATGGGGCATAATGGCATATGGGCTAATGGTGTTTTGTTCCATTAGTTATGTTTGTTTTTCATTTTTTTTTGTTCAATAGGTCCAAGATTTTTAACATCTTGTTTAACATAATATAACAAATAATGTACACCTATCTTACTTTGCTAACGTGGTCATTGTGAATGTTAATTGGATATTAAATAGTTACAAATGCAGAGAACAATGACATTGCTACTTTTGAATTCTAAACATGTTGCAACTATGAAAAACCAATTTTATGTTACGACATATGTAGCTTTACACAAACGCTTCTTTGACAAACACCCCGCTGCTCGGTATAAAAACCTCGGAGTATTAAAGTGAAGTGGTCACCATGTAAAAAAGTTGGTAAGTAATGGGAGATAACTATGCACATTCTAAAAGTTAAAAAAAAAGAAATTGCATATATACCTATTAAAACTTAAAACTTGCATATTTCTCAAAATACAAGTTTTTAATGCATCATGTACAATGCAAGTTAAGTATGTTTTGGGTATATATGCAAGTTTTAGTGGGTATATATGCATTGCCCCTAAAAATGGTCACGAATGTAATGAATTGGTTTGCTGTAAATTGTGAACATACATACGAGTTGAAGCTTATCATAGGACATGTTTTTGAATGTTTTGAATATCAGATTTATTTGGTAAGATGTAAGATCTTATATGTATATATTTTATACATTCTTTGAATGTATTCAAATTTGACCAAATAGTCGACTTCAATACTAATTTTGTATTTTTCGGTTAGGATTCAAGACTTTTTAGCTCAGTTTTAGGTGACATCACTCATATTGGACGAGGCCTTGCACGGGAAACATTTAAAATAACATAGTTTTATTGTTTACCATAGTTGGAGTTTGCAGCCCAATATTTTTCTAACAATTCCATGTCGCCTTTCAAATCAAATTGTAATAGGTTATACATGTAAGTTGATATACTATGCTTCTACTTAACCCACCACGCAAAATTCACTCGGACAACTTTACGTGCAAGTTTTTGTGGTCAAGAGCATGAAGTGATTAAAAGTGTTATGTTGCGATAAAAACGATAACTACACAAACTTCACAATAAACGTTTACAAAGAAGTTTTATTTCGTGTTTTAATAAGTGCTACTTAGCATTTATTTTATTCAATATACGGCTTCATTGTATTTTTCAATATATATTAATCGCTTGCTTTTATATACATATTTAGATTTCATTGCATGTGTTGTCATGAAGCTAGTACCAATCGTGGACTATGAATTAAGTACCATCTAATTTAGTTGTTCTCATACATTTTCATTTTTATTTTTACATATAATACATGAACATTTTTATTTTTGTGTTCCAATTTATGTGTCTAAGATATTTGTCGTCATTCAAATTTTATTTACGCCCAATTAATCTACCGTATCTTATGAGTTAAATTTCTACCATCCCATGGCTTATGAAGTTAGTATATATATATATATATATATATATATATATATATATATATATATATATATATATATATATAGAGAGAGAGAGAGAGAGAGAGAGAGAGAATCTAGATCAAATAAGATCAAACTTAAAGTTGTTAAAATGAGATCGAACTAAATTGAAGAGATACTCTCCTACAATAAAAATAATTTTTATTTACTACAACTAAATTGTTAAAGTTTCGATAAATATTTTTAAAATTTCTGAAACCTAGGATACACTTTGATTAGAAGTTTAATGTAATGTTTTTGTATGTGTATCATGTTTGGAATATTTATTAGTGTAAATATCGTGTATCACTAATCCAAACTCATGTATCATTTGGTTATTAGTTGCTAAAATGTTAATTTGTATAAAATATTATTTTTTGTATATGACATAAAATTGTTATTTATAAATGTTTTAGTGGTTTTGCACTGATCTTATTTTTCCAACTTTAAGTTTGATTCACGCTAACTCCCCATAATGAGGGTTAATGTGAGATCAAGCTTAAAAAATAAGATCAAATCTAAAAGACCACTCAAAACATTTATAATCAATTTTAACAATAATATACATAAAAATAATATTTTAACACAAATTAACATTTTAAGCAACTAATAACCGATGATACATGAGTTCGATTAGCATACACCGATACACATTACACTAATAAATATTTCAAAATGACACATATACAAAAACCCGATACATTACACTTCTAATTAAAGTATCACCTAGGTTTCGTAAATTTTAAAAGAAATTTATCAAATCTTAACAATTTTAGTTGAAGTAATAATAAAAATTATTTTGTTATAAGGAGAATCCAAATTTTATTTCGAACTTATTTTTAACAACTTTGTTTGATCTTATTTGATCTAGTTTCTATATATATATATATATATATATATATATATATATATATATATATATATATATATATATATATATATATATATATATATATATATATATATATATATATGATAAAGATCAAATAAAAAGACAAATATCCGTAAAAAGATAAAAAGATTTTTTTGAAAAAAGTTCTAAAAATTTCCAAAAATTCCACAAGATCGTATGATGGTGCATGAAAAAATTGTAAAAACTTTTTCCTAAAAGTGGATATTTTTCCAAAATAAATTATGAAAATATACGTTACATTAAATCATTTTTTGTGCATCAAAAATTGGTTTTTGCACCCAACTTCTTTTGACTTTTTCATCAAAATAACATTGCGCATTTAACTAAAACAAGTTAAAAATTTTGTGCATCAAAATTTTTTACATCAAAATTGCTTGTGCATTAAAAACGTAACAAAACTCAAAATTATAAAAATGTTTTCACAAAAGTTTTATGCACCAACATACCCGATCTTGTGGATTTTTTTTTTGGAATTTTGAGATTTTTTGAAAAAATATTTTATTCTTTTTACGGATATTTGTCTTTTATTTTAATACCTATATATATATATATATATATATATATATATATATATATATAGATATAGAAACTAGATCAAATAAGATCAAACTTAAAGTTGTTAAAATAAGTTCCATCTAAAATTTGACAAGTTTAATTGACCTCCATAACAAAAATAATTTTTTAATTAACTTCAACTAAAATGTTAAAGTTTCGATAGATTTTTTTAAAATTTACTTAAACTAGTGATACACTTTGATTAGAAGTGTAATGTGTATCGTGTTTTGTATGTGTATCGATTTTGAAATATTTATTAGTGTAATGTGTATGGATGTATCACTAATCCGAACTCATGTATCATTTGGTTATTAATTGCTAAAATGTTAATTTGTGTTAAAATATTATTTTTATGTTTATTATTGCTAAAATTGTTATTTATAAATATTTTGGTTGGTTTTTAGACTTGATCTTATTTTTACAACTTTAAGTTTGATTTCACGTTAACTCACCCTTATATATATATATATATATATATATATATATATATATATATATATATATATATATATATATATATATATAGAGAGAGAGAGAGAGAGAGATGGGATATAATGAGAATGGTCCCATAAATGAAAAGTCTGGAATGATTGTGCTGACATCACCGCCATTATTAACATGTTGATCCTCATCCCCACCCCACCCCTTCCCCATGAAATTTTTTCCTTTAAAACATATTTTGGGGCAATTTTTCACAAAAATTTTTATCAGATTGTTATAGTTACTACATCACAATAATAATTGTGATGCAAGAACTTTGCATCTCTGTAGTTAAATATCAGATCACAATAATAATTGTGATGCACTTTATAACTCCTCGGTGTATCATCTCGCCGCTAGTACACTTGAAATCGTCAAGAAAGCTATCAATAATTGTGATGCAGAACTTTAATTATGAAGAACTTTAACCGCCGCTAGTACACTTGAAACTGCCAGATAGAAGGTCGCATCACAATAATAATGTGATGCAAGAATTCGATGCATCCGCCGCTAGTACACTTGAACCGCTACCGGATCTCGCCGCTAGTTTGAAGGAATTCCATCGCTTGTGATGCAGAACTTTTATAAATGATGCAAGAAAACAAATTTATGGAAAATTTTGCCCCAATTTTTGGCGATTTTTTTCGGTGGGGGGGGGGGCGGTGGGTGGTGACACGTCATATGGCGCATGATGATGATGCAAAGTGACACATGTCACCGCATTCCTTCCTACCCTTCTCATTATAAGAAACCTTTATTGTATCCCTACCCATATATATATATATATATATATATATATATATATATATATATATATATATACATCTATATAAACTCGTCCATGGGACGGGTATTATTGAAAACACACGCACCTTTGATGCATCTTGAGCACTGTGGATCGTTAGTTTGCCTATGTAATCACAAGCAAACTAATAGAAAATCTCTACAACCCGTGTTCTATAGCGGAATGTAAATACAAGCCGTTATAACTAAGAACACTTAGATCCTCTATGGATCTTTTTATTAATCAAACTCTATGTTTCAATGAGTTCTATTACAAACTATTAAGTTCCTTTTATAGACAAGGAACCCTAAACTACTACTCATCGACTAAACATGCAAGCATGCATTTAATGACTCAACACTAAACAATATTGAGCAAGACATTAATACCCATGCTAACCTCGGCGCCTCAAGAATAATGATGGGTTAGCATTTAATAAAGCGCATGCTTCGATCCTAGTCGACTTCCACCCTTCGTAAACAAGGCAACGCTTTTAATCTTCGCCAGAATCTCTTCTTCGCCATTCTACTTCTACTTCATAGAATCCGGCAAGTATTGAGAATTCTACTTCCATAATTCCCAACAATCCTCCCCAAACCGAATTTGACTGGTTAAGTTCAGCTTCCTAACCTTGAAAGATCTTAGAGACCTAGTAATAGAGGATTGTTCTCAAACATCAAGATAAAGAACCAAGAATAAGCTCATCTCTATGATGACCAATCTTTGAAACGCTTAGGTCTTTGCAGAACAATTGACATAGTGTACATCAAAACACATTAGTTTCATACTATTCTCATCACATCCAGTGTTAACTCGAGAGAGGTGAATCATTGAAAATAATGGATTTGATGTCTCTTTACCAATAGCCATTACTACTGGAGTAGCCAAATGTTTAAGTTCGAAAACTATGGTACACCGATAACCATCTCGATTATTGGCAAACCGTAAACCATATAAACGGGTTTGATGTGTCTTTACCAGAAGCCGCTTAGTTTCGGTGAATTGATAACCAAATATGGAAACCGCCAAACCCACTAATCCCGATTCAAAAAGGAATATACCATGGTGAATTGATGACCATACAACACTCAACAATAAAGCATGGGTGGTTATGCACCCTATGATTTTGAGCAAATCATTACAACTATCAATGATTTGATGTGTCTTTACCAAAGTCGTATCTTTGGACTAGCCAACTCTTTGAGATACACAAGATATATCCGTGAGTTAAAACCATCAACTATATACAACAAACCTGCAAGAAAGATAGTTTTTTTTATAACTAAGAATACAACAAACAAAATAAATCAAACAAAATCATCCCCGAGAGCATATGCCTCCCCTTAAACTTTGCGCTAAGGGTTAAGCATTCCAATATTGACCACAAGGTGTTGAAACCTGGTCCATCAAAGCTTTTGTTACCAGACCGCCACATTATCATCTCAGATGAATTTTAGCCACATTTATCAAATGTTTTTCATATGCATCTCTTATAAAGTGGTGCCTGATTTCAATATGTTTGGTTCTACCGTGAAAGACCGATTTTTGACAATGCATATGGTACTTTGATTATCAATAAAAAGAGTTGTGTTCATGACGTTATACCCATAATCCAAAGAATTGGTTTTGAATCCAAAGGACCGTTCACAAAGAATTTGCAGAAGAACATACTGCTTCAAGAGTGGAGGTAGCCACAATGGTTTGTTTCTGACCGCTAAGAGATCAATCTCGCTCCAAGGAATTGACAAATTTCCGCCAGGATCTCCTATCCAGATTTGCACCAAAGATAATCACTATCACTATATGCTTCCAACTTAAAGAGACTCTTGGGTACCAAAGGCCTAAATGAGGTTGGCCTTTGAGGTACTTAAAGATCTTCGACTTATTGAGATGGAAGTAAGTGGAGTGACTTGATGTCGAGAGCGCATTACTCACAAAGAAAGGTAATATCGTGCCTTGAAGTCGTTAGATACATTAATGAACCAATCATAGATCTCAGATAAATGAACATTCACAGAAGATCCGTTCATTGTTGTTTTCGTTTTGGAGCTTCATAAGGTGTTGTGGCGCTCGACACCTTCCATACCAAATTTCTTCAACATGTCCCTCACATATTTATCTTGACTGATAAATATCCCATCTTGTTTCTCACAACTTGGAGACCCAAAAGAAAGTAAGCTCCCCATAGCACTCATCTCGAAATTCTCCCTTCATCGATCCTCAAATTTCCACCAAGCTTCTTTAGTGGATCCAAAAATGATGTCATCCACGTACACTTGCACAAGGATGATGTTTGTCGAAGTTCTTCTTCTAAAAAAGAGTCTTATCAATGGCACCTCTTCGTAGCCATGCTTTCGCCAAATGATGAAAGCCTAGCATACCATGCCCTTGGTGCCCATGAAGTCCATAGAGCTTTAACCACCTTGTAAACATGATTAGGATGATTCGGTCTTCAAATCCTTTGGGTTGAGTGACATAAACTTCTATCTCACCATACGTAAAAGCACCTTTAACATCCATCCTGACAAGATTGAAGCCCATGTAGGATGCATAGCCAAGAAAATTCAATAGCCTCTACTCTAGCAACATGTTCAAACACTTCATCATAATCAATCCCTTCCACTTGCAGAACCTTGAGCTACTAATCTTTGTTTTAATAACCACACCCTTGCATCTCTTTTGTTCTTCATAATCCATTTAGTTCCAATAGCATATTTGCCATCTGGTAATGGTACCAAGATCCAAACTTGCTGGTTTTGAAACTATTGCATTTTGTCTTGCATTGCCTCAATCCAACTTGAGTCTTCAAGAGCTTGAGTGACACACCGGGTTGGTCTCTACTTGAGAAAGAAACACGCAAAACGCACAATGCTTGAAGTCCGTGTGATTGTCTCTTTGTCGATTTGAGACATAAGAGAGAAAAGCAACCTCATCCAAATTTAGGACTAGAGATAGCCCTTCGAAGTTCTAACAGAGCTAGAATGTCACTAATAATATTGATTGAGGTGAGTTATGTTGATTCTTTTAGTAGCAAAGGTTGACTTCAATGGTAGGTTCAAGATTAGACACAGTTGGTACAAAAGTTGTGTCATAGAAAGGTGAGGTGAAAATTCAGATTGTTGATGATTTCCAAGATCTAAAGGTCTTGGAAAGCGAAAGTATACTGTTCACCAAAGTCCGTGGACACTCTAGTAGGAATAGGGAGAAGCAGCCGAAGCTGCAGATTTGATGACGATGGGAGAGATCGATCGGTGTCAGAAATGTGGTTTCCACTAATAGCCTCATTTGTAAGCTCCCATTCACCTTCTCTGGCCAAGCTTTTGCAAACTATTGAGTCCGGTGTCTAGCAAGGTCCTCAAAGATAGTGTGATTCATCTTCACACTCACAGAAGTATCTCTAGTGTTACCGCAACATTGTTAGGGAGAAAGAAGGCACAAGTATAGGTTGTTCATCATCTTCAAATTCACTTTCGAAGAGATCCAAGGTGCTCAGATTGTTAGTGGGAGACTCTTGAGAACCTCGACTTTGGTTAGCCATATGTCTAGTATAACCCAAATGATCGCAAAGTCAAGGTCAAAAGACCACACATAACCCCTGCCCTGAACATTGGGCTTATCTTCCATGTATCTCGGTTCAAAGTCTCTATCTTCTTGGCGATAGATTATATACTGCAGACGCTTTGCTATGAGTCAAAACCCACATATATCCCTCATCGCCTTTCATCAAACTTCCCCAACGGATCACTGGTGTTTAGAATGGTCACTTGACAACCAAAAGGTTTGAGGTAATGAATGGCTGGAACCTTTCCAAAGAGAAGTTCATATGGTGTTTTGAGGTGATGTCTAGTAATGGAGACTCGCTTAGCACATAGCAAGTTGTGCCAACAGCCATCCCGTAACATAGTGAAGTACTTGAGTCCGCAGCATTGATCTTGCCTCTATCAAGGTCCTATTTCTTTTCAGCTACCCCATTTTGTTGTGGGGTTCTTGATTGCTAGTCTCTCTTTATCCCTTTAGACCCTAGAGTTCTATAAGAATGCTTTTGAACTCCTCCCCATTATCACAATCAATTTTAACCTTCTTGTTCAACCTGATTTTCAACGAGGGTGATGAAGTTCAAAGACAAGAGATGTTTCATCTTTAGTCCTAAGAAAGAACACCCAACAAAATCGCTATATCCATCGGTGATAACCAAACAAAAATACTTGTGATCAATGCTTCTGACTTGAGTTGGACCAAATAGATCAATATGTAACAACCAAGAGGCTCAAATAATGCTCACAAGAAGGATAGCTTTGTAGGAGGCTCGGTTGCTTCCCTTTGTTGCATGCAACACAATTATGATCATTGGAGAAAACTTTGGAGGGTAGACCTTCAACAAGACCCATTTTAGAGAGTGTATTTATGGTCTTGAAATTCACATGAGCCATTCTCCTATGCCATTTGGTAGACTCATCCAAGGATGCTTTAGCCACCAAACAAGTGAGGTTACCTTCGGGATGAACTTCATTGAGGTTGAATGTGTATAGATTGTGAGTTCGAGGAACTCTCGCCATTGAAGTATCTTCGAAGCTTGAACTCTTTAGAAAGCACAAGACATTCATCTTCAGAGAAGAGTACCTTGTTCTTTGTGTCACAAATTTGTGGCAGAGAACAAGTTGAAGTGTCAAGTTCCCTAACATAGTACACATTCTCAAAGTTCAAGAGGGGTGTCTTGATGGTGCCTTCCCCAATTCTACCATCACTTCACCCCAAAAGTCACATTGCCTCTTCAATAGGAATAAAATTGTGCATCATATCTCTATTTCCACATGCTTCTTAACAACCACTATCAACAATACCGATATCTTTATGTTTAAGAGGATGATCCTATAGAACAAACAATATATACAAAAGAATGTTAGTTAACGAAGGAAGCTCAAGTCATTGCTCGACTTGAACCCCGCCTTTGTGGATCATAAGATTTAGGTCTAGCAAAAGAGTAAGATCCACCATTGTTCTTTGTTTCCACCGAAAGTGGGTCCCTTATTTTTCCAAGAACAACTCACAGGACTTGACAGTTAGCATCCCCAACATCCTTTCCCATTATTCATAGAGTCAACATATGCGTGCCTATAACCATGTTTAAAGTATGGGCTAGTAGGTTGCACACATATGTCTATCACCGATCTCTCCAAGGAGAGTCGATGATTAGTGGGACATAAGGGGAATATTCTTAACATTGGTCAACATGTGTCTAGGTTTCTCAATGAGTAGCACAAACACCCAATCTTTGCTCATAAAAATCACAATCCTTAATAAGATGAAATTTACTTCCACACACAAAAAATGTCTTCCTTTTGGAAGATTGATTCAACAAAGAAGATGTTCTATTACATGGAGAAGTACTTAAACCGTAAACATTAAAGGAATTGTTTTAATGTACATATTATGCAAAGATTTAAAGGACTCGCTTGGGAAACAGCTTGGAAGTGGATTCCACGAGCTACCCTAGAAGGCTTGTAGATAGTCTTGGGTGCGTGCTTGTGTAGGCTCGTGTGAGGGCTTGGGAAGGTGGACTTATCACTTGAATCACCGAAGTAGATCCTTGATCCGATGAATTGTCACCGCCGAAAGAGACAATGTCATAAGATGAAGCATCGACCGCAAGTCTTTTGACTTTTGCCATACAAATGGTGTGATCCATCAAAGTCAACGTAATGGTCGTCAAGAGGGCATGAATTCACCTCTAATAGGTCCGGGACAAGATGTAAACCACCTTCCTTTTAAAATGTTCTAAGCAGTGTAGATTTACGCCCATCTTTCCTAGCTTCCAATCCTACATACTTTTGAAAACCTAAACCTATTCCAGAGTTCATCGATCAATATATTATAGAGTTCTCTAGCTAGATTGTCACCTGATATTAACCATTGTTTATGTCTAGCTATTTCCTCTGCTAGTTTCTCTTTAAGCTCTAGATTCTCAAAGAATAGACTTTTTCCTTTTCGTATGCTTTTAAGTTAATGTATGCAATATCTAGATCAATTTGTAACCCCTTTATCTTTTCTTCATAAGCTATTCGATTTTTGAACCAAACCTTTTGTCTTTCTAATGTTTTTAACGAAGTTTATAAGTTCATTCATTATCAACATAGCATTCATTGTATTTAGGTTTCATAGTATCATATGCTTCTTTAAGTTCATTGTATCATTCACTACAACCAAATATACGCTATGTACCAGAAAGTCCCATCAAGGCAAATTGATCATGCCTATCTTCTCGGTACATCCGCCAAGAATCCAAGCTTCTTCGCAGATCGCTTAGCCTCATTCATTGTGTTCATGTGCTCCAGACCTCGTTTCATCCAAGGTGAGAGGTCAAGTTTTAGCTTCCTTCGATTCTCGGCCGAGAATTGTAGTTAGCTCCCTCCACTCTTCCTATCTTTGCATTCCCTCGAGAAATGACCCATCCGTGACAAGAGAAACACTTGACCTTGCTCCCTGCCAAACGAAGTGAATCCTTTCCCTTGAAGCCAAACTTTCTTCCCGACTTCTCCTCAAACTTCTTGATATTCATCAGCATGGCCACCGCCATTTCATCATCTCCTCCATCTCAAGTGGGTCCACCCGATCAAACATAAACAAGATGTCACAGTATCATAATCAAGAACAAATGAATGAAGCACATCCTCCAATACACTACCGCTTTAGCTTGAGGGTAGGATGGAGTGGGACGATTGTAAGGTGATGATGGTAAGTAAGATGGACTTGGAGCATGCATCATCATATTGGAGAGAGATGTCCCAACAAAGGTCAGATGACCGTAAGAGGATGCACGATAGGGAGATCTAACATCAGGTTCAAGAGATTTGAGCTTGTTGTATAGCTCATCAAAAGTGAGCATGTCCAACCCACCTTTAGCCTTAAGAGCTATAACGACATGTAATCATGATGGAGGCAAAGATCGAAGGAACTTTGAGTTGCAATCATCATTGTCAGGTTTTGCATTCAACTGGTTTATCGACTCAATCTTGTGAAACCCGTCATCCCTTGTGGATACCTTCTTCTTCGTGATATTGAACTCTGGAAGTGTTCTCAAAGATGGACTTCATTCTCTGGACTCTTCATTGCCACCTAACCTGCTTTTAAGAGCCATCCATATGTCCTTTGCATCATCCATGTGGTGAAAATCAACCAAGTGATCTTCAGGAATAGCTTGAAGAAGGATGGTTCTCACTTTGTGCTCTCTTTGCACATTTAAAATCTCTTCGCTAGCTTTGGGAGGAGCAATGGTAAACTTACCATCAAGATCCGGGATAGTCTTCTTCGCATCGCTTTCTTTACACTTCCTAAAGATTCCAATCAATATTGAGATCCGGGCCGATTTTCATAGTCCAGATCATACTCTTCCTTTTTCAGATAAGGAAACTTACCATTACTGTTGGAAAGACTAAGTTGCTGCATAGAGGTGGTGTTTTTGATGCTGTTGTTGGTGACTTCGATTCATCATCAGCCTCCGTGCATGGTGAATGTGTTTTGGTTGTATGGGGTGAGGAAAATATGGTTCTCATTATCGTAGAGACTTTCCCGAGGCTCAAACCACTTGTTGAAAACACGCAGACCTTGACAGATCTTGAGCACTCGTGGATCGTTAGTGTTGCCTATGTAATCACAAGCAAACTAATAGAAGATCTCTACAACCCGTGATTCTATAGCGAATGTAAATACAAGTTGTTATAACTAAGAACACTTAGATCCTCTATGGATCTTTTTATTAACTGAAACTCTATGTTTCGAATGAGTTCTATTACAAACTATTAAGTTCCTTTTATAGACAAGGAACCCTAAACTATTACTACTCAATCGACTAAACATGCAAGCATGCATTTAATGACTCAACACTAAACAATATTGAGCATGTTAATACCCATGCTAACCCTACAAGAATAATGATGGGTTAGCATTTAAATAAAAGCGATGTCGATCCTAGTCACCACTTCAAAACACGGTAACGCTTTTAATCTTCGCTGTAATCTTCTTCAGCAGTTTCTGCTTCTACTTCAGCAGAATCCTTCGGCAGTATTGACAACAGAATTCCAACTTCGCATAATTCCCAACAATTTTCCAAAACTTTGATGTGTTCAACACAGTCATTTGCTTGCTTTACCAGGGATTTATGGTCCTTGACAAAGTCAGTTGTTTCTTCAAAAATGCATGTTCAAAATGAATTACCCTTGAGTTGATATTATTCAGCTGAGGGGCAATTTCAGTTTCAAAATACTTTTTATTTTCATTATCAAAACTATTAAACCAGATGTTTGTTGTAATGTTAGTTTTAGTTTAACTTGATCTCTTGAAGATCCGCAATTCGAGTTTTTCACATTTTCTAAAATATTCCATCGCACTTGTGTTAAAAGTTGTTTGAAGACATTTGTTCAATGTTGAAAGAGATTTTGAGACATCAACTGGTTTTAAACCTTTTGAAACTGGTCTGCGACTCTTTGTTTGAAACACTTGGTGTGATGGGAAACTTTGACTTTTCTTTTTGATTAACAAAAGTAATTCCATTAATTTTGTTCCATTTGCTATAATCAATTGGTTTTGATTCCGGATGTTTTGTTTCATTTTGATCTACTCTCCTCAGATAGTTCTAACATTTCAAGAGAATCATGAACAATTATGGGTTCATGCAAAGCTTTTCCATTGCTCAAAACATTCGTTCTTTCTCGAGCTTTCTTGAGGAAACAAGAAGAGTTAGTTACCAAGTGCCATTTTATGAATGTAGTATGGCGGATTTACTTGGTTGAAAGCATCTTGTTTGTTTTCTTTGAATGACCCGTTGTAAAGCAAATTTTCCAAGATTTGATTTTCTCATTTTTATCAAGAATTTCATCAAGAAGAGAATCTTCTCGTTTTGAAAAATCAGTTATCAGTGCTTCTTCTCTTTTTCAAGATCAGAAAGCGTTGCTTTTGTTTAGAAAGTTGGTCTTTTAGATCAGAAATTTCCTTTTTTAAAGATTTTATTTTCAAGTTCGATTCATCAAGTGTGTCATACTTGATTTGCAATTCTTTTCTCTTAAAACAAATTTCGGTAACCAATTTCTAATTGATTCTTTGTTTTATGAAATTCAAGGCTTTTCGTTCTCCTTGTAACTCTCAAGCTCGATGGTCAATTTAGCATTAGCGGCCTTAATTGATTGACCGTTTTAACTTTCTCGATTTCAATGCCACGGTTATTGATTAATGTTTCAAAATAAGCACGTGTTTCCTTATCAGTCTCAGTATTTTGTGCCACCACGGCCTCCACGGTCCATCACGGAGTTTGAGTTAGTATTGCTACACACTTCGGATTGTCGGTATGTATCATAAGTTAGTCTTTGGCGTCCTGAATCTTTGTTCGTCATGGTAAACACATCAAATATGACATTGTTATAGCATGGATCAATGATTGGTACCTCGGATCTTTGTTGGCGTCATAGGCAGGGAGGTCGTCGAGTCAGTGTAAGAGTACTTAGTCTCCTGAAGATTTGCCATGAAGATGCATTCGCATGATTTCCTCTAAGGTCTTCCAAATCATCCATAGCCATAAAGTCATGTTCCTCAGACACTCAATTGAAGTCAGTTGTTCCTTTTTTACCAACATATTAGCTTTACGAGAATCGCCAAGATCCTTCTTTTAGAGCAGTTGGACAATTCCTTGCCATGTGACCCACTCCTTGACAGTTATAACACTTAATCTGATTACCCTGATTCACATTTCCATAATTCCCAACGACTGGAGCTGCAACATGTTGGATCGATGTACTCTAACCAAACTAACTTAAATAGCTTGTTTAAGGTTTAATGACCTCGGATAAATCCTAAGTTATTAACAAAGAAACACTGAGCAAACTTTATTAAGTATTCGGAATTTACTTAACAAAGCTAAAAAGAATAACTTTAACTTTGAACAATTTTATTAATAACTCTAACTCTGCTTATTATGCAGACTCTTTAACAACTTGAATAATATCGAACTTCTCTCTAAAACTCTAATAATGTGCATTACATATAATATCAATCTAGGGGTCCTTTTATAGGCTCAAGGATAACCCTAAATGATTTACAATTTATATCCTTGTACGACAAGTAATCTAATAAAGAATATTCTAGAATTTACAAAGCTTTCCATAAGCGAATATACAGTTCTTTTAGCCTTGCGATTACTTTGACTTCTTTAGCAGTACTTTGACTTCTTCTTTAGCAGTACTTTTACTCTTTGACTTTTTCGATTACTTTGTCTTTCTTCAATACTTTAACTCTTGATCAACAATCCTCCCTAACTTGAATTCTACTTGCTTGACTTCAAGTTCCTTTGTGAATTTATCTTTAACAGCTCCATCTTTAGGAAGATTATGTCTTAGTCTTTGGATTGTATCTTTGTAGTTTACTTGCTTGTATCAGTATTATCAAAGTATCTTTAGAATTATTCTTTTCTGACATCATCCGGCAAGCTCCATCTTTCTGACAACCGCAACAACAATTGACAATTTGTACATTAATTCAGTTTAAGTTGCAGTCTATTCTCATCACTTCCAGGTGTGTTAACTCTTGTGAGAGGTGAATCATTGAAAATTTAATGGATTTTGATCTCTTTACCAAAGCCATTAACTCTGGAGTAGCCAAATGTTTTGGTGTGTAAGACCATGGTACATTGATAACCATATGATTTTAAGCAAATCATCAGCTATCAACAAATTTGAGTTGTCTTTACCAAAATTTGTACCCTTTTGGACTAGTTAGTTATTTCATCATGGTGAACTAATTACCATATAATGGTTTTTCCACAGCCTTTACCACAAGCCATTTTCTTGTGGGCTAGCCAACTCTTCACATTTCTGATATGGTGAGTTGATGATCATACAACTTATTAGCAAGTTGTTAACTAAAAACGGATTTGAGATATCTTTACTAGAGCCGTTTGCTCATGGATTAGCCAATCCTTTTGTAACCATGGTGGATTGATAACCTATTGATGTTACCATCTCCAAAACCATTTATTTTATTCAACCTTTGTTTCAAAATATTTTGTTACTTAACAAAAGGTTTCTTTCAAAATCACTTAAGCGGTTAAAGCTGCAAGCAGTACTTTGATGAAAGTCTTTTGATCAGCAGATACTTTGAATAAAGTATCTGATATTTCAAAAGAATTTATTCAAGTAAAATTCATACCAGTTATTCATCATCATCAGCAATTGTAGTCCATCTGATAAATAGCTTGATGACCAAACATGCTATTTCATTATCTTCTTCTACTTCCATTCCATGCTCCAGCATCCTTCTCATAAGTTCTGGTGTAAGAGGATATCTTCTATTTGCTAACATGTGAATCATAATTCCATCTTCTAGCTCTAGAACATGTACTCCAGATTCTTCAAAGAATCTCCAGCTAACAATCTCCCTATTCTCTTGATTCTTCCAAATTTGGCAGGTGCTTTGTTCTTAGTTTCCCATAAAGTTGTGAGATCTCCAAGCAATACTAAACCAACTCCTTTTGATGGATTTTGTTCAAAGTAATCTCGCACCACATGATATAAATAGAATACATCCACTCTATCTATGATGTGCAATAAATCCCATAGCCTGTTGAACACTCTGAAGCTTTCATCTTCTCTATGAAACATCAGATAACTTCCATCTTTTGAGTCTACAACTTCAAAAGCAATAATTTGAGATTTGTTCATTTTCATCTCAACATCATCTGTAGAATACTCAAAATCCACTACTCTTAAGTAATTCTTTAATTCATCATTAGTATCATATCGTAACTCAACTTTCTCTTTCTTTGATGACTGTATATCTTCAACTTCGGTTTTTCTTTTTCTTTTTCTATCTTTTTCTTTCCAAGCAGCATCATCTTTGTAATCTTTGATGCTTTCAACATTTTTCTTATAAGCTTCCCTAACAACATCATACAATTCTTTCATCTCAAAATATTTAAACCTCTGCAATCCTTTATATCCTTGACTTTTTAAATAAGCCATCATTGCATTTCTGTCTTTAGCTCGATTTGGTCTTCTTGGTAAGAATCTAACAGGAATAGGTGACTCTAATGGTTCATCAGCTTCACATTCAATTCTCTTGCAATTTCTTAGCTGCTTCTCTATTATGAGCTTCTTCAATTAGCTTAGCTTCTCTATCTTTAGCATTTAATTCCTCTTGAAACTTTCTAGCTGCTTCCTCATTCATAGCAACTTGAGCAGCTCTTATCTGTGCTAAAGTAGGTTTCTTTTTCTTCCTTTTCTCTACCAATTTGCCCTTACCTTTATCTTTTGGATCTATTGCAGGTTGAGAAGTTTTTGGTTGTCCTTCTGAAACTCCTGGTATGCTAACACCCCTTGGTTTTGATAAATCATGCAAGATTTCAGCAATGGTGTCATCATCACTTGCAGTATGTATAGGTTTGGGTGTAGCTTCTTCTTCTTGTATGACGGTTGAAGGACCAACGGCTTCTTCATATCAGTTGTTGAAGGACCAGCTTCCTCTTCAAAGTTTAACAATCTTGGAGTAATCAATTCTTGTCTAAAAGATCCTTGAAGAGTAGTACTTTGATCAGCAGTACCTTGATCTTGAATAACTTGCTCCTTAGTTCTTTGAACTTCAGTCCTTTCTTCCTCAGTACTTTCAATATTAACAAATTCTTCAGTACCTTGAGATTCAGTCTCCTTAACAACATCTTCTTTCAAATTCTCTTCTTCTAAATTCCTCCCCAATTGGACAGATTGTTTTTGGACCTTTTGGCGTTTTGTCTTTTTAAACTGCCTTTGCTCCTTCTTTTTAGATTTGACCCATATACGATGATGTTGAACCAAAGGCGGACAAAATTCTTGAGTCTTCTAAACTTGAGCTTCAACTTCTTAATCTGTTTAGCTTGAGCCTCGGTAGTCTTCTTCAACTTAACTAACTCCCTTGTCAAAACATAATTATCCAATGTCAAACCTTCGGGGGTATAGTATGTGAATCATCTCCTTGAATTGGTGAATGTTCCTCTGTTGAGAATCGAGGAACAAATCTTTGTGGAGATGGAGAAGGTGAGACTGCAACATCTTCTTGAACTTCAGTACTTGGAAGGCATTACCTTGAGATCAGATACCTTCTCGAGATCACGCACTTTGAGCGATTACCTTGGAGTATCGGTACCCCAGGCGATACCTTCTCTATCTTCATCCTCAACATCGGCTCGGACAGCGAACAACTTCCATCATAGAAGTAGTTAAGGGAGTGTCCCTTCTAGTGAATAAATCACTCTTCCTAGCCATGAAAGTGAAAATCTTGGCACGTTGTACCACAACAGTTAAAGACTTGTAGGTTTAGGTACATCTGAAAGTTGTTTATTGAGGAATACTTGAACAAACCGTGGATACATCAACCATTTTGAGCCATGAGTGATGTGAGAAAGCATTCCATCTAGAATTAGCCTTAAAAATTAAAACACGATCATTGCCAATCCTACTATAGCAGATGCTATATTAGATCCAAATTGCTCCCATGATGTACTTTTAGCACTAATACAATGAAGCAACACATGCACTAAAAACTTCCAGTGAGGACAAAATAGTTGTTTCCTGAATGTTTGTTCATTTAAGGACCCTTCATAACCAATGTGCCCAAAAGTATCCCAAATCAGTTGCTTATCAAAACGAATAGCCCCATCAGCATCACCAAACAATAAGTCTTCACGAATAGAGGCTTCAGTAACCTTGATATTTTTCCCAGCAGCCATAGCATGAATATACTCTTCATCATTCTCCATATGAACCCTAGCCGTTTCCCAAAATTGTTGAATCCAGGGCTCAATAACATCTAGTTCTACTAATAGAGCATAACTAATTGGCAATCCAGTAAGATAACCAATGATGTCATGAAAGATTGCATTAAACCAGTCTTGTCTAAATTAGCCACCATATTGTGCTTTGAAACGGTATTTCGATTTGCCATTGATGATTATGTTATCACAGTAAGAGATATGACGAATAATATAGGTGAAAGTGAAAGAAATATGGAAAAGATTTTAAAGTATCAATATGAGAGGGAAAAGCGGAGAGCGATTATTTATAGGTGAGATTTAAAAAATCACAACCCTCAATAACAAAGTTACCGTTAGTAATAATTACCCCTCAATATTACCGTTGGAACAGTACTTTTAATAAGACAAACAGTACTTCCACGTATCAGTACTTTCAAAGCATTACTTTCCAAGCGGTACTGAAAAATCAAAAGCAATACTTTTCCATTTTCTTCCTTGCATACTAAGTAGACATTAAGATCCTCCCCTCAAACAATGCATAGGACTATACTGTCATAAAATAGTCCTCCCCTTAAATGTAGCTCAGTAGTTAATCATGCCAATGCTCACCACCAAGTGATTGAATCTTGAAACATCAAAACCTTTGGTGAGTAAGTCAGCTACATTGTCATATGTGTGAACCTTGACCACATTAATGAGCCTGTGCTTATAACAATCTCTGATAAAGTGGTGCCTAATCTGAATATGCTTGGTCTTGGAATGATAAACTGGATTCTTCACAATGCAAATGGTACTCTCATTATCAATATTGATAGGAGTATTCTTGAAATTAAATCCATAGTCCAAGAGTTGATTCTGCATCCACAAAACTTGTCCACAACAGCTTGCAGCAGCCACATATGCTGCTTCAGTAGAGGATATTCTGCAATAGTTCTATTCTTACATTGCCAAGAGACTAATCTTCTTCCAAGATATTGGCATCCTCCAGTTGTTGATCTTCTATCATAGTTACCACCTGCATAGTCACTATCGAAAGGCTTCTAAGTGAAAAGGTGAATCTTTTGGATACCACAACCCCAACTTAGGTTGTTGTTTCAAATAACAGAAAAATTCTCTTCGCATTCATATGAGAAATCTTTGGTGAGACTTGATATCTTGCACATAAACAAACTGCAAACATGATATCAGGCCTTGATGCATTAAGATACATAAGACATCCAATCATTGATCGTATAATTTGACTTCAACGGTTGTCCATCTTCATCCTTGATAGTTGATAGATTTAATAGGTGTAATGCAGGACCTCATATCATCAAAATTGAACTTCAAGTATGTCGGTTACATACTTGTCTTGACTTATGAAAATTCCTTCCTTTGGTAGCTTAACTTGAAGTCCCAAAAAGAAAGTTAACTCACCCATGCATCAGCTTCTCAAACTCCTTGACCATAGACTGTTTGGTAGCTCCAAAGATAATATCATCTACATACACTTGAACTAGCATGATATCCTTCTTATCTCTCTTGATAAACAAAGTCTTATCTATAGCTCCTCTCCTATAACCATGTTTCAATAAAAATGTAGAGAGCCTTTCATACCAAGCTCTTGGTGCTTGATGTAAGCCATAAAGAGCTTTGAAAACTTTATAGACTTTGTTAGGATGTTTAGGATCTTCAAAACCAGGAGGTTGCTTGACATATACTTCTTCTGTAATCTTGCCATATAAAAAGGCACTCTTAATTCCATTTGATAAACACGAAATCCCATATAAGAAGCAAAAGCAAGAAAGATTCTAATTGCTTCTATCCTTGCTCTGAGGAGTAAACACTTCATCATAATCAACTCCTTCTTCTTGTTTGTAGCCTTGTGCAACTAACCTTGCCTTGTTTTTGATGACATTCCCTCTTTCATCTCTCTTGACTCTGAACACCCATCTTGTACCACTGACCTTCTTACCATCGGGAAGATCATAATACCCAACTTCTTGAAGTCTGAATTAGCAGTTCTTGCATAGCTTCAACAACTTTCTTAGTCAATGCTTGAGCAATATTCTTGGGTTCCTCTTGAGAGATAAAACAAGTAAACAGGCATGTTTGATGGTCCTTATGATTAAGTCTGTTTTGTTTATAGACAAAGCTAAGTAAAGCATTATGAGGTTTAGTGAAACTCTTAGTTCTGTGTCTAGTCATCACTCGAGTAGAAGGACCAATGATTTGATCAGTAGGATGATTCTTATGAATTCTTAAGTTTGGAGCGTGGAACTATAAGTATCTCCAAATTAGTAAAATCGGCATCTTCATTGGAATCTGAGAAATACCTTCATCTCAAACTCATCATCAGTATCTTCTAATCCGGGCATGGTAGGATCATCCAAATCATCCAAAGTCTGGTAGCTGGTGCAGATACTTTGTTCAAAATCTTGTCCAAAGTACTATGAGAGTACTCTGCTGTCTTGTTCTTCTTCTTTGCCTCTTCATAAGCTCTTCTTTGGTCATCAGTATAAGAATGTGCTAAAACATCTTGAAGAAGCATCTGTTTAAGTTCTTCTTGCATAGCTTGATCCTCAGCAGACAATGAGGATTTTGGCTCATCAGTACTTTTCTCTGTCTCAGCAAGTTTAGGTTCTTCATCAGGAACAACATCTGATCTAATATGGACTCCATGAACAACATATTGTAAATCTTCTCCATTGTGCACAGGTTGATTTTCTTCTCTAACAGGTACATAGTTCATGGAAGGAGTTAAAACTTCAAGATCAAACATCCAATCAGGACCTTTACCTTTCTTATTGTCTTGATCTTCTAAAAACTCAACATGAAGACAATCTTGAACCTTCTTAGTGACTCTATTGTATACTCTAAATCCCTTACTGTTGGTACAATAACCCAATAAATATCCTTCTTCTGACTTGCCATCAAACTTACCCAGATTATCAATTATATTCAAAATAGTAAGAGGGCATCCAAAAGGCTTCATAAAACGAATGTTGGGTTTGTTGCCCATCAGCAACTCATAAAGTGTCTTCATCTGTGGCTTAGTAACCGATACTCTGTTAAGTACATAGCAAGCAGTACTTACAGCTTCAGCCCAGAATTGAATAGGTAGTTGTGCATCTGCTAACATTGTTACGGCCTTCAATCAAAGTCCTATTCTTCTCTCTGCAACACCATTCTGCTTGTGTGTTCTTGCAATCTTGAACTCCCTCTTGATTCTTTGTTTGCACAAAATTCATCCATAAGCTTGTTCTTGAATTCAGTCTCATTATCACATCTAATACCTCTAACCTTGAGTCTCAATTGGTTTTCAAGTGCTATTATGAGAGTCTGAATAGCATCAAAAGTATCATCTTTAAATCGCAAGAAAAATACCCAAGCTGAATCTCTGCAATCATCTGTTACAACTAAGCAGTACTTTTTCTTGTTTAAACTTCCCTACGAAACAGGTCCAAACAAATCCATGTGTACAGACTCCAAAGGTTCTCTAATAGTCCTCTCCTCAAGCTTCTTGCATGAAGCTTTGTGTTGTTTACCCTTCTTACATGCCAAGCAGAGTGATCATTCTTGTAAGTCTTTGAAGGTAAACATCTAACTAAATTTCCTATGACCAGTTTGTTGATATTCTTGAAATTGACATGGCCCAATCTTCTATGCCACTAATGTGCTTCTTCAGATGTTGCTTTTGCCACCAAACATGTGGCTCTTCCATAAGAATGAAGACTCTTCATATCTAGACTATACACATCATTGGTTCTTGGTACTCTAAGCACTACCAAGTTATCATCAACAGGCTTGAATTCAGGGGAAAGGATGAGACATTCTGTATCAGTGAATAACATAGGATCTTTGTTTATCACAGATTTGAGGCTGACAATAAGTTAAACTTGAGCTCCTTCACATATCTAACATTCTCAAAATCTATACGCCCTGCTTTGATGGTTCCTTTTCCAGTAATCATTCCTCCATTGGGATCATTCCCAAATGCAACTCTTCTTCCACTAATAGATCTAAAATTAGACAGAATCTCCTTGTCTCCTGTATACTTCAGAGCAACCACTATCTACAATCAAATGATCTTTAAGCTCCTCTTACGGGTTGCCTGCACAAAGATAAAGAGTTAGTGACTTTTAGGAACCCAAGCCATTATTGACTTGTGTTCCCCTTGTGGAGTTACAAACTCAAATTCTTTGAGTATGTAATTTCCACTATTTTTCAAAACATGATCCAGAATTATCTTTTGATTTTTAGCATGTGGATTTTCAAAACTTTCTGGATTTTCAACACAACTCTCTTTTACAAGTTCATTCTCTTTTTCTTGTATCACAAAAACATCTGATTCACTTTTTGTTGAAAGTACTGTTTGTCCCTCAACAGTACTTTCCCTCTTAACCCATTCTGTTTTAACACTAGGTTCCTGTGATCTAGATCCCCTATGTGAATTGTAGTACCTTCTAGGTTGATAGTAATGAGATCTCCTAGGATACCTGTTCCAAGTAATGTTAGCATTACCTTGTTTTGATGGAGCGATTACTTTGGGAAGAATCTTTGCGTTTGAAGTCTTGGTGATCTAGAAAAAAGGTCTTCTTTGGTGAGGGTATCTATGATCGGTGAGAAATTGCGTGATTGACCCTATTTGAATTATTCCAGACTGGTTTGGTCTCTCTAGGTTTCTGGTTGGCAGTACTGTTCTTTGGAAATTTTCTAAGGTATTTTGAGTGATGTTCACAATCCTTGATTAAATGAGTAGGACTAAAGCACACAAAACACAGTTTTTGACCCATACTTCCAAAGTGACTTCTTCTATTTTTATGACCAAAACTATTATTCCTTCTAGGTGAATGATTAAACCTGTTTTGACCAAAGTTATCCCAAAAAGGTTTAGCGATCTTGTTTTGAAAAGGTTTTCCTGAAGGTACTGCTTGTGGAGCAGTACTTTGAGTTGAAGGTATTGCTTGACTTTGAACATTGTTTTCAACAGTTTCTTTTGGGGGTTCAGACCTAGATTAACCAACTAGCTTTTTCCTAAACTCTAGACTGTCTACTCTAAAACGAGAAACATCAGGCCTAGGGGGTTGATGAATTCTAGTGGGATGGGGAACTGCATGATAACCATTATCTTTCTTAAACTCAGGAGGTGTTTCACTTATTGAATCCTCATTACTGGATGTGTCTACATAATTAATGAGTTCATCATCACTAGTGGTTATATCCTTAAAATCACCTTCATCCTGATCACTAGGTGGGTTTTCTTCTATTTTACTAAAGTCCATACCAAAACCTAGACCAGTTCTAATGTAAGCTCTTCTCTGTTTTTCAACATAACTAACATGAGAAAGTCCATATTCACCCCAAGCAGCAAACTTAGCTAACAAATCATCTCTTTCCTTAGTCAGTTTCTCTATTTCAGAAATTTTACAGTTTAATTTCCATTCACTTAGTTTTAACTGATAGTCCTGTTGTGCATATTTTTCAGCTCAAGCCACTTCATTATTTTCATGTGCTAATATTTTGGCTTCCATAGATTCTAAGGTTATTTGATAACCTGCTACCTCAGACCTAGCCCTAACACAATTATCTCTTTCAATCACATAACTGCCAAGTAATTTTTGATAAAAATCATGACAATTTGAGCATACCTCAGAGATAGGGGGTGAACTTGATGAAGTAGCCACCATTGCAAGTAGAACATGATCAGCTTCACTCCCCATTCTCCAATCAAATCCTCTAAAACCATCTCCAGATTCCAAATTAGCATGATCATATTCCTCATCAAAGGCAGTGCTCCAGTCCAATTCTTTTACTGAATCTTCAACTGCTTCTTCCACTGCTACCATACAATAGGTGACTGGTTCATAATCAAACTCAGCACTCAGTCAACCTCGATAAACTTTCTTGAGCAACCAAGGCTTTTGTTTTGATAATAGGAATTTCTTTAAGCTCCGGCTTTGGTTTCTCGATTATCATGTTTGCTTGATACTTAGCAAACCTGCACTCCCTTGCAAAGTGTCGAGTCTTTTGACAATTGAAGCATTCAATTTTGGATTTGTCAAAAGTGATTCCCTGTTTTGGTTTGAAGTCAATGTTCTTTCCTGTTTTCTTCATATACTTCTTGATCCTTGCAGTGATCTTTGCAACTTGCCACCTGATATCAATTTCTTCTAAAGCATCCTCTTCAATCTGTGAGAGATCTTCTTCATAAGTTACAGGTAAAGAAGCTTGTTGTGCAAATAAAGAGCATACAACTTCATCTGAGTGCATGGTAGTAGTTGGTGGGGCTTGTTGAGCACAGGTGGGGGGGGGGTGTAAACAGCAGTACTTTGAACAACAGTACTTTTAGGAGGAGAAACAGTACTTTTGGTGGAAGTACTGCCCCTATTTTCAGATGACACAAAAGCAATACTGTGAGATTTTGAGCTTGATTGGCCATTCATCTCATGCTCATACACCTTCAGATGATTGTAGAGATCATCAAAATCCATGGTGTCCAATCCAGGTTGTCCTCTGATCATAGTAGCAATCACATGCCATGTGGATGGCAAACTCCTTAAGAACTTCAGATTTGCATCTTCAACAGAGACTTCTGCTTTGTATAACTCCAACATGTTGAGGAGATTTTGAAATCTATCATAAGCGACATCAAGACTCTCTCTTTCACCAACATGAAAGTTTCAAACTGTTTTCAGCAGATTTCGTGCATCTTCTTAGAAGCTTCATTCCCTCCAAATCTTGTCTTGAGAGCACCCGAGCTGCTTTGCATCTTTAGCATCATGAAACTTCAGTAGATGTCCATCAGGTATAGCAGATAAAAGTATGTTAAGAGCCTTCTCTTGATTCCTTATGGTAGCCGCTGGTAAGGCTGGTTTGGGTGGTTTAGGTTGTCCAGCAATCTCCACAGGTTCTGGAACTACCTCATTACCATTGACGATTACATTCCATAGTGCATGGTCTGTAATGGCAATGTACTGCCTCATCTTCATACACCATAGGTCATATTCTCCCTTCTTGATGATTGGAATTCTGAGTGAGGTAATTGATGGTGGTGGAAGCGACTTCTGTCGACATCTTTAGGTTTTGTTGTAGTAAAGTTTTAGGGTTTCTTCCTAGTCAGAGTTTCCACACAAGCTCTGATACCACTTGTTGGATCGATGTACTCTAACCAAACTAACTTAAATAGCTTGTTTAAGGTTTAATGACCTCGGATAAATCCTAAGTTATTAACAAAGAAACACTGAGCAAACTTTATTAAGTATGCAGAATTTACTTAACAAAGCTAAAAAGAACAATTTTAACTTTGAACGATTTTATTAATAACTCTAACTCTGCTTATTATGCAAACTCTTTAACAACTTTAATAATATCGAACTTATCTCTAAAACTCTAATAATGTCACGTACATATAATATCAATCTAGGGGTCCTTTTATAGGCTCAAGGATAACCCTAAATGATTTACAATTTATATCCTTGTACGACAAGTAATCTAATAAAGAATATTCTAGAATTTACAAAGCTTTCCATAAACTAATATAACTGTTCTTTTAGCCTTGCAGTACTTTGACTTCTTTAGCAGTACTTTGACTTCCTCTTTAGCAGTACTTTGATTCTTTGACTTTTTCCAGTACTTTGTCTTTCTTCAGTACTTTAACTCTTCAGTATCCCAACACAACATTCCCATTCTGATTACCCACTGCTCTATTCCCAACATTCCGTCCCATCTGATTTCCAACATTCTGACCCAACTGATTACCCTGATACGGAACCGCCTAATTACCCATGCGAAATCCAGTAGCATATCCCTGCTGATTCCCAATAACTCCAACCATTTGTCCTTGATGACCCATATTCAAACCGGCTACTGCAATTGCCTGTTGCGAGTGTTTGATGAAATCCTTTGGTTGTTGTTAGTTGGTGTGGAATAGCGACTTCTGAATGCTTTACCCAAGAATGCAAATTCTTGTGACAAAGCTTCTTCTTGTTCAGTTTCAGGATCAGTGATTCCTTGTTCGTGGTATTGTGGATACTGTTGTTGTTGAATGACTTGTTGTTCTGGTGGATAGAATTGTTGTTGAGGAATAACAGCTTGTTGTTGTGGAATGTATTGCTGCAAGCTGTTGTTGGTGGAAGATGATGAAGCTTGTTGTTGTGTATTCACTGGAGTGTGAGTCTTTGCAATGAGTGCCAATGGATCATGATTCTTTGCCAATCTTTCTTTTCTGACTTCATTCACTTCATTCTGGTTTTGTTTCAGAAAATCGTTGAGTTGATCAAAGTTCACTTGATGTAAGTCTTTTGTTTGGTTGAAAATAGTGACATATCGTCCCCATTCTTCTGGAAGATTGTTCAAGAACTTGATGTTGCTCACGATAGTTTTGGGTGTCAACTTGTTTCTGATCAGTTCATTCATTAAAGTGCAAAACCTTCCATAGTAGGATTCAATTGATTCTCCTGGAGTAGATGTGAACTTCTCCCATGCAGTTAGCAGCTTGTTCTCCGTATCTTGTTGACCAATTTCAGTTCCATGACAAAGCCGTCTAACACGTTCCCACATATCGAAAGCAGTTTCACAACTGTCTACAGCAGCAAAGATGTCTCTTGGTAAACCCAATTGGACAATGTGAATTGCCATGTCATCTACTTCGACTTGTTTCTGATCCTCTTCAGTGTATTCTGATTCTTTTTGAACACGAACAGATGGTGGGACAGGAGGTGTTGCATCAGGATCTCCAGGGACATGGACTTGTCGAGGCTTGAAGGGTCCATTCGTGATGGATTGAATCATCAATTTTCCATTAGGTTTGGTCTTGATGTAGCGAAGCATACGACTTGTCCATTGAAGATAACCACCTTTTTCAAACATAGGAGGACGGTTTTCGGCACCGGCTACATGAATATCTTGTTGAGTAGCCATTGATGAAGGTATTTGATGATAAAGTTGATGTAGGATC
>OU343225.1:331811000-331960538 GCA_910596185.1 Chrysanthemum makinoi | reverse complement strand
ATCTACTTCCGGTTTGCAAACCTTTGGGTTGCAAATGGATTTTCAAAAGGAAAAAGAAGGTAGATGGAATTATTGAAAAGTTCAAGGCTATATAGTCATTCAGGGCTTTAAACAAAAGTCAAGGATATACTATTTTGATACCTATGCCCGCATTGCTCGATTACCATAAGATATTGATTCGTTGGCATCAATTCCTGTCGATTATTCATCGGATGGCAGCAACTTGACTTTTAAATGGTGAATTGGATGAGGAGGTCTATATATGAACCATTTAGTTAGCGAACCACGGTGCGATGCTCAGTTCCTTGTTAAACCATTTGGTGGGTCTGTTTTCAAAACTACATATACCAATTATGTGTTTTATTAATTTCTATAATGTATATAATAGCATGTACTTTTTTCCTTTAGGGTGTTTAAAAATAACATTAATTAGTGTGTTTAATTATTTTATATTTTGGATTATGTTGTAGCTTGTTTAAATTGTATATTGTGAAAATTTTATTGAACTTTTTAATAAGGGATGTTTTTAATTGGTTGTTTTTAATTTGGTATATATACTTTTATTTGGTTGTATAATGTGAATAAATTATTGCATTTTTAAATAATGGGGTGTTTTAATAAGAGTATTAATTACACTATGCATTTTCTCTCACCTTTTACTTTCAAGATTTCCTTTTTAAGGTTTGATGATACACTCATTATATGTAGTATAGATGATTCAATTAAAACTATTAACAATAAACAAAAGCATAAGTTAAGTAAAATGATATACCTTTAATACTAAGCTAGCCGAACCGATATTTAAGAGGAAAGTGTTTGCATTTATCATTCTTGCAAAAGAGTTAATATTAAAGATGCAATGAGAAAGTGTTTTGCGGTTTTGTATATGTTTCTTTTTGTTTTCTAGTGATACACTTTGATGGTAATTGTTTAAGAAGAAAGTTATTTTTGTTTTGCATTTCTATTATTGTAGATTACTCCGATATACTTATCATTCATCTTTAGTTTCCTTGTATATAAACTTTGCATGTTTAAATGAATGAATACATAGATGCTTGATGTGTTTCATGAGGAAATTTTAGCAATTTTAGTGAATTAAATAAATGCGGGATGAGATTAACATTTAACCCGATAAACTCATCCCGATGATCCACGATATGATACAATGCCTTATATAGGGTCGATTAGGGCTAGTTTTTAAAATTTTTCAAAACCGATGGGCCCGACTGATAACCGATTGACACCCTTGTAAAGTTGATTCTTTTGTTCTATCTTTCCTATTACTTGAACAATCGTAAAACTTCCAACCTATACCCATAAATTTGGATGCAACTAATTTCTCTTTAATATTTCTTTTTTCTATCAATTTTCTTCCTCAATTTTTCACTTGGTAATTAAAGTGAGTAGATTTAACAAAATAACATCAATTCATCTTCTTTGTGAAATCTACTTTGCTTTCTTTTTCTTACAAAGAAAGTTGATTTATCACATCCTCATTTACTCTTTCCTCCAAAGATGCAACAATTTTATGTAACACTTTGTAATTTTGAGTAAGTACATTTATTTCTTCCTTATTCTTTTAAGCGTCTCTCTGTCTTGACCACAATCTTGAATTTTGAAAAGTTGTGGTGGTTGTGGTAATGGCGGGAAAACTTGTTCTGCTAAGAGCAAGGGGTGTGGTGAAGAAAACACCCTCTTTATTGGGTCCCACTTGTGCCACAACATCTTAACACATAACAAAACCCCACTATCATAACACACACAACAAACCTTTTCATTTTGGGCCTCACGAGTCCCAATTTTATTTTCTTTTTATTTTTCCAACAAAGTAAAAATTCGTTCATAAAATAAAATAACAATACAACATATTAAAATCATACGAAGACATAAAAGCGATGGAAAAAAAACAATGATAAGAAAGAAAAAGCGATATGGAAAAAAAACAACACATAAACCATCACGAAACTTAAGAAATACAACTTATCACGACGGATATTTCTTCATTTACGCTTGTTTCTTCGCATATAAGCGATTTGTCAGTGTGGTGGTGTCGGGATCAAGCATGAGAAACGACAACTCTTTCATCTCGAGGTACCTCATTTCTTTGTTTCCCACCTCGCAAATGCAGGGGTGGTGGCCTCGGCTTTGCGTGTAAATTGGGAAGATGAAAGTCCCAAAATAGACTCTGTTTGACTCCTCCCGTTCGGCGTCTCAACCGACTTGGCTTTTCGGGTCAAGATTTACCGGCGGGCGAGGTCTCGATCAAGACTATCCTCAAGATTTGTCATATCAATGGGTCATCTGCGTCCAGGGGTAACTGTTTCAAAACCTTCTACAGCGATGCGGAAAATTATTTCCAAAGCGGTGAGCAAAATTAATGTTTGCATTATCGTATGATCATCATGTTCTCGCTTCTGGTTTAAATATTTCTAGATAGCGTTGTACCTCTGGCAATCATTTATTAAGGCTGTTCCACTTTCCGAGAACATATTCTTGGTAGGATGTTCACGTTTGTAGCGTTGTTGAAATCCGCCATAATCACGGTTCCAGCGCTTGTCCCGATTACGATCATTTTATGATATTGGCGCTTTGGAAAAGTTCCACCCAAGTCTCGCTAACAACACTTCTTCATGGCATTATCCATCGGGTATTGCGGTCACTTCCTCTCGGCGTCAACCTCATGCGTCGCGTCCAAATTCACAACCGATGGCTTTTTGATTTTGACGATTTTCTACTTTTTTCCTTTACGCCTCATTTTTTGTCTTGTAGTGGGGTTTGTGGTACTTAGAATGTGATTGTGATGCTTGTGATTCAAATAATTGTGGTGGGGATTGAAGAATTTCTTCTGTGATGATTGTGGTTGAAAGAATGTGGTAGTGCATTTCTTTGATATCCAAATTGTTGGAATCCTTGTTGTTGGTTTTTTATTGTCACATGTTATGTAGATGAGAAAATTGTTGGTGTCATTTGAGAACCAAAAGGTGGTATTTGTTCACGAAAGAGAATTTGAGTTTTGAGGCGATGGTTTAGAGCCAGTTTGAGGGGTTTGAAGAAGAGTATTTGTTGTGAATTCTGATTTGATGATTACAAAACCCAAAGCAAGAATGAAGTAAGAAGAAACAAGGGCCTATTATAATTTAATAGATAGCTTTGATAAGTAAGATAGGGTTTGTAACCTCCTACATTATATAAGAGGGTAGGCGTCTAGGATTCTAGATCATCCATTCATAGAAGACTTCTCAATGAGAGTCTAAGCATAAAATGTAGTAGTAGTAATGTCGTAGTAGTAGTTTATTTATATTTTATGAATAAAGAAAACCTTATTAGTGATGTTGATTGCGTTATTCTTATTCCGCTGCATTCAATCAATCAATGTTACTCGTACCCTAGTTGAGTCCAGATCTTGGATTCTACAATTGGTATCAGAGCCTCGTGGCTCTTGTTAGAATTCGATAATTCACGTATTGAAGAAGTCGGTCACCCCAACTACTATCTAACACAAGTTAGCTCGTAGATTGGTCATTTTGTCCCGTTTTATGTAGTTAGTTAGTAGCGTAAAATAGTTTGAATGCAACTCAGGTGGAGGAAGGTCGGTCTTTACTATCCACTGATCCGCAGGGCAGGTCAAGAGTCGTTTAGTTTGTTACCTATAAATACCCTCACCTTGCATGGTAGAGGTTGGATATTCTTTGGTAATCTAATATTCTACAAGTTTCTCTCACTAGAATGTCCACTCTTTCTCTCTAAAACCATCTATGTGCTCATAGTGTTAATGTTATGATGTGTAAGTGAAAAGTTATATCTTACAATTGGTATCAAGAGCCATGGTTAGATCATATCTTACACATCTTTGGATTTCTAGTGGTTTTAGGTGGTTTTTAAGTTTGAAAAAGTTTAGTGGTTTTTGCATCATTTGGTTGATTTCTTGTGTTGAAGTTTGAATTTTTTTGGTACTTTTATGTTTAGAATCATCAAAAGTGTTTAGGTTTTCATTTGGTAAGCTTGAATCATCTTGGTTGGGTTGTTTTGGATTGAAAAGTGATGTTTATATGGTCTTTCAAGCTAGCTTGACTTAGCTCACGAGTACTTTCTTGGTAGCGACTTGCTTCACATTTTTGTAGCGACTTACAGTGTTGGAACTAGCGACTTAGACCTAGCGATTAACAGTACAAGTAGTGGACTCCTCTGGTGCGCGACAAGTGGTAGCGACAGTGCCATGGCGAGTTGCTCTTTAGCGACTTGCATCATGGCGACTTAGTAGCAATTGCTCCGAGAAATTTTGCTAGCTTGAATGTTAGCGAATTACTACTTAGCGACTTACATCTGGCTAGCGACTTGGAACTCTAGCGACTTGGCGTGGTAGCGAATTAAGTGATGGCGACTTGGTGAAGTATATTCTATGACTTGGGATTAGTGCTAATTTTGTTGGTAGTGAGTTGATTCTAAATTCTCTAGAGACTTGGGGAGTAATTCATAATAACAAATGTCGGTCATCACGGATTCCTTAATCACAAAGTACTTGCTCTCTATGACACAGCCGCGAATAGTGAAAGCTAATACCTATCGAGAAGGCCACACACTTAATGATTCGAGTATCGATCAATCGAACAATTCAAATAAGTCACTCTTATCTTGAGATGATACTAAGAATGTGGAATGCAGGTGAAGCCCGTTTCAACAACTCGATCACTTCTCAAATTACTTTTATCCACAACCATGGATCGAACAAGTTGTGCCATCCCGTCGGGATTTTCCCACTCTAACAAGAACTTTTTGCTTAACCTAGAGCGTAGAGGTTTCAAATTACCAAAGAAAAGCTCTCAGTGATGATTCTCATGCCGCTTTACAAACCATCTTCAACCAATTTGACCACTTACCGGAAGAATACTGATTTTGATAATATCATGCTTGAAATGTCTTTCAAGAAGCACTACGGAATGGAAATTCATGAGTTGAAACTCATTTATTCAACTTATGAGTAATATGGAAACATACATGCGAGGCTGAAAAGAGAATAACAAAATTTTGAAGGAATTGAATGAGTGTCAAGAGTGTCCATGGAACAATGATGACGTGTCAAGCTTCACTCCAGTTGAACCGGTGAAGAACGGTGCAATCGATTGTGATGGAAAAGGATGAAGAAAACAAACACAGATCTCAAATTCGAGTGAAAAGGTATCAATCAACAAGGTACACTTATCGATCACACTAATTCTCACAAAAGGTTCATGACTCTTTGAACATAACAATATGGAATCAATCTTTGTTTTATGCGAATCTAATGTAAGTAACATGATTGAAAAAAGGGTATATGATGAGCTTTCAAACAAATTTTCAATTCTTGAAAACCTTTGTATCTCTTTGCAAATTGAAATACAACATAAGAATGAAATGTTTTATGCGGAGTTAGTAGTAATCGAACTTCCAATTTAGAGAATTTTTGAAATTAATCGCTTAAAATCATTCGTGGGACAAAGATTAGACCATAAGAAATTGAAAGCAACTTCTGGAAGCCGAAATATATTTGTCATGAGATGAGTGATACACTAGAATCTAGGAATTACAACTAGCTCTATGTGTCCAACCTTCTAAGAAAATGAGCATTTAGAAAGAACCTTGACAAACTCTAGTTAGTCAATCAATCTAATCTCTTGATGAAGATATTGATAACCTCAAAGCACAAATTGAGGATAAGAGCTTCAATATTGTTGCTAAAAAATGAGCTCGGGAAGCATGTTGGAAATAGGATGAACACTAAGTTTGAAAAACTTCAACTTTGGGAGTCAAATGTTGAACAACTTGAAGCAGTATTTATTAAACAACCTAATGCCTATGGAGTGCGAAGAGCTAAACCATTAAAATCTAAGCCTACATCCCAAGTTGATAATCAGGTTTGTTTGTCAAAACCGATCACTTCATTGCCTAGTTCGGATATGATGATCCTAAGCATATGACTAATGGTCATCACTTCAATCGAAATGCAATAAGTTTAACTAGGTCTCATGCAAAAATCATCGACAAATCAACCCCTAAGAAATTCTCTGATCACAAAAGGACAATTAGTCAATTCAAGGTGTGCCTCATTTAGTTCAACTCAGCTGTGGCTTGAAATGGATTCCCGGTGGTAGATTATTTAAGTTCTACGAGGACTTAAGCGAACTTACATTCCTAGATCATGCCTCAGTGGATTCCCCGCAATAAACTTTCAAGAATGTAGAAGCTAATAGGATCCCCATTAATGATAAGTGCGTATTATCTTGTGATGCATCCAAATGTGAGACTAATCATGTCACTAACTCTTCTATGTACAAATCTACATGTGCTTCAAGTACAATGTGCTCCTCAGTCTTTTAAATTTACAATGCTCAACTCAATCGGGAACTTCATGACTTGGTTCCCATCGAAAATGAACATGGCTCATTCGGAGCTATAAGCGTCTGCAGTTGATGCACTACTTACTTTGACTCCTATTCATCATTGAATCGGGACTTCGTTCATCCATATCTTTGTATAAATCAAGTTACTTTAAAAAAAAAAAAAAAAAAAATATATATATATTTTTATCATGTTTAAATTCTTTAAATGTACAATTTTATCACGTTTTCCTATCTAATAAAAGAATATTTTCATTTATTATCGATAACATCTACGGTCTAAAATGTCATTCAATAATGGCGGGATCATAGATGAAGTTGAACAATTAAAAATATTCTTGTTTCTATCTTATCGGGGTATACTTATGTCAATCAATGTTCTTTGATGAACTTGATTGAGGAAGACTTGGGTATATGTTTTCTCTTGACTATCTATGCCATTGGCTTACGTGTTGGTTATAATACTTGCTCATTTTGTATGTTGAGGTCAGTGTTTTGCCTCTGTAACTATCCGGTTATGGTGTGCAGGGTTGTGGTCATATCTTGCTCATGTGATTATCGGTGTGTACCTCATTATTAAGTGCCTTGCTTAGATTTTAATCCTTATGTGTCTAAATGTTTAATTGATTCATGGTGATCGGTTGTGATAATCTTTGCTAGTGGCTTAGTCTATAATCTGTGTTTGCAACCTACCACTCGTTCATCAATACCATAGGGACCAAAGTTGCCATATAGTGAAAGTTATGTTGCACTAGCGACTTACCTCACCTCATGTTAAAACCACAAGGACCAATTGTGTCATACCGTCATAGTTAGTTGGGATAACCCTAGCGAATTACCCTATAGCGAGTTACCCTTTTCTTCAAAAGTTTTTTTCTCTCTCGTTTTATCTTCCTCGTCATTGTGCTCACTTTAGCGACATAGCAAAAGGTTTGCCTCGATCCCCCCTTTTCTTTGTTCTCACGATGCTCTTTGTGTCAGTTTTAACATGTACTTTATATCGAGATCCTTTCGAGGCTCGTGAGTTGTGATTGTTTGTCTCTCGTTTAGGTTCGACTTTTCATGAAAAAGTATGTTTGTTGCTTGTATAATGATTGAACGGGTTCAAAATGTTTGGAATATATTGTTTGGTATATAGTGTTTGGAATACATTGATGTATGATTAAGTGGATTGGGCTGATGGGTTGATGTTAGAAGTGTTCTTGGTGGCGATTTAAATTGTTCTTGGTAGCGACTTGAGTGCGAATGTTCTTCATGCGAGTTACAGCTTTCAACTTCAGCCTCACGTTTCTATAGCGAATTAGTTCACTATATTCTAGCGACTTGGTTAGTGAGTTAGTAGTTAGCGACTTGTATTTACAAGTTAGCGAATTAGTAACCTAGCGACTTAGTTGTACTTTAGCAACTTGGTTTAGATCTTGTTCATGGCGACTTGGCTTTACATGCTAGCGAATTAGCTTAGCGACTTAGAGTGCTAAACCTTTAGCGACTTGTGCGTGGCTCTAGATGTGACTTGTCTTTACAAGTGCACTTGATGTTCACTTTCATGTTGCAAATTAGTCTTAGGGTCAAGGATTATTAAAATGTTCAAAGGTTTTGTGCTAAAGATGATCTCACTTTCACATCACTCAGAATCTCCTAATTCGACTTGTTGAATCAACATACTCTATGTAATCTGTTATGACATCTCTGTTTAGGCAAAAGGTACTTGGTCTCTCTCACGACCGCCAAATGTTACTTTTTGCCTCATAATTATGTGTTATATCATTTTTACATGTGTATCTTGGCTCATGTCATGATCACTTTGAAATGCACTCTTTTGCCCTTTGAATCACATATTTTCGTCATGTAATTATTTTTCTATATGACTGTACTTCATTGATATATCTCAATTATGAATGTTATCATATATTTGAAAGTTGTCATATATTTGTAATCTATGCCACTCTATCTTTCTCTGTATGTGTTTTGGGGACTCCTTCTGAGTTACTACCTCTATGTCATAAGGGTGCTCTCAATGTTGTCTCACTTACCATTTATCATCTAACTGTTCCCATTCATTCTTGTTGATTGTATGATTACCGAGAACATCAATGGCAAGTTCAATCCCGAGAAAAGAGTGCTACCGTCGGGATCATCGAGTTCTCTCAGGCGAAGAAATCCTTCCCGAAGTCAATGGTACGAACATAGGTAAAAGCAAGCTGTATGTGGACCTACAAAGGCTCCAACAAAATCCGATACTCAAAGTTTCAATTGACATCCTCAAAAACACTAACTTCTTGGCTATTGCAAGCAATGCTCAATTCCTACCATCTACATACAATAATTACGGAACACGTTGATGGAACAAAATCCGACACAATACTCTTGCAACGGATAATAGGGAGTTCACAATTGATTACGATATTACGAGCAAGGCTCTTGGAATCACACCATGTAACCACGATGTTCTTCTACGAATCTCCACAGTGGCTTTGATCGATTGTATTTCTAATTGGGTTGGGTTATCAAAAGAGTATTTCAAGAGCATCTGACATCGTCACCGGTCACATGTATCAACCTTGGAGAGCTATTACAACCATTACGAACTTATGCTTATAGGGAAAACTTGAGGTTCGATAAAGTGAGAATACCTATCTTGCAAATCCTATTGGGAATCGTTAATAGGGTTGATGTGAATGTCTCCGATGCGTATTTGGGAAGAATTCTCATTATCAATGAACACATTCATATCGATAGAACCTTTTTCTGAACAATGCTCAAGGCCGAAAGAAGAGAACAAGCTTGTAATTCCCGGCATCGATTCTCTAAGCTTGTTATCCATTACTTACAACAAACTCATAAATTCACTCAGAGTGCAGAATCAACTTTACACAAAGCGAAGATGAATATGTTTTAGAAACACGAAATATGTTCCTAGAGGTTGGATAAAGTATTTGGATTGCCAATTCATGATCGTCTTCTCACGAGAAGATATCAAGAAGGACTACTTCAAGCAATACATGAAAAGAGCAACCAAACTCTCTGGCGATGTCACACCTCTCCTTTACAACCAAATGCTCCGTGACCAAGTCGACCCTCACAAGCATCCTATGCCTCTCTTCCTAAAAAGAGACTTGAAAGGTCTCAGCGATCGACCCGTATCCAGAGCCAGTAAAGTAGAAAGAATGTGGAAAAGGAGATTGGTGAGAAACTAAGATTCCGAGAGTGTTATCGAGCTAAGCGATGAAGGCGATGCTAATCGCAACTTGGAATTCATAAAGTCTAGAAAGTCGAATACTAAAGCTCCAGTGGGGTGGAGTTGTGTTAAGAGAACCAGCTCAACTACCTCGACAACCAACCCCAATAACACATGACAAGGGTAAAGGGGTGGCAAGTGTTGGCCCAGAACAAGTAGCTCACATGCTCTTAACTATCTCATCATCTCCATCAAGCACCACAAATCATTATAGTTGAAGAGAAGAACGGAATCATCACATGCTAAGGAACTATCCGGAGTGGTCAAGGTTCAGAAGCGTTTAAGGAATCTCTTACACTTGGAGACTCAATGCGGACTAAGGTTGACTCTCTGTTACAAAAGGACTCGTGAGGAGAACCTTGAGACAAGATCTGATGAGACCTTGAAGATGGATGAACCAAATCTGTCAACTAACTCACTATCTTCACTTAAGAATCTTGATGAAGATTTCTCTTTGACGTCAATTCATTAATGACAAAACTTTAGATTCTGCTCAATCCATGTACCAGCATCGACATCGGCGAAAGACCTTGACCATTCCTCCATATCGGCATCTTCACTAGCAACTACACTTCCACCTCAGTACCAACTCAATCATGCATTACGAGCACCACCAACATAAATTACCAATTCACGATCATATCATTATGGTTCGCGATGTAGATGCTCCCGACTTCAAATCCACGATTCTCAACTCGATCAACCTCTTGGATAAAGCCATTAAAGGATAGAAGCTCTGGAAAGGCAACTTCCTAAATCATTGAATCTCGTGGATCGAGTCTATAGATTGGAGCACCTCAACTTCAATGAGTACATTCATGCTGCATATGAAGGAGAAGTCAAGGATCTTTGTGGAATGGGCTATGGAGGCTCCACTTCTTAGAGCGTTTCAAGGACCTCCCCATCTCTACGATATGAGGCGGCTACGTGTGAAAGGATGTATGAGGCTGAAGAGGACAAACATGGGGTTCACAATAAACTCTTTGAAGCTCTTGAAGAATCTATTAAGTTCGATAATTATGAAGCGGTTTAAGGTTGACATCGGGGAAAAAGCTAAAAAGAAAGGAGGGCGGTTGTGATGGAAGCATTGATGAAGGATTGCAAAGATCGAAGATCCTCCACCACGGGAGGCCTGGAACATCGGGCTGGTAATCCTTCTTCAACAACCAATTCACCTCCATCACGGCCACCATCATCTCCTCCAAAAGTCCAATCAATCGGACTCTACAAACAAGCGAGTACTCGGAAGAAATCTGCTTTGCGGACGACGATTGATTCAAGGTTCACCTCCACATCCACTTCTATTCATGATGATCAAGTGGTTCACGAAGAGTCTCAAGTCATGGTGACTGGAGAACGGATGAAGATGATGCATCAACAAAGCATATTCCTAAGCCCTCGAGAGGCTGGTTTGATTCTTACATGGTCGGGAATGCACTACCACATCGAGTCGCTCCATCAAAGACACAATTCAAAGGCATTGTGGAAGATAGACCTCCTTCTCCGGAACCCATATGGACCATCCCGAGTCGACTCTATAATTCGACAACAATTGGGCATCGGTTATCACCAATAATTACGTAACTCCGTGAAGAATCTCTTCTACACTACTTTGGTGATATGGGAAGTTTCATTAGATGGTTTTGTGAGCGAAGAGAGCATCTCATCCATAACACCAAGAGATCTTGAAGGTCAAGCTTACGAAATTGTCAAAGTCTTCCACTCTGATGCAAATCATCTTCAATATCGGATGGAAGAATGCCATAAGATGCTAAATGACCAAGTCGATTGATCAAATCGATTAAACTTCAATGTCAACAAATCTCTTCCTCTTGGTGGTGAACACGGTGAGAAGACTATTGGCAAATTCTTCTTCAATCACGACTTGGACTTTCGTGTTATCGCTCGAGGAAGAAGACCGCTCTATCAATATCAAAGATGAAGGCACCTACTCGATCGAGGGCTTGGCAGATGGTTCTGATCAATTCGGCGAATGAAGAACAAAAGTATGATATTGAAGCTTTATGGTATTGCCCTTTGGTGGTTCAAAAGAAGAAGTTCTACATAGAAAGACATGGTCTGATAAAAGGCAATAATGTCGGATCAAAGCACAAATCTTAAGCGTTGTTAATGTAGAGATCTTCCCGATCTATGGATATGAGTACTTGAAGAAGATTGTCCTTAAAGTGACCTCAAAGTGTATACCATTGAAGAGAACGACTTCAAACATCTTACGCCAAATGATTTGAAGATCTCTATCTCTTAAATCTTCAAGGACACTGGAGCACTTACGCGTGAGAAAAAGGCCCTCTGCAGTGTCACTCTTTGGATCGAGGGGCCTAGTCATTGGAAGCGAGTTGAGGACTTCGGCTTGGCATTGAAAGCTACCAAACCGGGTCAACCTCACAAGTCCTCAATGGAATGCGGTAGGGCATGAATATCATCGAGAATACAAAGTTCTTGACACTCCTAGAGCCGTCATCTTCACCGACAGATATGGATCGCGTATGCTTATGCGTCTATGTGAACTCTACAAGTTTAGTGATGGTACGCTCAAAATGATCGAAGAAGAGCTTGACTCGAGTGAAAAGAAGCCAAACTTGATATGAAATCTTGGACTAAAACCATTTTTGGGTGAGGATGATGTGAAGAGATGTGAACATTTCATTCTTTTAATGGGGCGAAGACTCAAGACCAGAAGGATCTTCCGACCTTGAAAGTTTTGTTGGTGGAAGGCTCAAGTGATGGTCACTACAAACTTCTTGAGAGGAGAATGAAGACTTCTTGAGGATACCGTTTATGTTTTTTTTTTCACTCATGTGTAATATGTGGTGTAATAAATATGAACAAGCGTAATACATGTAATAGTGCTAGGATTTGTACTATGGTTTCCCTGTTGAAAAGGGGAAACATACGTGTTAATCCATTTTCCTTAACATATAAAATCGGACACATTTTTCTCCTACAAATATTTTACCTCATACGTATTTAAATCACTTGAGATCCAAAATCTCAAAGGATTTAAGATTTTTGATCGGGGGAGAAAATGTGATATAAATATGAAAGATGGTAAAAGATAAGATGACCAATTTTTGTGCAAACTTCTCTCTTATATGTGCTAAACAATTTTTCGAATCTCGAAGCATATATTAAGGGGGAGAAATCTCTTTGCAAATTCATGTCATCAGGGTACACTACACTTTAAATATTTTAACACAGAAAAAAGTACCTTGATCACATGGCTCTTAATCCTTGGATAATAAAGGGTTCCCTCTAGTATGTGCAAAACTCTTTTCAATTCTCGAGGCACATATTGAGGGGGAGCAAAATCATGAAAACCTCATCCTTCCCCAAAATGCTTTATCTACTTGATTCGATTAGGGAAGTGATGTTGATATCTTTTAGAAAATGGTAATCAAAGAAGTTAATTCTTTCTCTTGCCTCCGTGTGCAAAACATTTTCAAATACTTGATGCACATGTTGAGGGGAGTTCTCGTTCTAAAAATATCAAAAACAATTCAGGTACAAAATGCTTTGATAATATATCACAAGTATCAGAATTGATTTTCAAATGGTTTTCAATTGGTTCCAACGGCAGATGAACAATACCAAATAGACCGACCAACTTTACTTTATGTCCGGTGATATAAGGATGATAAGGTTAGGTTTTGTTCCCAAGATCCGCGAGCAGGAGGGATCTACCAGGGAACTATCCACTAGTAGTGTAGAGTTCTTAGGTATGATAATAAAAGGAGAAAAATGAGGAATGGGAAGAGTGCGGTGAGGCGAGCTAGTCTTGGAATAAACCCAACAAGGTTCTAGCTATGAAGTCTGGTAAGCAGAGGGTTGAAGAATTAAATAGAATTGAATGAGAAAAGGGTGAAAACAAATAGCCCTCCATTTATTCAACCTTAGGGCGAAAACCGGGTTCAATTCATATGCTACTGATGGTAACATCGGTATTGAAGACAAGGCGTCATGGACCCGGTGGCCTTACCTTCAACTTCCCAAACCACTCAAGTTCCTCTTAAAAGGACTTGTTTCATTCTCACGAGGCACCGACATTATCTATCGACTTTCTCTTAGAGATTGTTGATATTGAAGGAGGAGACCCTCTCCCTAGTCTCCGATATAGGATCCAAATATGCACAAATTGAGTCTAGAGCCACGAGATCATCAATAAATCTCATTGGGACACTTTCAATGAAGACTCTCTGTTTCACACAATGTGGAAAGAGATTATATCTTGAGTCCTACGCATTATCCTTGTGGTACTGCGGAACATCGAGTGATATGCAAACATACTCACAATGAAGATGGAAAGCCTTACGAGCCAACATCTAACAAGCTCACGGTAGGTGGCATGTGAGATCTATTATCTGAGATCAACCATGTGACAAGAGCGAGAAACAATGGGGTGATTCAATCTTTTGAATCAATCACAGTTCGGTTATGGATTGGTGGATACCTTTGAAAACCAGTCTTTGTGCTTTAAAACTCTTTTCATTAGCATGTCGACCGTGTACTAATTTTCAAATCAAAGGTGTTTTTATGATTGATAATTGATTTTCATTAAAACCCATTTGTATTGCAAAAACAATTTCTAATTGAGCAATACTCGATTGTTTTTCAAATATCTTTTCATCAATCGATGGACTCAAATTTGGTTCACTCACTCCGTGTTGTCTTCTTTGAGATGTTCGGTTTGAGAAACGGCTAGAAGCATTCTTGAAACCTGTCAAAAATTCTTGAATTATACGATCCGCGAAGCGTGCTTATGCTTGAACAAGCGGGAACCGTGGGCGTGTACCTCAATTCAACGAAAGTGATCAAAGACACTTTCGTCGATTATTACTATTGTTGTATGCGATGCGCTTGCGGCGTTTGTTGTTCGAATGAAGCGGTCAATCCATAGACGCATGCTCACTTAACACATTCATCTCAAAAGAAATCATGATTAGTGCATCAATGACTCGATATTTTTACTCCATGCTTACCTTCTGGCTAGCGCCAATATCATGAATCAATTAAAGCTTCATACTCGATGTGAAGATTTCATGATCGAATGTGAGCATGTCGGTCCCAATGTCACAAATTCACGGTATACCAACACCACTAAGGATGTCGGAGATTCTTGATAAGTGATGATCTCAAAGGCTGGTTCATAATTACTATCCGTGAATAGAAATGGACCTCCAATTTAAAGTACAAATCTTTCTTTGACTTTGAAGTTGCAGCACCTATGCACCAAGTTTACGATGTTGATGTATGAAAGTCTACGAGCTCAAGAACCAAGTCAAGAAATGTTATGGTCTGTCATGTAAATCATGGGGTGACCTCCTTAGAGGGAGATTGTTAGGAATTGATAATTCGTATTGAAGAGTCGGTCACCCCAACTACTATCTAACACAAGTTAGCTCGTAGATTGGTCATTTTGTCCCGTTTTATGTAGTTAGTTAGTAGCGTAAAATAGTTTAGTGCAACTCCGTGGAGGAAGGTTGGTCTTTACCCCTTGTATCCACGATCCACGGTAGTGGAGGGAGATTCGTTTAGTTTGTTACCTATAAATACCATCTACCTTGCATAGGTAGAGGGTTGGATGTTCTTTGGTAATCTAATATTCTACAAGTTTCTCTCACTAGAATGTCCCACTCTTTCTCTCTCTAAAACCATCTATGTGCTCATTGTGTTAATGTTATGATGTGTAAGTGAAAAGTTATATCTTGACTCTCGATCTAGGTGTAACACCCCCAATTTCGTGATACGAAGCGGAATTCAAACTGGGTGTTACTTCATGGCACGACAGTCATAACAATAGAAAACGAACTCTAATGGAGTCATTTTAACAGATTTATCATTCGATTTATATAAATATCAGAGTTTACAAAAATGAGGTCCCAGTTGGTTCCACGGTTTACAAAATACATTAAATTGATTTTCGAATGATAATAAAATTTATAACGTTCTTGAGTATCCGTGCTCCTCCGTGCCAGCCTCGTACAATATGGACATGAAATACATGCTTAAAACTGTCAACACAAAGGTTGAGTGAAATTCATAGAGTTTGTTTGATGGTTGAATACATTATGTTTGTAGTGTGGTAGAGACTCACCAATGGTTTAAAACAAAGCAGTTATTATTAGACTAAGCATCATGCAATCAAGGCGTTAACGTGTTCCAAAATTAATTTGTGAAAATGTCGGTGTGTGCCCTTTCAGGTAAAAATTGCCGTTTTTACCAATGTTACTCAAATATAGTTCATTTGTTTGCCTACCCTACAACACAAACGGGATTCGTCAATCCCAATAGATCTATTCACAATATTTGTGCCCACTCTCACTAGTGATTAATGATTCATGATCAAGGGACTTAAGTTTGGCAAATGCGTAACTTAGTACTACTAAAACAATCAGATAAGTATACAGTTTGAAAGTAATGTGTTTGCTTTAAAATAAAGCATGTATTTCCCCCAAGGGTTTGTAAAACAATTAAGTAACAGAAAGTGGGGCTATGAACTCACCTCCGAGTAAAAGATATCAAATGTATAATGAGAATGATGGATATGCCATGAGAACTTCTACGAGCAACCTAGAATAGGATGTTGCGACTTAGGTTTGAAATAATGATGCGAAAGAAATAACAAGCCTATATACGTCTCTATGTTGATCATGATGTAGTCAATTATCATTTGATGTTTATAGTAAGATCTTTAATATCTTAAAACATATTTTATTTATAGATATCATACTACCATTGGGCCATCATAATTGGAGGTCATGCGATAAGCGTTAGAGAGCTAGGACACTTTAAATCGTAAATCCGACAGCTTCGTCGATCACGTTTTACTCAAATGAAATCACTCACATGAAGCTCCCTACTATTGTAGCACTTAGTAGATACAACATATGTTTTGGTGGCGATTGTTATATTATAAAGTTTATCATGTTTTTAGTAAATATCTAGTTTTTACAAGTTCTCATTGTTTACTAGTGATTACAACTTATTAACATGTTCAAGAATGAAGTTTTGGTAAAAATCGTCAGAAAAAGGTAAAATGGTCATTTTTCCGTTACTTGTGAAAAAACTATTTCGAAGATTAAATGAAGTTTTGTTAAGTTAATATGTAACTAGCTATGAAAATAACTTGGTTTTGCTTTCAGTTGTGACAAAAGTATAGTCGTGAAACTATATATAGGGCAGTTTAAGGTTTTGAAAAAATATGGCCTATTTATGCATTTTCAAGGTTTTCGAAAGTAAAGGAAAACGTCGTTCCGGACAACTTTCGTGTTTTAACTTTTTGATGATTCGGACCAGAAGTACCACTTATTTTTGGGACGGACCAACTGATAAGCTATTTGGAGTTTCTAGGTTTTCGCTAACTTCTTTTGACTATAACTTTTGACTCGTTTGTCCGTTTTGGGTAATTCAAGTTGCTATGTTTACCTTTTTATCTTGTCTACCATCTTATGTAAGTTAAAAAGTCCATATGTAACTAAATGTGTGGAATATGACTAGTTTATTAGTTTGTTACTTTTACGACAATATGTGAATTAAAACATGTGATTGAGTATATGTGCATCATGAATCAACATAGTAACTATATATATAGCATGAAATTGTCAAGATTATGAATATAAACATGAGATGATGGTGGTGATTAGTTGCTTACAACTTTTGGCTTTCGATTAAGAAAGGAGTAACTAGTAAGGATAGGACTTTGATTGAACACTTAGGACCTTGGATTGAGCTAGCTTTCTACACCTTGGCACCCTTGTAATCTTAAAGAGTTGGTGATGAAGTACTAAGTGACTTGAGTGGATCTAAACTCAAGAAGATCACTTAAACTTGCTAGAGATTTGATGTAGTAACGTACTACTTGAAACTTCTTTGCATAAACTTGGAGTTAAAGAACAAATTATGGAAGATATGTTTGATTTATTCTATGAATGACCAAGAGAAGAGTATGAGCGTTTTTAGGAAGTCTTTCACTTGCTATTTATAGGAGGGTAAGTTTGGTTAACTATATATTGGGTTAAATGTTAACCATGGTTAAGTTAGGACACATGTAATGATCTAAATGAAGCATGGTTAGGATTAAGCCACCAAAATGATGAATCCCCTCCCTAAAGTTGGCCATATGAAGATAAGATGACTTAGGTGGATAGTCTTGGTATTATCTTGAGTTTAGAGCATGATTTGGTTCCGTTAAATGCCAACCGTAAGTTGTTAAGCCATAAAACGTAAAACCGGGTATCGTAAAAATACGAAACTTGTAGGAATGATGAAACTCATCATTATACTCCATCTAAAAATATAAAATGAGGTTAAAAACGCGTAAAAATGCAATTTATCAGAAAAGAACGAGATTTCAGGGAAATGACCGTGAATTTATTTAAAGTAGACTAAAATTAGTCTATAAGTGATATGAGATGTCAAAATATGGTTTTCTTTATACGTGGGATAACTTAACAGTTATACGTGAAGTCTAAAAGTTACGCGATTTAAGCAAAAATATAGAACGTACAAAGTTAATTTCTTTATGGTCAAATGAGGAGGGAAATATGTTTGACTTTTCCAAAAAATGTAAAAGTGTCAAAATATCTTAGAAAACACGTCGAGGAATGGTTAAATGCAGGGTCTAAGTAGAATTGTTTAAAGCGTAAGTTTAGTCTCGTGATTCGAGGGTTTATTTGGTAACATTTAAATGAAATCTTAAAATTCTCTAATTGATTATAGGTGATCTAAAATTAATGTCGATGTGAGGAAAATTGTAGAGTTGGTTTTAGTTATGCGGCGTGATGTTTAAATGGTGTTGACCAAAAGCGAAACTTTAAAACGATGTTTTCTTAATAACTTTTGCGAAGATGATCTAACGATTGTCAAACTCTCAGGATATTACTAAAATAAATTAAATTACGAGAATGTGAAATAAAAATTTTATGGGATGAATAGTGAAAGTGAATAGTAAATTCTCGAAAATGAAAAGTAACCTGAAAATCTTTGGTGGTTACACTAGGGTTTATAAGGTTTTACGTAATTAAGGTTTATACCCTAATTGATCTATAGCATTTCTTTGTGGAAAGCAAAGAGGCGGCAGACAAAGCAATTTCGATTATGGTATCCTTGTTGAAGACGACCTACAATTAATGGGTAATTAATTCATACCTCGTTATTTTATTGATTGGTGATTGTGGATTTAATTGGTCAAACAATTAGTATTTAAATTGGTCGGTCGTTCTTCTTTGTTGAATATTAATTAGTGGTGTGGTAGATCTTATGATTGGCTATTGAATCGGATGAGTAGGTGTATGGCGAATTATGTATCTTGGTCTTATTGTTGGTCCCCTGCGTTTTGGGCATTGAATTGGTTTATTTTATTGGGCGTTGAACTTGGTCTAGCGGTCCCACTCATTGAATATGTGAGATAATTCACAATGTGTACATGATTGGTTCACACCGGGAGGTTTTATTGGTGGTTCTGAATCATGGTACCAAGGTTTCTTTGTTACGCTCACTATTCGATTTGTTGAATTAATGGTGGTTGATTTATGGCGGCGTGGGAACTTAATTCGATGCGACTATCTTTTATCTTGTTCATGATCGGTACATTTGTACATGTTAATTCGGTCTTGACAGGTTTGTCTTTGTCTTCAATGTTTTACTAGTCTTGGTGAGTTGAATTTTTATTCAAAGATGAACCCTAGTAATTAACATATTTTAAACGATTTGATGTTCCTCTTTGGTTGCATATTTTGATTAGTATTGGTTCCACTCTTGTTGGGAGTTCCTCTGGTTGGTTCCTCTGGTTGGTTCCTCACAGTTGAGTTCCTCTGGTTTCACAGTGGTTTACTGCGTTGGTTCCTCACAGTGAGTTCCTCTTGGTTGTTACGGGTTCCTAATGGTTGATCAGGTGCGTGTCTTATCATATCTCAAAGTGCGTGGTGAACACTTTGGAGATAACTTGTTCGTATGTTAATGGTGTGACAAAGACTTGATAAATCTATCAAAGGGGTGAGATCTACAAACTCAAGGTACTTAATGCGCACATTTGCTATCACTTTAAGGAGTTACGTTGTAGTGCTTTCGGTGTTAGTGAAGGGGTGTGATCTCTGAGTTGAATGTGCTTAATGCTCACATTTGCTATCACTTTAAGGAGTTACATTTTAGTGCTCAGTGTCTCATATTAATTGAGGGTTTATCAAGATTTGGAGTCACATGGATAGCAGGGCCGGCTTTAGGGGAGTGCAAGAGATCTTGATTGCAGGGGCACCGCTTGGAGGGCCACCAAAGTTCATGCACTTCTATTATATATATGAACACTATATGAGACTCGAGCTTAATTAATTCATGCACTACTTATACATACATATATATATATATATACATATATATATATATATACATATATATATATATATATATATATATATACTAGTCAAAACCCTGTCGATAAGGCGGGTATGACTTAATGGTTTTATTTTTAGGTTTTAATAGAACAACTATATACTAAAAAGTAATTAAAAGTTAAATTAAACAATTTACAACTATAATTGATGTTACCATAATATATATATGATTTAAGATCATTTGAGGATAAAAGATTCTTTACATATCAAGGGATCAATCTCTAACATCCATTTTTATTTGATCTAATGGATGAGATAAATCCAATAATTTAAAAAGTCCACTTTCATAAAAATCGGGTTTTAGCGGAAGCATACAAGTTTTGGGTGCTACTAATCGGTATCACAAGACAAGCATAGAGTAAAAGGTTTTTCTTAAGAAAACTCATTTATTTAATAAAATCAATGTTTACAATAAAATTTAATGCGGAAATAGGCCCAAAATAAATAAGCGGTCCCCAAATACAAATATCAGTCGGTATGACCATGCCATGCCATTGCCCAGCGCCTCAAAAGTAAACAATAAGCCTCAATACACGAGAATACCGCTAAAAGTGTCAACAAGAGGTTGGTGAGTTCATAGGTTTTCATAAAAGTATTGCGAGTTCAAAAGATCCTTTCGATCATTGTGGCCCACTGATGCGCCAGCAAACAGGTTTACCTTTAAGCAAAGGAATAGAAAAGTGGACCACAAGGTTTTCAAGTGCAATACAATTCTCATAAACAAGTCAAATTTAACGAGGCATACCACCGCCTAATTAGCGATATCAAAATATTTATCCATAAAATAGCTCATAAACAACCACTTGGACCATATCAAAAATCAAACACTACAACGAATATAGTGTCATGCAAGCTTAACTATTACGCAGGCTAAGTCATGAAACCATCACTAGATATACGAGCGTGACTATCTCTAAACAAACTAACAATCGACATGTTATACGTCATGGCAAGTTGGTGCATCCACAAATCGGGTAAAGTCCTTGGCAAGTTGGGCAACAAAGTCGGGGGGTGGCCATTCCCAATAGATCTATCCATAACATTAGCACCATCCGAGCAGGATGTAACAATTCATAACAAGCAGCTTGGGTTTCTAACCTAACCTAGCCGCGTAATAGCTCACAAAACATTTTCAGGTCCAATCCAAAATAGTTCAAGCACTTGTGTTCACATAAAACATATTTAAACCATATCACGCATTTCGTCAAACCAAGTAACAATCATTTATTCAAATAAATCGAGCATTTGCATTTAATAAAAATGAGCATGTATTCTCCCCCAAAACAGTTTAAAAGCAAGTAAAAGTAGGGGCCATGAACTCACCTCGATCTGAAACAGCAAGCAAGAATCACAACTAACAAGGCTGGCATCAAAGAGCAAGCACAAACAAATCATGAAGGAAGGCACGTCGATATCCAAAGAGTATAAGTACAAAGGTACTATATCGTCGACTTAATAGTATCGTATTATCTCAAAATACGTCTCAAAAAGTAAAATAATATAATATCCGAAAGACAATGTGTCTTAGTTTTCGTGGAATACTCGAATCATTAATTTCAAAATTCGGTGTCAATATCTCAAAGTTTAGTTTTAACGTTTCGGTGTGGTGGTAAGGAATCATGACTCGACATACAACTCAAGCCAAAGTAACTCACACCAAAGGTATAACTCACGCTAAAGCATAATGTATATCCCAATACATTAGAAGGAATAGTCAGTAATATTGACCAAGACTCAACTTTCGAGTAGAAAGCACTAAGAAAGGCGTTGAGGAAATAGCGACTCATAACTATGACAAGCAAGTAAGTTGATTGGTAAGTTTCGGTGTTTACCCATAATCCCAAATAGTTAATATATCGTCAAAACGTATAAGTTTTGAAAAGTTCTAAGGATGTTAAAGAAATCATAAATGATTTAAGTTTATAAAAGATTTTACAAAATTTTGGCATGAGGTGCCCATTTATAAGATATTTCCAAGTCATAATGACTCTTGAATAATATAAAATTCATCGTTAAGTTTCTCAATTCGTCAAATGCTACAATTTAAAATATACAATTGAACATATTATTAGCATATATTAGTTGTTTAAATTTATCGACCATTTTGTACTTCGGGTCCGATATATTTATACTCTTATGAGTCTAACATACCTTTCAAATTGTGTACCAAAGGGTCCATAATGTCCAAATAACTAATACCGTAAATCCAATACGTTCAATCCTTGTCCAACAATATATATAATGTCACAATGCTCATAAATGAGTCCAAGAAATCAATGCCTTATGTGTTGCCATACATCCCTTAACTATTGTTATCTTTTTAATTATTGTTACCGTTCTTCCCATTAGTATCCGAAATAATAGTTTCAATCCAATTATATATTTCTCTTGTCAAATCATAATCATTATCCAATTCCAAGTCACAACCCCAATATAATCCGAAACATACCAATATCCGTAAGTCACAACCATTAAGCTAATTCACGATATTAGATATCGAATAATATTTAAGCAAGGTTACATATATACGTTAACACTTACCAATTATTAGATAACACATTCTAATAAATTTTATAAACCAAACACCACTCTCAATGGGCTTAAGACTCAACAAAAAATTTGGAAATAGTGACATCATTATCAAGCAATCAATTCCAATTCAAAACCAAGAATAACATTAGTCCTATCGTGGGTTACTTACCCGGACAAGAAACAATCAACACTACATCAAGACACGACATAAATCTGTGACCATTCGAGTTTGACCGATACAAGGATAACCTGGGTTTTATACTCGACCCGAGACTAAACCAAATGAAATAATCAAAAACCCAGCTTCATTTCCATTTCATTTCACCACACAAATCGGTTTTAGATGGCCTGAAATGCATCACGAGGCTAATGATTAATTCAAACAATCATGATTAAAATCAAACTCAACTCACACCGAGTTGACTCGTACCAAACACCTCATTGAGGATCACGTTAACCACGAAACAACTCAAAAGCGTTTTTAAAACCATGTCCATCTCGAAAAGATTTTGAGAACCTTTTATCCTACGAACAAATTATTAAAAGCGATTTTAAACCAAGCACTATCCACGAAAACTTTAACAAACAAAACAAAAGCAGTTGGGTATCAACTTACCCTAGGAACAAGTAAGAAAAAGAAGTAACGAGATAAGAAGGTGGCTAAGGTGATGATGGTAGGAGTTGGTGGCGTGGTGACTGACCATGGTGGTGGTGGTAGCGACTTGGTGACCCATGGACAAAAGAAACCCAACCAAAGCATGAATCCTTTATCAAACCCGATTTATAACTACAACCCTTGAATACCTTCGATCTATACCTGGTGTAGCGGTAAATTGCGGCGTGATCTTTGAGAGATGGCGAATGGTAGCGAAGCGATCCGCAAAGGAAAAAAAGGTGAGGTATACTATTGAGAGGAGGTTAGGGTGTCGGTGGTGTTTGGAGAGAGAGAGGGTGAGGCTGAGTTAGGGTTTGGGGTGTGTATGTTATAAGTGAAACCCTAAGTCCAGCTTTTATGAAGTTATATAAGAAAAAAAACAAGTGCAAGTTTTATAAAATGAAATAAAAGAACACGACTGAAAGTATAACATATGGACCGGTAACGTTATTTTGACAATCTTGTGTAAGTTAAGTGTTCGGGATTGATTTAGACTAACAAACCGTAGATTCAAGATATGAGAGTCGTCATGGTTTTGAAATAATTTTTTTTAAAACGAGTATTTACTTGACCATTATTTTTATAAATAGTATAAGTGTTTATTGAGTTACGATTGTGCCAGAACACGTTATGCCTAACTTTCACGATTTTGCGAGATAACTTCTCGTTTTCACGTCAAATGAGCTCAGGGAAGTTCGTAAATGAAAAACAGACGAATTTTCAGCGAATATCTGGAAAAGTCGCGAGTTGTCACGCGACTTCCCTTCTCAGCGAATCGCGTCCTCGCGATTCAATTCGAGTTATCCGTTAGATTAAAAAAAAATATAGAGATACTTTCTCAAGATTCCATTTCCGCGTTCTCCGCCTTGCGAATTCGAGATATTTCTTAGAGTTTCCACCGATCGGTAAAATAGAACCGACTTTGCTCAAGTCATTTGACTTCACGATTCACGATTTCGATAGGTTCCTCAACATAGCTTAGAAGCGTTAGTCGATATGTATATCTCCGGCAAAGACAATAATCGTTTTCAACGGTGAGGTATTACCTCGATTACGCACATGAAAGCATCATGAATAACCAAGCTCACGGTAGCAAAGCTCTAAGCTACCAGTCCAGCTCTAGCAAGAGTCTTAAAAAGGGTCAACACAATGAAGATTAAACTTTCCACGTTTACTAAACGTATCACACAATCCTTGGTGAGATTTTAAGCATAGCTTCGCCTCCAATCATGGAGTCTCAAAGATTCATGTCATTCATCCATCGTAGCTCTTCTGATGATCGTGAGAAGTTTGCATTATGCTTTTGATCTATACAATCTCTTGACAGTTTCATGAAAAATTCAAGATAGCAAGTTCGGTGTCCCCCACTTCAACCCAAAAATCGTTGAGCGACATTTCCAACCATGAAGTACCTCGTACAACGTGGCCATGGTTATATGAGATTTCGACCAATGGGAGGTGTCTATCCCAACCAGTGTCGAAATCGATCATGCAGATACGCAATATGTCCTCTAACATTTAAATAATTCTTTCACTCAAGTCAACAGTCTATGGATGGTATCCAATACTCATACCAAGACATGTTCTCATGGCTCTTGAAGTGATTACTAAAAACTTGATGTGAAACGACTTGTGAAACAGTTGAGAGGATAACAAGAATACAATCCATTGTGTACAAACAACGGCAAGGTCAAAATCTCGATAACAGCAAAACATTTCGTAGAATGACCGCGAAATGGTTCGTAGGATAATCGAAATCAGCTTGTAAGACTATAGTGGCACGGCTCAATATTTCATAAGGAGATAGCAATATAATTGATATTCTCGAGAGACGAATGAAGGGTTAGGCGTCAACTCTAAGGATTGCAGTTCAAATTACTCCTTAAAGTCTTAAGGTTTACGTTGGGCATGCCAGAATCTCCGTCGAAAAGAGAGTTAAGCGATTGATGCGACTGCAGAAGGATAGCATTAATTACAACTAGCGATCAATATATTGATTCCGTAGTGCACTTAATACTTAACGAAAGATACGACATTCAAATCCAACGTCGATTTCCAAAAGAAATTGAGCTACCGATCGATATCAAATCAAATTCTAAATACAATTGAACGACGATGGTTCCAAAAGTTATGCTAAAAGCATACACATCGATAGAGCACAAGGTGCAACATCAAAAGAACAGAATCAATGGAATAATCATCGATCGAAGATAAGGCTTGGGGTAGAGGCGTCTACAACAAGACCCAAAACAAAACCACGAGAATAAGTGAATCCATTTTCACCATAGGAACCAAAATCGCAGAATCTAACAACCCAAATTCAACGTAACCAAGATCGATTCCAAATATTCCAAGAAGCTCGATGAGCTTATTTCAACTTCACGCAACCCAAATGCAAACTCGTGATCAATTGGGTCTAACCTGACCCGATGCAAAACAAGGTCTTACAGTTCCAACGATTCCAAAAATAATCCGAAGTCAAATAATGATTAGACGGCGACGAATAGCGATTCATAACAAAGGAATGGATATCGCGATAAACAAGAATTTGTGATGCCAGTGTGTTGTGTGTGAAGGAAAGATTTTATAAAATTTCATGCTCGTATACACACACCAAAACTTTTCCATTTCCCGAAATCAAACCAAAAATCAACCAGACATAATTCTATTATAACTACTCCAAGTATCGCAAAATTCACCTCTGAGTGGACATAGGTGATGGCTATGTCCTATGTCCCCTGGTTGAATATAGGTGATCAGGCTATATTCACCCGAGGTTCAATGAATTTTGATATACTTGACTTAGTTACTCTAGCATCATGTCTTTCACTTTCCAAAATTCATTTTCAGCACTTAAAACAAGTGTCCACACGCGGGACGAGTGATGAGATTGTGCAGGAAAAGAGCGCCTTGCTACAACAGTCACGATAATGACGTAAACATAAGTATGTCGAAGATACTTATGACGAATAGTGAAAGATAAATGGATATACTCATCCAATAGCAAGGCACACATCTCATCAAATATATTAGCAATCAAAGTCACAAGTGAGGCATCGGCTTAAGGACGTGTTGGTCATAGGGTTAATTTTCATAAAAGTGGTTATAGTCTAGGTTTTGAAAATTTACCCAGTTCTCTATAACCTGCTCGATACAATCTGTAACACCCTCAAATATTGGGTTTTAGCGGAAGCATACAAGTTTTGGGTGCTACTAATCGGTATCACAAGACAAGCATAGAGTAAAAGGTTTTTCTTAAGAAAACTCATTTATTTAATAAAATCAATGTTTACAATAAAATTTAATGCTTGAAATAGGCCCAAAATAAATAAGCGGTCCCCAAATACAAATATCGAGTCGATACATGACCATGCCATGCCATTGCCAAACGCCTCCAAAAGTAAACAATCGCCTCAATACCCGAGAATACACGCTAAAAGTGTCAACACGAGGTTGGTGAGTTCATAGGTTTTCATAAAAGTATTGCGAGTTCAAAAGATCCTTTCGATCATTGTGGCGCCCACAATGTCATGAAAACAAGGTTTACCTTTAAGCAAAAGAATAGAAAAGTGGACCACAAGGTTTTCAAGTGCAATACAATTCTCATAAACAAGTCAAATTTAACCGAGGCATACCCTGCCTAATTCGCAGTATCAAAATATTTATCCATAAAATAGCTCATAAACAACCACTTGGACCATATCAAAAATCAAACACTACAACGAATATAGTGTCATGCAAGCTTAACTATTACGCAGGCTAAGTCATGAAACCATCACTAGATAGCACGAGCCGTGACTATCTCTAAATACACTAACAATCGACATGTTATACGTCATGGCAAGTTGGTGCATCCACAAATCCGAGTAAAGTCCTTGGCAAGTTGGGCAACCAAAGTCCGGGGCAGGGGTGGCCATTCCCAATAGATCTATCCATAACATTTCGCACCATCACGAGCCAGGATGTAACAACTCATAACAACGCTTGGGTTTCTAACCTTAACCTAGCACGTAATAGCTCACAAAAACATTTTAAGGTCCAATCCAAAACAGTTCAAGCACTTGTGTCCACATAAAACATATTTAAACCATATCACGCATTTCGTCAAACCAAGTAACAATCATTTATTCAAATAAATCGAGCATTTGCATTTAATAAAAATGAGCATGTATTCTCCCCAAACAGGTTTAAAAGCGAGTAAAAGTAGGGGCCATGAACTCACCTCGATCGAAACAGCAAGAATCACAACTATCAAGACTGGCATCAAAGAGCAAGCACAAACAAATCATGAAGGAAGGCACGTCGATATCCAAAGAGTATAAGTACAAAGGTACTATATCGTCACGACCTAATAGTATACGTATTATCTCAAAATACGTCTCAAAAAGTAAAATAATATAATATCCGAAAGACAATGTGTCTTAGTTTTCGTGGAATACTCGAATCATTAATTTCAAAATTCCAGTGTCAATATCTCAAAAGTTTAGTTTTAACGTTTCGTGTGGTGGTAAGGAATCATGACTCGACATACAACTCACGCCCAAAAGTAACTCACACCAAAGGTATAACTCACGCTAAAGCATAATGTATATCCCCAATACATTAGAAGGAATAGTCAAGTAATATTGACCAAGACTCAACTCGAGTAGAAAGCACTAAGAAAGACGTTGAGGAAATAACGATTCATAACTATGACAAGCAAGTAAGTTGATTGGTAAGTTTCGGTGTTTACCCATAATCCCAAATAGTTAATATATCGTCAAAACGTATAAGTTTTGAAAAGTTCTAAGGATGTTAAAGAAATCATAAATGATTTAAGTTTATAAAAGATTTTACAAAATTTTGGCATGAGGTGCCCATTTATAAGATATTTCCAAGTCATAATGACTCTTGAATAATATAAAATTCATCGTTAAGTTTCTCAATTCGTCAAATGCTACAATTTAAAATATACAATTGAACATATTATTCGCGTATATATTAGTTGTTTAAATTTATCGACCATTTTGTAAAGCTCGGGTCCAGATATGTTATACTCTTATGAGTCTAACATACCTTTCCGTCACGTGTACCAAAGGGTCCATAATGTCCAAATAACTAATACCGTAAATCCAATACGTTCAATCCTTGTCCAACAATATATATAATGTCACAATGCTCATAAATGAGTCCAAGAAATCAATGCCTTATGTGTTGCCATACATCCCTTAACTATTGTTATCTTTTTAATTATTGTTACCGTTCTTCCCATTAGTATCCGAAATAATAGTTTCAATCCAATTATATATTTCTCTTGTCAAATCATAATACGTATCCAATTCCAAGTCACAACCCCAATATAATCCGAAACATACCAATATCCGTAAGTCACAACCATTAAGCTAGTTACGATATTAGATATCCGATAATATTTAACATAAGGTTACATATATACGTTAACACTTACCAATTATTAGATAACACATTCTAATAAATTTTATAAACCAAACACCACTCTCAATGGGCTTAAGACTCATGACAACCAAGCTGGAAATAAGCTGACATCATTATCAAGCAATCAATTCCAATTCAAAACCCAAGAATAACATTAGTCCTACGTGGGTTACTTACCCCGAGACAAGAAACAATCAACACTACATCAAGACACGACATAAATCTGTGACCATTCCGAGTTTGACCCGATACAAGGATAACCTGGGTTTTATACTCGACCCGAGACTAAACCAAATGAAATAATCAAAAACCTAGCTTCATTTCCATTTCATTTCACCACACAAATCGGTTTTTAGATGACGCCCACAGAAATGCATACGAGGCTAAACAGATTAATTCCAAACAATCATGATTAAAATCAAACTCAACTCACACCGAGTTGACTCGTACCAAACACCTCATTGAGGATCTGTTAACCACACGAAACAACTCAAAAACGTTTTTAAAACCATGTCCATCTCTCGAAAAGATTTTGAGAACCTTTTTATCACACGAACAAATTATTAAAACGATTTTAAACCAAGCACTATCCACGAAAACTTTAACAAGCAAAACAAAAACAGATTTAGGTATCAACTTACCCTAGGAACAAGTAAGAAAAAGAAGTAACGAGATAAGAAGGTGGCTAAGGTGATGATGGGCCGGAGTTGGTGGCGAGTGGTGACCATGGTGGTGGTGGTAGCGACTTGGTGACCCATGGACAAAAGAAACCCAACCAAAGCATGAATCCTTTATCAAACCCGATTTATAACTACAACCCTTGAATACCTTCGATCTATACCTCGTGTAGCGGCTGAGGTGGCAGCGTGATGCTGAGGAGATGGCCGGAGTGGCGCCAGAACAGTCACCGGAAAAAGGTGAGGGCGGCGGCTGCTATTGAGAGAGGGTTAGGGTGTCGGCTGGTGTTTGGAGAGGAGAGGGTGAGGCTGAGTTAGGGTTTGGGGTGTGTATGTTATAAGTGAAACCCTAAGTCCAGCTTTTATGAAGTTATATAAGAAAAAAAACAAGTGCAAGTTTTATAAAATGAAATAAAAGAACACGACTGAAAGTATAACATATGGACCGGTAACGTTATTTTGACAATCTTGTGTAAGTTAAGTGTTCGGGATTGATTTAGACTAACAAACCGTAGATTCAAGAAATGAGAGTTACGTCATCGCGTTTGAAATAATTTTTTTTTTTTTAAACGAGTATTTACTTGACCATTATTTTTATAAATAGTATAAGTGTTTATTGAGTTACGATTGTGCCAGAACACGTTATGCCTAACTTTCACGATTTTGCGAGATAACTTCTCGTTTTCACGTCAAATGAGCTCAGGGAAGTTCGTAAATGAAAAATAGACGAATTTTCTCGAAAACGAATATCTGGAAAAGTGCGAGTTGTCACAGAAAATAGTTCAAGCACTTGTGTCCACATAAAACATATTTAAACCAAATCACGCATTTCATCAAACCAAGTAACAATCATTTATTCAAATAAATCGAGCATTTGCATTTAATAAAAACGAGCATGTATTCTCCCCCAAAACAGTTTAAAAATAAGTAAAAGTAGGGGCCATGAACTCACCTCGAAGCGAAGCAACGCAAGAATCACAACTAACAAGACTGGCATCAAAAAAGCAAGCACAACCAAATCATGAAGGAAAGGCACGTCGATATCCAAAGAGTACAAGTACAAAGGTACTACATCGGCACAACCTAATAGTATCCGTATTATCTCAAAATACGTTTCAAAAGTAAAATAATATAATATCCGAAGACAGCGTCTTAGTTTTAATGGAGTGGAGTACTTGTGTCAAGCGTTTCCAAAAATCTCGATATCAATATCTCAAAAGTTTAGTTTTAACGCGTTTAGGTGGTGGTAAGAAAGCAAAGACTCCAAACACAACTCACGCCAAAAGCATACTAAAATGTAACTCACACAAAGGATGCAACTCACGCCAAACATAATGTATGTCCCGATACATTATAAGGAATAGTCAAGTAACATTGACCAAGACTCAACTCGAGTAGACAACGACCAGGAAGAAGTCGGGGAACTAAAGACACATAACTATGACAAGCAAGTAAGTTGATTGGTAAGTTTCGGTGTTTACCAATTTCTTCCAAAATAGTTGATATATCGTCAAAAGGTATAAGTTTCGAAAACGTTTTAAGATATTTAAGGAAGTCATAAATAATTTAAGTTTTATAAAAGATTTTACGAAATTTCGGCATGAAATGCCTATTTATAAAACATTTCAAAGTTATAATGATTCTTGAATAATATAAAATTTATCTTTAAGTTTCTCAATTCGTCAAATGTTACAATTTGTAATATACGAGTGAACATATCATTCGCGTATATATTAGTTGTTTAGTTTTATCGACCGTTTGTATAGTTCAGGTCCAGATATGTTAAACTCTTATGAGTCTAGCATATCCTTCCGTCGCATGTACCAAAGGGTCCATAATGTCCAAATAACTAATACCGTAAATCCAATACGTCCAATCCTTGTCCAACAATATAATAATGTCATAGTGCTCGTAAACAAGTCCAATAAATCAAAGCCTCAAATGTTGCAATATATTTCCTTAACTTTTGTTATCTTTTTAGTTATTATTATCGTTTTCCCCTTTTCGATTAGACATTAGCCGAAACCATCTCGAAACATAAATTATTAAATGAAACAATTAACCAAACAAAATAAACCTCGCCGTGACTCACCGTGAGTCACGGCTTGGCTAACCAAGGCTGCCGAGAACAAACAACCCAAACTGGTATCGAGACCAAATCCGAATCCAACCATAACCTCAAAGACAACAACAAAAATTATCACACGCCAAATACTCACCAATATGTACCTTTGAGCAAAACTCTTAACAATAAGAAAATCCCAACCCAATCAAAAACAAGACAACCATGTCCTCGACTGCTTTTCGAACCGAGACCAACAATCACACGACCACAACATAATTGACACTTGAAACCGATACCACATTCCAACCCTTACGGGTTTAACCCACGATCTGAAACAAAACCGGATCCAAATCTGCAACTCATAACAAACTTAACCGATACAAACAATCACCCTAGTACTAACAACCTTACCACACGAAACAGTTTCAAAAGCATATTTTAATTCGAGTTCACCTCTTATATCACGCAAACAATTTGTCAATTCAAAACAGGGTCAACTCAACTCAACTGAGTTGACTCGGCTGAGTCGACTCGGCTCAGTCCGAGTTGAGTTGACTCAGTTCGTATAACCAAACAAACACTTCTTTTAATCCATTCCAACCACACGAATTTATATAAAAACACGTTTTAATCAAAACTATTTTTTACAACGATTCCACGAAAACTTATATAACCGATTTACTCTCGGTTTTATGTCCACTGAAAATGAAATGAAGAATAAAGCGCCGTGGGTGTCGACTTACCCATGGTCGAGAGAGAAGTCAAGTGAGGTGAGCGAGATGGAAGTGGTGAGATGTCGACACACTCCAACACTAGACGGAACCCAAACAACCACCCTTGAGAAAACACAATCGCATCTAAAACCTAGATTTGGTACGACGCGTGGAGTTTGGAGCCGCTTTTGGAAGCGTGTGTCTGAGATGTAACCCACAAGTGGTACGATCTATCACTTGGATGTGGCGGTGAGTCATGGTGGTGGCGGACGGCGGCCGCCAGATGTGCCGGCGACAAGTGTGGCCGAAAAAATTAATAGAGAGAGAGAGATATTAAGAGATAGAGTAAATGTGTGTTTTATAAATAATGAAAAATGAATTTTAATAAATATTTGGGTATATATATAGTAAGGAAGGATCAATCTTGTGCAAAAGAAAGTAAGAGGGGCACAAGTAAAATATGGGGTGGAGGGACCAAAGCTGTCAACGTGGCTAATCTTTTCACGAAAACACTCCGGGATTCATTTGTTATATCAAACGGACTCAAAAAATTTTACAAAACTTGCGCCATCGCGTTCATAATAATTTTTCTGATGAAAATGAGTGCAAATGAAAATAATGATTAATTAGAACGTTTTAATGAGGTTACAATAGTGTCGGTACGCGTTGTGTGCAAATTTCACATTTCCTGAGACAGCTTTCTCGTTTTCACGTCAGATGAGCTCATAAAAGTTCGTAAATGAAAAACAGATGAATTTTATAGAAAAACGAATATCTGTGAAAGTGCGAGTGGTTACAGACTTCCCTCCTTAACGGAATCGCGTCCTCGCGATTCAATTCGAGTTATCCGTTAGATGTGAAAGAGATAAAGATACTTTCACAAGATTCCATTTTTCACATTCTCGCGGATATTTCTTAGAGTTTCCATCGATCAGTAAAAATAGGAAAACGACTTTGCTCAAGTCATTTGACTTCACGATTCATGATTTCGATAAGTTTCCCAATACAGCTTAAGCGTTCGTCGATATGGATATCTTCCAGCAAGGACAAAATCATTTTCAATAATGAGGCATTACCTCCGATACGCACATGAAACGCCATGAACAAATTTGTTCAAGGTAGCTCAAGGCTCTAAGCTAACAGTCCAGCTCTAGGAAGAGTCTTAAAAAGGATTAACACAACGAAGATTAAACTTTCCACGTTTACTAAATGTATCACACAATCCATGGTGAGATTTAAAGCATAGCTTCATCTCCAATCACGGAGTCTCAAAGATTCATGTCATCATCCATCTTAGCTCTTCCGATGATCGCGAGCTTGCATTCGCTTTTGATTTAAACAATCTCTACGCATTAATGAACAATTTTAGGATAGCAGTCGGGTATTTCCCACTTAAATCCGACGAATTGTTGAGCGAAAATTTTCAACCATGAGGTACCTCGCATAACCGCTATGGTTATATTTTCAACCAATGGGAGGTGTCTATCCCAACCAGTGTCAAAATCGATCACGCAGACATAACATGTCCTCTAACATTTAAATAGTTCTTTCACTCAAGCCCAATCCTATGGATGGTATCCAATACCCTTACCAAGACCTCGCTCTCATGGATCTTGGAGTGATTTACTAGGAACTTGATGAAAACGACTTATGAAAAACTTGAGAGGATAACAAGAATACAATCCATTGTGTACAAACAACGACAAAGTCAAAATCTCGATAACAGCAAAACATTTCGTAGGATGACCGCCAAAATGGTTAGTAGAATAGTCAAATCATTTTGTACGACTATAGTGGCACTATCAAAATTTCATAAGGAGATAGCAATATAATTGATATTCTCGAGAGACGAATGAAGGGTTAGGCGTCAACTCTAAGGATTGCAGTTCAAATTACTCCTTAAAGTCTTAAGGTTTCAGCAACCAACAGTAATCTCCGTCAGTATGCATTCACTACTCGGGATAGCATTAATTACTACTACTACGAATCGATTGAATTTAATAATAACACAGAAAGATACAACATTCAAATCCAACAGAAGAACAGAATCAATGGAATAATCATCGACATACACATCGATAGAGCACAAGGTGCAACATCAAAAGAACAGAATCAATGGAATAATCATCGATCGAAGATAAGGCTTGGGGTAGAGGCGTCTACAACAAGACCCAAACAAACCACGAGAATAAGCGAATCCATTTTCACCATAGGAACCAAAATCGCAGAATCTAACAACCCAAATTCAACGTAACCAAGATCGATTCCAAATATTCCAAGAAGCTCGATGAGCTTATTTCAACTTCACGCAACCCAAATGCAAACCTCGGATCAATTGGGTCTAACTCCGACCGATGCAAAACAAGGTCTTACAGTTCCAACGATTCCAAAAATAATCCGAAGTCAAATAATGATTAGACGGCGACGAATAGCGATTCATAACAAAGGAATGGATATCGCGATAAACAAGAATTTGTGATGCCAAGTGTTGTGTGTGAAGAAAAGCTTTTATAAAATTTCATGCTCGTATACACACACCAAAACTTTTCCATTTCTCGAAATCAAACCAAAATCAACCGGCATAATTCTATTATACCTCCAAGTATCGCAAAATTCACCTCTGAATGGACATAGGTGATCGCTATGTCCCACCGCCCCTGGTTGAATATAGGTGATCGTGCTATATTCAACCGGGTTCAATGAATTTTGATATACTTAACTTAGTTACTCTAGCATCATGTCTTTCACTTCCAAAAATTTTTCAGCAGCCTAAAACAAGTGTCCACACGCAAGGACGAAAGTGAGATTGTGCAGGAAAAGAGAGCTAACGCTACAAGGATGCGTAAACATAAGTATGTCGAAGATACTTATGACGAATAGTGAAAGATAAATGGATATACTCATCCAATAGCAAGGCACACATCTCATCAAATATATTAGCAATCAAAGTCAAGTGAGGAGGCATCGCCTCAAGGCACGTTGGTCATAGGTGAAATTTTCATAAAAGTGGTTATAGTCTAGGTTTTGAAAATTTACCCAGCTTCTATAACCCGGCTCGATACCAACTGAACACCCCCCAAAAATCGGGTTTTAGCGGAAGCATACAAGTTTTGGGTGCTACTAATCGGTATCACAAGACAAGCATAGAGTAAAAGGTTTTTCTTAAGAAAACTCATTTATTTAATAAAATCAATGTTTACAATAAAATTTAATGCGAAAATAGGCCCAAAATAAATAAGCGGTCCCCAAATACAATATCGAGTCGTCTATGACCATGCCATGCCATTGCCCAAACGCCCAAAAGTAAACAATCGCCACCCGAATACACGCTAAAAATGTCAACACGAGGTTGGTGAGTTCATAGGTTTTCATAAAAGTATTGAGAGTTCAAAAGATCCTTTCGAATGTGCCACAATGTCGCTAAACAAGGTTTACCTTTAAGCAAAAGAATAGAAAAGTGGACCACAAGGTTTTCAAGTGCAATACAATTCTCATAAACAAGTCAAATTTAACCGAGGCATACCCTGCCTAATTCGCAATATCAAAATATTTATCCATAAAATAGCTCATAAACAACCACTTGGACCATATCAAAAATCAAACACTACAACGAATATAGTGTCATGCAAGCTTAACTATTACGCAGGCTAAGTCATGAAACCATCACTAGATAGCACGAGCCGTGACTATCTCTAAATACACTAACAATCGACATGTTATACGTCATGGCAAGTTGGTGCATCCACAAATCCAGGTAAAGTCCTTGGCAAGTTGGGCAACCAAAGTCCGCCTGGGGGTGGCCCCAATAGATCTATCCATAACATTCGCACCATCCCGAGCCAGATGTAACAATTCATATCAACGCTTGGGTTTCTAACCTTAACCTAGCACGTAATAGCTCACAAAAACATTTTCGTGTCCAATCCAAAATAGTTCAAGCACTTGTGTCCACATAAAACATATTTAAACCATATCACGATTTCGTCAAACCAAGTAACAATCATTTATTCAAATAATCGAGCATTTGCATTTAATAAAAATGAGCATGTATTCTCCCCCAAAACAGTTTAAAAACGAGTAAAAGTAGGGGCCATGAACTCACCTCGATACGAAGCAACGCAAGAATCACAACTAACAAGACTGGCATCAAAGAGCAAGCACAAACAAATCATGAAGGAAGGCACGTCGATATCCAAAGAGTATAAGTACAAAGGTACTATATCGTCACTAATAGTATTTATTATCTCAATACGCCTCCAAAAAGTAAAATAATATAATATCCGAAAGACAATGTCTTAGTTTTCGTGGAATACCGAATCATTAATTTCAAAATTCCGTGTCAATATCTCAAAAGTTTAGTTTTAACGCTTTTCGTGTGGTGGTGAATCATGACCACATACAACTCACGCGCCAAAAGTAACTCACACCAAAGGTATAACTCACGCTAAAGCATAATGTATATCCCCAATACATTAGAAGGAATAGTCAAGTAATATTGACCAAGACTCAACTCGAGTAGAAAGCACTAAGAAAGACGTTGAGGAAATAACGATTCATAACTATGACAAGCAAGTAAGTTGATTGGTAAGTTTCGGTGTTTACCCATAATCCCAAATAGTTGATATATCGCCAAAACGTATAAGTTTTGAAAAGTTCTAAGGATGTTAAAGAAATCATAAATGATTTAAGTTTATAAAAGATTTTACAAAATTTTGGCATGAGGTGCCCATTTATAAGATATTTCCAAGTCATAATGACTCTTGAATAATATAAAATTCATCGTTAAGTTTCTCAATTCGTCAAATGCTACAATTTAAAATATACAATTGAACATATTATTCGCGTATATATTAGTTGTTTAAATTTATCGACCATTTTGTAAAGCTCGGGTCCAGATATGTTATACTCTTATGAGTCTAACATACCTTTCCGTCACGTGTACCAAAGGGTCCATAATGTCCAAATAACTAATACCAGAATCCAATACGTTCAATCCTTGTCCAACAATATATATAATGTCACAATGCTCATAAATGAGTCCAAGAAATCAATGCCTTATGTGTTGCCATACATCCCTTAACTATTGTTATCTTTTTAATTATTGTTACCGTTCTTCCCATTAGTATCCGAAATAATAGTTTCAATCCAATTATATATTTCTCTTGTCAAATCATAATACGTATCCAATTCCAAGTCACAACCCCAATATAATCCGAAACATACCAATATCCGTAAGTCACAACCATTAAGCTAGTTACGATATTAGATATCCGATAATATTTAACGCAAGGTTACATATATACGTTAACACTTACCAATTATTAGATAACACATTCTAATAAATTTTATAAACCAAACACCACTCTCAATGGGCTTAAGACTCATGACAACCAAGCTGGAAATAAGCTGACATCATTATCAAGCAATCAATTCCAATTCAAAACCCAAGAATAACATTAGTCCTACGTGGGTTACTTACCCCGAGACAAGAAACAATCAACACTACATCAAGACACGACATAAATCTGGACCATTCCGAAGTTTGACCCGATACAAGGATAACTCGGTTTTATACTGACGAGACTAAACCAAATGAAATAATCAAAAACCTAGCTTCATTTCCATTTCATTTCACCACACAAATCGATTTTTAGATGACGCCCACAGAAATGCATACGAGGCTAAACAGATTAATTCCAAACAATCATGATTAAAATCAAACTCAACTCACACCGAGTTGACTCGTACCAAACACCTCGTTGAGGATCTGTTAACCACTAAACAACTCAAAACGTTTTAAAACCATGTCCATCTCTCTAAAAAAGATTTGAGAAGTTTTATCACACGAACAAATTATTAAAACGATTTTAAACCAAGCACTATCCACGAAAACTTTAACAAGCAAAACAAAAACAGATTTAGGTATCAACTTACCCTAGGAACAAGTAAGAAAAAGAAGTAACGAGATAAGAAGGTGGCTAAGGTGATGATGGGCCGGAGTTGGTGGCGGCAGCGGGTGACCATGGTGGTGGTGGTAGCGACTTGGTGACCCATGGACAAAAGAAACCCAACCAAAGCATGAATCCTTTATCAAACCCGATTTATAACTACAACCCTTGAATACCTTCGATCTATACCTCGTGTAGCGGCTGAGGTGGCAGCGTGATGCTGAGGAGATGGCCGGAGTGGCGCCAGAACAGTCACCGGAAAAAGGTGAGGGCGGCGGCTGCTATTGAGAGAGGGTTAGGGTGTCGGCTGGTGTTGGAGAGAGAGGGTGAGGCTGAGTTAGGGTTTGGGGTGTGTATGTTATAAGTGAAACCCTAAGTCCAGCTTTTATGAAGTTATATAAGAAAAAAAACAAGTGCAAGTTTTATAAAATGAAATAAAAGAACACGACTGAAAGTATAACATATGGACCGGTAACGTTATTTTGACAATCTTGTGTAAGTTAAGTGTTCGGGATTGATTTAGACTAACAAACCGTAGATTCAAGATATGAGAGTTACGTCATCGCGTTTGAAATAATTTTTTTTTTTTTAAAACGAGTATTTACTTGACCATTATTTTTATAAATAGTATAAGTGTTTATTGAGTTACGACAGCCGTAACACTATGCCTAACTTTCACTTTTTGCGAGATAACTTCTCGCTTTCACGTAAAATGAGCCTGTGGAAGTTCGTGAATGAAAAACACTAATTCTTCGAAACGAATATCTGAAAAAAGCGAAGTTGTCACAATGACATTATGATCATCATTAACTAACTTTCAACCTCAACTAAAAAACCTATTTAAAGTCTTGACAAGATATGCCACCCTTAACGTATCAACGATAAGTTGCCTTTGAAGAGGTGAGCCATGCCTCAAACGCTTGGCAGAGCTTGAGAGGTCAGTTGCAAGCTAGTGCTACGTTGTCGGAATCTTATACAATAGTTAAGATTTACATCTGTTGACTTTAAACTGAAATATACATTTGGGACACATCTTTAGCCAAAAGAGAGATTTGTTGTAGCCTTGCTAATTATCGTTTTAAAAACCGTTTCGTTTCATAGTCCTTCCTTAGTTATTGATTAGAACATCCGCAAAACCTCTACTGATGACAACAAAAGTCCGCCAAATAGAACTTTTACACAAGATGATCTTTAAGCACGAGCAAGTAGCAACTAATCAATGAACTGTTTCAAGTCAAATCCAAAAAGAAGGTAGTATGGAACTTGATCATGTACTCTAGTTAGTCATACAGCAAAAATCACCTTGAAGGTAGTAAAACTATAGATATCAAGTTCAAAGATTTCGTCCTCAATCTGTATGATTTTGTCTATTAGCTCACAGTACACATGTCTTAAAGCCCTTCTCTAGTTCTTCGGCATCAAGATTCTTTCCTATAAACACAATCTTGTTTACTCTTGGTTCATCAGGGTTCCACGGCCGATCTGGTGAGCCTTGAAATGTGTCATGTACTCCCTGATCAAAAGACACATATTATTCGTATTAGAATCAACATGCTTGTAACACAGCACATTAAAGTATCAGCTTGCAGGAAAAAATATCACTTAAAGAAAGAACTAAGTGAATAAAAGTATACGAATGGTGTTTGTGGAAGACTTAAATAAGATGGACCATAGTCACATAATTCGCTACAGTACCCACGAATTGCGATCCAGTTCGTTCGATCCAAAACGTGGTACGAAATCGATCCGGATCAATCGGGATCGCGACTTGGATCGGTGATGATGGCGTTCCAGAATTTAATAGATATCCGAATCGGGGCAGAGCAATTCGCGTTCCAAGTGTTCCCGATTCGCGTTCCAGTTACATTCAATTCACGATTTAGTTACATTAATCTTGATTTCCTTATGTTTTGTCAGAATTTCAAATATTACTTCCAATTTTAGTTACTATAGAATATATAAGTTGAAGATTTGAAGATTTGATATGGTGAATTTTTTTGAACGAGATCATCTGAGCTGTTAAATGGTTATGGAGAATATAATATATAGATGAGTAGCAGTAGCCTTCATAGTTCATATCATCAATAAAAATTCCACTGAAATAACTTATTGTCATTAGCAAAAACTTGTAAGAATGGTGTTTGATAATGCTTTTTTTAGTTATGTTAGTGATAACACTTTTTTCATATGTTTTTTTAAATGAATTATGAGTATTATTTATGAATGTTTGGATTTCAAATTAACAATAATATATTAATTGCTACATGGGTACCTCGTACCACATTACTTGGTACATCGTACCGAAGCGATCCCAAATGAACCTACCCCCCATCGAACCGAATTTTAGGTGCCTAGCGAACTACGATCCCGATCCGCGATCCCGTACCGGAGCGATCCCCGTTCCATGTGACTATGAGATGGACTTAATAATGTGTTAAATTTAGGTAAAGAAAATAATCACCTGGAAGACAAATCTCTCATCCATCCCGTCAATAGATAGAAGCCCCTTCATGCTTATATAAAATCACTCTATCCATAATGTGCCACGCCGTATAAGCATGCATAACAAAGCACGTTGTTGATCAATCCATGTGTAAAAAGAGATATTGGACACCATTATACAATAAAGATTACCGCACTGTATAAAAGAGACACGCCACCAACCTTTTCAAGATCCGTGGTCCCTTCACAAACTATGCCGATCAAGAAATTCCTGGTCGTGGAGTGTGATCATGATGTTCTGAACAAACACAAATAAATCACTTATTAAAACAGAAACAAAGGACAGCTATTAAAGATGCTTCTTGGAAAATGATAAGTGTTAATTGGTCTTAGATTTTTCTTATGTAGCACGTAATAGTATACATTGTCATTTGGTGTTGAATGAATATGAAAGAATAATTAAACGGGTAAAATATAATTTGAGCGGGTTACGTATGCCCTTGGTGTGCTTTACAAGGTACCCGCTTTTATTGGTAGAAAAGATCTACTACAACCATTATGGCTATCATAATAACCAACCATTGTTTTTACTAATACAAATTTGTACCCTATAGATTGTTACATAAATACTGTAGCAATTATGTGGGCGTGCATACATGCAAATGATTAATTAAGTTTGAGTTACCGTGTTTATGGTCATGATGATGGTGATTGTGGGTAGGATCAGTACAATTCTCATGGTCATGATCGTGTTCATGGTCATGATGGTGTTTATGGTCGTGATGGTGCTCATCTTCCTTTCTAGCTTCAACCTCAACAGCATCATCAATTATAACAAAGAATAAATAGTTTTAGTTAATAATCCCATTAACCAAATGAAGTATAATATGATAACATTTAAACACCCTCATCTCAATACTCATATCAAATCGACGAAAATATAACATGCAAGTACTAACCTTAAGAGACCATTTCAGTTGTAGATTACTAACAAATACGACCTCGGTATACATCGAAGTAACTACATGTTAACAGATTTATATCTTTAAGAATATTAAGATTAAAACTGAGAAAAATATCTAATTAACATCAACTTTATTATAGAGATATGAGGAAATTTTTAGCACCTTGACCAAAAATGCAATCCAACTATGGATAGGCCTATAGCAACTACAAACTAACAACCATAATATAAGATAACATATAAAGCAAACTACCTTAAGCAACCTGCAGTTCAATATTATCTCCACTCCGTTGGCATCCCAAAACTTCTTTAGCTAAACAAACGTCTCATTGCATATTCGGGCTAAACAAACATACCTTTGAGGCTTTTATAGATAGATGAGCCCTTCCACATTCATCATCATGTAACATCTAAGAAAGTGAAGAGACTATAAACTCTTGATAAAAAAATTCACTTAGTATGATATACCATATAAGTAGTTAACTTGTTATGCATGGGTACCCCTTCTCAATATGATTAACACTAATTGAAAATGAAAGACCTACAACATGAAATAATAAATCAAGAAGAAAGGCAAATTCGAAAAAATGAAAAGATTAATTGTTGAAACTCCAATACTAAATCGGCGTTGTGCAAAGAAGAAAGAGTAAATTAATTACTTGCCCATGAGAATTTCGAGAGAGAGGGAATTGTTAGTGTCATAACGAAGTTTGTGTCTTGGGTTGATTTGAGGGAGTTTTAAGTTCGGATGATAAAAATATTGCTGCACATGTGCTATAATTTATTGTAGTCAACACATCATTTACAATCTGGATTGCTGCTTCTTCACATAGCCCTTTTTAAAGAGAGGTACGTCAAAAAAACTTGCATATGACCGTGACAACAAAAGAAAAACATTACTTTATCACTATAAATCGAACAATGTACCCTGTTTATATATGACAAAAAAAGGCTAATCATGAATGTATTTTCACTGATCTGGTTAAAAGGGTTATAGGGTTGTTACATTATCAGTTATTCTTTTGTTTTGTAAATATTCAGATTGATTTAACTAAGACTTTCTCATTAATCGACCTCAATGAACTGAGAGAGTAACAATTAAATGAAAAAGTGTAAAAGGTACCTCAAACTGAATAATTGGACATGTAGCCAAAACAACAGGGAAGGAAGGAGGGACCTTTGAATATATGAGAGTATACCACTTACGTTAACTATATAACTTTGAATGTATACTAAATATATGTTATCGAATCAAAATTCGTACCAGAAAAATCATCTGGAGCTGCAACTATAAACATTAGAAGTTACTATTTGTTTACGACTATAATAATATGCCATCATTTCAATATCTATGGCCTACTATATTCAAGACTAAATTAATTTATTTCATAAAAAAAAACATTCATACCAATTCTCGCCAACATGTTTTACCTCATGTTAAGCTCGTCATCAATGGTGGGCATTTGTTTTCTTTTTTCACCCATAAGTCTAAGACTAAAAAGAGGAAAAATCATTGGTTATTTAACCATGCAAATTTATTACAGAAAAAAGTTACCTTGTAAAGATACTCGAATGTATAAATTAGAGATTTTCTTTTTTCTTCTTCCATATATGTGCAATAATGAGACTAAATATGCAGCCTCAGACGTATCATCTCCATCACAACATGTGTACCTGACAATGCATAAATATCTAGAGTCTTAGTTTCTGAGCACGTAGAAATGTATAACAATAGGAACAATAACCAAAACCTAAGATATTACATACCAATTCCTCGACTTGCGTCAGTAATCCATACAACCTGTAACTAAAGAATATTAGGGGGTAAAAATAAGCAAATCTGGATGATCAAAGATTAGTTGTAGTTTGGACCCATTAACTCTAAATGGATAAATTTTGGTCGTTATATACAAAACGAATAGCTATTGCGCCTACATTTCTCGGAGAAGCATCAAGCATACCTTAGAGGCTGAGGTAGATATGGATTGTAAAGTGTGTGGTTAGCACTTTTTAATGGTATATACTTCAAAACGATCCGATATTTATCATGTCGTGTGGACTGTTACTGATTTAGAATTTTGGTTCTTTTCTCCATGCAAACAATACGCGCTTTCCAGCATTACCAAATGTGTCGGTTTTTTATACATTGTAGATCAGTTCCAACCTGGCTCATGCAAAGATCAGTACCAACCTGACGCATGAAAAAAATCTGCTTTTTCACTCATTATTAAAGATCAGCACCTTGGTGGCTGCTAATTGATGTTTGGAATTTTACTAAAGTCGCTTCCAAAGGATTATTTTGGGCTTGCTTACTAAAAGTGCAACTCGTATGAGCCTGTTTGGAATTGCTTACTAAAGCTGCTTATAGGGGCTGTTTGGAGGACTACTATCAGAACTACTAATTATATTAAAAAAAAGGAAATATGTCTATTTATTCTAAACACAAACACGTATAAATACCATTTTCGACCACCTTGAGAGCAACCAATATTGTTCCATCAAGGTCGTGGTTACCTGTAATCACAGCTCTGTTCACCCTACGAAACAGGAACAACCCAAAACGACACAAAAGTGGTCGTTTTAAACCACTATTAGGATGAAAATAAATTACCCGAAGAAGCAAAAGCGGCATCTACTGAATCTTGTGCTGCAGACATATAAATAGTTCGTTGAGCTTGGAGGAATATCCAAGGCTGGCGAAGAGATGAAGAATCCATGTAGCTGCAAATGAATGTACCAACATCAATCGAGCAAACATTTTGGAACTCATATAACCTGAACAATTTTAATAACTTTGGAATTAAAAGGATAGGTCGAGCAACGGGTTAAAAAGAGTTCATTTTAGTCTTTAAATTAGCTTATGATTATATGTTAATGTGTTTGGATTAGCTTATGCTTGTAAAATGACCAAAACGAAAACGTAAATAAGCTCATAAGCCCGATCAAGACGGGTAGTAGCAGTACGGATATTAGTAAGAATGTCTTCAAGAAGGTTAAGTTCCATATCAGTTTATTCTTTAATTGCTTTTAGTTGTTCAACGCTGCATTCATTAGCAAACATCAATCTCAGAAAGATAGGCCTGATTTTCCTCATGACTGGATTCCGAGACATAAGAAAAAAGTCACAAATCTGGATATATCGCAACCCGTAGCTAAGATATACTATAAACACTGCATCCTATCTCCGACAATAATAGATTTTTTTTATTGTCAACTTGCATATGACTGTAACAACAAAATTAAAACAGTATTGGAGGAATATCCATCATGTGGCTGCAAATGAATGTACCAACATCAATTGGGCGACATTTTGGAACTCATATAACCTGAACAATTTTAAAAACTTTGGAATTAAAAGGATAGGTCGAGCAATGGGTTTGAAAGAGTTCAATTTATAGACGCACGTTGAAATTTTCATGGTTACCTACAATCACAGCTCTGTTCACCCTACGAAATAGGAACAACTCAAAACAACACAAAAGTGGTCATTTTAAACCACTATTAGGATGTAGATAGATCACCCGAAGAAGCAAAAGTGGCATCTACTGAATCTTGTGCGGCATAATAATGAATAATTTGTTGAGCTTGGAGGAATATCCACCGCTGGCGAGGAGATGAAGAATCCATGTGGCTGCAAATGAATGTATTAACATCAATCAGGCGAGCATTTTGGAACTCATATAACCTGAACAATTTTAAAAAGTAGCATAAGATAAATTAGCCAGGCATAATAAGCCTATCAAAAAAACAACCTTGTTTACTTTATTATAGTACTTACCGCAATCATTACCAAAGTTTTTCTTTACTTGTAATGAGCCTTTTGCAGCGGGCTATAGCAATCTCAGTGTCTCTTACATTTACTGTGCATCCTTGTTCATTCTTCTTCATCCTACAGTCAAATGAACAATGCAATGACGTAAATAACAAACAGTTGCATCGTGAAAATACCAAATGGCAATGAAATCAAATGTTAACCAAACCAAAAAGGCCACGCTCCATATACCATGCATTGATAGAGCGCGAGCTTGTTACTTCATCTAATATTTACAGTTTTTCCTACAAAAATTTAAGTAAACGAAACTTATCCTCTATAAAGTTGACTAAATATTTTGGGACCACTGGCCATCTTACTTTTTTTCCTTCTATGTGCAGCAATTAGGAGAATGTCAGCGGACGTAGCTAATTACTTTGTTATAATGAGAGATTCTAACAATATAACTTTTTAAGACATAGATAAACCTAATAACTATTTATGTGATCATATTTTACCCATTGATTATTTGATAGTTTTGCTAACCAAAGAGAATCATATAGACAGACACTTATATGCACTTGTAAGAAGGAAATGTCTCAATTAAGCTTTTCTCCACCGGAAGAAATTAAATATAATCCTATAGTAAGAAGTTGCACGTAACGGGTAGCCTTTTCTGCAACTAACATGTAAAGCTTCGTGTATTTCTCAAATGACTGAGTCTTGTCGGTCCTTTCATTTCCACTCAAGTCTGTCCCCCACTGTTAATATCAAAAGAAAAAAAATTGCAAATTATAAAGGCCGAGAGGAATCCACCAATTGCCATGAATGTCAAAAATGAGACCACAAACATCTACATGGAACTTTCATCCTGCAATTTTATATCCATATATGCATATATTAAGATCGATGTCAAATGAATTTTACATCTATCCGACATTTGTAGTTTTTACATTCTGAATATAGTGTATAACCTAAATCAAGTTGTAACTTGAGCAGACATGATAAAATATTGTTCCAAGACCAAGAGACAATGCTAAATATATGGCGAGGCGCAACCAATAGTATCCAAGATCACGATGCATGTTAATGAAAGACCGCTTCATGAGTGCGACACTTTGCGTTGAAAAAGTAGCATGGCTTTCCTTTTTATCAAGTGCTCCAGATCCCTTTCCCAATAGATCAGTTAGATTCAAAGTTATTAGAACGATACAGCTATATGATCAATATGTTAAGTGGTATCAAGGTATACCACACGGTATTTAAAAATACAATATCGATAATTATATATATCTAGCTCACCTTCTTGCATATTTCAGCAACTATGTTGTTAACTTCGTGGTGAGTGGTACATGACATGTATGTTGCTATTAGCTTGTTAATTATTTCCTCAGTAGGCTTATTTTTAGTTAAACTTTTTTCGTTATCCTGTGAATTGAATTTGGATAAAAATCTTTAAATCCTTGAAATTGATCTAAAATTTTATAATAATACGATACGGTTGGTGTTTTTAGTTATACTCCAGGGTGCAGGATTACTCCCCTTTACCCAAAAAATGTTAATGAACTGCGGCTGCTATAGTTGTTCACAAAGAATCATTTGGCAAAAATTATGTTGCCACAGAACAAATAAGCGTCCTACTCGTTTGACTTGTTCTCTATAGATCAAACACATCCGTTTTAATAATAATATACAAAAATACTACTCATATAAGCAAGCAAATTGTTCTTCCATTGGTCGTGAACAGTATAGTAATTGAAGAGAATATTAACCTTGCATCAGCAATGTATTTGGGGACATTAAGACATGCTTTCCATACCACCAACATGGTTGTTGCAGTTACCAACAATGCATGTTACAAATGCGAAGTAATATTCCACCAAATATAACCTCACACTATGATCAAATGCACAAGCAAATGTAGTAAAGAGTATTTACAAAAATAGTTTTCTCACCTTTCATCCCCGATGCAAAAATTTGTTAATAGTGGTGCTGATGAATGTATTAGGATTCCCTGCACCTAATGCTGAAGATTTGCTATTGATCTGAGTTTGGCAGCTGGATAACAAACAACATAACATTGTCCAAATATTATTAAAAGAAACAAACCAGAACTTACTTTCAATTGCTATTGATCCGAGTTTGGTTGCTAGCAAGGATGAAAGAGAACCATGAAATCCACCAAGTGGTGTACATGCAACACCAACAGTAGGTGTATCTGTAATGTCAACCAAGAACGTCTTAGTTATTAAAAGCATGAGATTTTTGGACTAAACTTATCGTAGTTTTTGTTTTTAGATTTTGAGGAAACGCAGGGCGAGAAAGACATGACATATACACTCTTGACCCTAAAAGAAGCAACATTTTTTTCTTCCCAAAAAAACGAAGTTAACACGGAGTAGATATGTCATAAGAAACTTAATAGTAACACTTTTTTAATTGGTAACTAAAAATTGAAAGCTTTGAAGTTAGCTACCAGTTGCATTCAAAGCTAATAATGATCAGCTATATATTCAATCTTCCACCGTTGTAGTAAGTTTAAACTTGTACTTAGAAATTCTGGTTAGATTGTTTTACATTTGTGCTAAAATATAAAAATAGATAATCCCATGAACTGATTACATTAATTAGTTTGGAACAAATTCAGGTTGGATCGTTTTACATTCACGACAAATTAACGTATCATCATCGTCATCTACATGGGTTACAACAATGTCTCCAAGATGAACAGACTGAGATTTACGAATTACATTTTTCTCACACTCTTTACATGCAAGATAGTACGAATTATAGTATACCTCAATCAATTTAACGGCTCCAAGCATCACACACACTTTCCTGTAAACTTAATGACATTTATCACCCAGAGGCATGTCGAAAAAACAGTTTAAGCTAAACATGGAGACACGTCACACCTTTGTAACTTCATTTATCTCATTAATATACATCCTTTTAGTCATAAACAGAAACTAATCACGAAAGGAGAAGATTGATCGGCTATATTTAATAATAATAATATAATAATGTAAGTTATCATTATTGCATACTCCTCTCTTTTATTACCATTAAAAAAGGTTGAAACTATTTGTGAAAAGCTATCCCATATGATACATTTAATAATCTTACCACTACTGAATACTGATACACAATTTAGACTGAATACAGACAATCTTTTGGAAAATACATCAAAACCTTTGACACTCTTTGGTTTTGCTTTTCAAAAAGTAAAAAAAATTCAAGGCAACAAACATCATATAACACCGAAAGTTCGCAACTATTATTGACATAAAAGATAAACAATCAAATGATAACTTCTATCAAGCAAATATTGATTTCGGAATACGTTATGAACACATAAAGATGACATATTTAGCTATCAAGCAAATATATTTTAAACAACAAACAACAACAAAACTGAACCTATATGCACCTGAGATATTTAAAATTGGATCGTGAATGGTGGTGGTCTGACTGACGGAAAACAACAAGTAGCTTGAAGCTGCATTATTTTCAACCATAAAAACAAAAAACTTAAATTAACCAATCACAAATAATAGAAACTAAATAAAACTCACCATAAATCATTGTTTTAAGATTCATTACAACCACATGTGTTCAAAGAAGACGACTAACCTGCAAAGAAGACGTCTAACCTGCAAAAACCTGCAAAGAAACCAAGATATGCATATAGAGTAACAAAGTTTCATCATTAGGGTTTTGAGGGAAAAGAGACATGCACCTTTTTTTTGTTTGTAACATACCGTAATAGAGAGAAAATACATATGGGATTTATATTCTATGGTTTTATTTAGTAAAACTAGCTTAGAGACCCGTTGACACCGGGTTAGCTTTTAAAGAAGTAGATAAATGAGATAATAATAAAAGTAATAACGTAAATTTGTTAAATTTAAAATATGTTTGAGTCACAATCGATTTACAACCATCGCGTTGCCAATCTAAAATAGATTGACTCGAACATAAAATGATGTGTGATTTCAATGATCAATTGAGTTGCTAACAAACCTTGTAACATTAAAAATAATGAACTATAGTATAATATAACGTGATTACACCAATGATACATACATGATATAACATGAACCTTGTTCAAAGACCTTCAAGTACTTTTTTATACACGACATTTGTTGTGGTTTTGGAAAGATTACCATCCTGATCACAAACGACAACCTTCAAACCCCGCTTGCTTGTCTTGTGGAACTTATTCTTGCAACATTGAACGCACCAGCTGACCAACATACGTGGGAGTACCTTATAAATGGAGCTAATTCAATAAATGGAGCTAATTACTTTAATTATTTCTTTGATGTACATAAGCTAACATAGCTTTAGGAAAGGTGAATGCGAAGTTAAAGCTAACCTGCAAATTGATTACACAATCTTTTAAACTCTTGAAAACATCTATTATATTATCCCTTGCTACTTATGCTATTTTTCTGTATGCGTGTTGTAACTAAATAGTACTATTTATAATACTTGATGTTTGCAAATTTTATCTTCTTTGCTATTTTTCTTTATGGCTACTCTTGCTAAATTTTATCTTATTTTAATACCATAAGTAAATTTTGGTTTTCAGTTGCATTAGTTTTATAACAACATGTGCATTCCATGCACACCTATTAGTCCATAGAAATTGTAAGTAAAACGTAGGTTGTGATTCATAATATATTATTATTTAAAATAAGGCAAAAAACATGTGATATGTATATTGTACATAGCTTAAATACCCGTTGATTCACGGGGTTTTTAAAGAAATATGAAATTGAGATAATAAGAAAACATGTCATATATATTGTACATGCTTTTTGAACCTTGATCATAGACCTTGAAGTACTTTTTATAGATGAAATTTCTAGTAGTTTTCGATATTCCCAAACAATAATCACCAATGTACCAAAATCATAAAAATACACGTTATTGTAGATACTCGTAAATGGTAGAACTATATAAAAAGCTTAGACAAAATAAAATAAGCATACATACAAAAATTTGAGTAAATGGTAAATACCCTACCACACAACAAACCAAAAATCAACATAAATAACATTTTAATAATCTTAATTACGTTAGCTATTAGAAGCCTATTTTACATGTTGGAGGATTCACTGGCCAGATGATTTACCATAGAGCTTACTGCTGACGTTCTATATAACAAACATGCATACTTGTTGATTCATGACGCCTCTTGAAGGATACAAACTATGGGAGTGGAGCGAAAGTCATATTAGAGGCCTTATAGAACACGAATTATGCTGATAATTGCATTACCACACTCATATTTATATCAGTCCATTTTAAAGAATCACGGATCAAAAAGCTTGGTAGATTATGCAAAAAAACAAATCACAAGGAAGCATTCAGTATCTATGGTGACTCCAAACCCAACCATAAGAGAAATCACTTTATTGTCAAGAAGGTTATTAATTGACAAAAGAAAACTAACATTCAAAAATTACTTTAATTATTAACTTTACATCCAAAGTAGCAATTAAGTCATCTTGTTCTCGAGTCTTCGTTCTTGGAGACCCGGCAAATATAGAAGAAAGGTCTTGAAGCAGACATTCAGATCATCCTGCAATATTCAAAAGGTTAATGTTGCTTCTTAGACGACTATATATGTATCCACATACAAAGTTGAGGTTAAAGATACCATTTACTATCATGTATACACACATGTTTGTTGAAATTTGAGGTTACAAAAACCAACAAATCCTGACAAACCAACAAATTTTGACTTCACTAACTACTTTTTTTATAAATTTTTTATTTATACATTTAAAAAGACAAATTGTTGGTTGATCAACCCGACCTGACGTAACTTGAATAAAAGACATTTTATTTCAATTTACCATCCCTTCCATTTTACCAACTTCACTTATATCAATCATTCGAGTATTAGCGTAGAACTTACCAGTTGGGGGGCTCGACCCTCCATCATCATTATATACACCAAGCATCCCTTTCACAACCTCCGTCATGTCCATTTCAAGTTAGGCCTGTAGTAACTAACATAGTGAATAACTATGGCCACATGACATTTTAAACTCCATTTCAGATGCAATTACATGTAGTAACTAACATAGTGAATAATTATGCTCAGATGACAATTTAGTTAACAAAATATGGGAAATGTTGATATGAAATCATAGTAAACAAAAGTGAATCAGTAGAGAAAACATACTTTAAACATGGAGTAAGAGGTGGTGGCTTTGACTCATTCAATTATGAATATGTGACATGGGATATGTTTTATCTCTAATCGGTTAAATGTGTCCAAAATCTATGTAAGTATATTTGTATTCAATAAAGAATAAATAGTTATTTTACTCCAAAAGTTATAGGATATTTGAAATCATGTTTATATTTCTAAGTTGAAAATGTCGGACAAAGAGTGTTTTGGGTCAACCTAACCATAACAAAAATACCCATTTTGACCGGCTAACAAACCCACCCATTATTCCAAATTTACCAAGGATGAGCATAACATTTTCATGTATAGAAGAATGATTTGCAACTTAAATCATGTAAGACAAAGGTCTGTAAATTAGTTCACCACATTAAATCCAATTAGAAATTCTAAGTTGTAAACAAATTACCTCATTTCACATAAGCAAATTGGAGAATCTTTATTTGCATCAGAATATGGAGAAGCTGATAACCAACTTGCTTCGGTTTTTCCTTTTATAACCAACAAAGTTGGCTCAAGAACTTACCAAAAACGCCTCTTGATCAGCCATGAGAGATTTTCCCACGTGTTTCATCTTGCTAGGTACTATAGTAGTTTCCTGCAAAACAACTCCTGAAAATTGAGAGTAATTTGAGTAAAATGAAGGTTGTTCCTCATAAGTCATAAGACTAACAAAACAGGCTATGATATATCATAAAGATTGATCCCTATAGGCTACGATATACATAGATTGTTCCTCGTATAATTCAATGGTTGTTCCTGAGATCTTCTTATGTTTATATTAGCCTTATGCATAAATAGGCTATGGTATATATAGGTTGTTCCTCATGTAAAAATGAAATTAATTTGAGTAAAACGATGGTTTAAGAATACGAATGTGTCATAATTTGCATCGAACACATTGGTGTAGACATAACTTCCGTCTTTAACAGCGTTTTTGGACCCATCAAAGAACGCAAAATCCATTGGGAAATACGGGTTGCCATAAAGACTAAGAAACGGGTAAAGATTGACTGTGAAAGGGGCATCGTTGGCATAAAGATATTGAATGATTTGGATGGTTGGTCTTTGATTCCAGGCCGGAAGTCACCTGCTGACGGAACGGGGTTTGAATCTGGTGACTTATAGATATCAGTGTATAGAGGGACTGTGGCTTTGATTTGGTTTCCTAAACCTGCCCGGTTAAGCCCATACTTCAGCCCCGAAACACATCAGTTTCAGCCCCATTTCATGACTGCAAATCCACCCATTTCAGCCCCCAAATGCACCCGTCGCACTGGCCCAATTTAGTCCCCAAACACATCCGTTTCTGTCCTGTTTCATCACCGAAACCCACCCATTTCAGCCCCCAACCACACATACTTCAGCCCCTATTTCAGCAATCAAACGCACCCATCTTGGCCTCCATTCCAACCCTGAAAAAAATACGTTGTTTTCACACTTTTTAGCGCTGAAGCACCTATAATCATCAAGAGGATAGCATATTTAAAGCATGAACTTTAGTAATCTATAAAGACAGAATTTTTAAATAAGCAGAAATTCATATAGTCAAACGGGCCATTTTTACCTTTGGTACAGATATAGCAGTTCATCAATTTTGAAATAGAAACAATATTAACATAAATCATATTGTAATTTCAAAGGTTGAATGCTTCAAAAACTGAATATAGAATTTAAGTGACTTTCAAGTTTCACCCGTTTCGACTGCACCGTCTTTTTTATCTATTAGGTATTAATTTTATGGATTGAAAAATTGCCAGTTAAGGTCACTATTACCTGCTGTACATGTTCTCGTCGGCTCAGCTCTTCTTGCAGCTTACAAAAATGAGAATACATTACCCCTACGCTAGAAGTTCATGCTCATAATCCAAGCTCATTTATTGCATCAACACATTAATCCCATATGGCAAGATTATTAACACAATTTGACAACGAACCTCCTGGAAAGTGAAAACAAAAAACAGGCCAGCAGATAGGAAATGCTTATTTGGTGCCTTGGGTTAAACACCAACACAATATCTCATCATTTATAAGCTGAGATTTAATGTTAACTTATTCATAATATCATGTTTGGATTTAATGTTATCCAATTTAAATTGTAGTTAATTATAACCCAACTAAAATTCATTTAATACAACGTTAACCCGTTTGACCCGTTTCATCACCAAATAAAATGTTTGTAATCTTCCAACAATTAATCTACTACATATTTTGCCGGTCATAAATGAATGAATATATCAAGTACAGAATAAAAGTATAGTACCTTTTTACGCATGATGATCTTATATTCTAACTCAATCACATTATTTGATATGTATATCAGAAAGGAATAACTTGGTAAGATAAGAAAAAGCACTTACTTCTCCTGTAGCTCCCTTTCTTCCTTAGTAGACTTTAAAAGCTTGTTGAGTAGGGTTTTCTTGAGTGATACCTATCAGAGAAGTAAACTGTATTAGGATGCTTGGCCATAAAAAAGACAAATATTTTAGGAAATATGTTCGACATCAAATACCATTCTTATTAGTGTTTTAAGTGTCTACCGGGACAATGGATTGAAATGGTGAGGGTAGCTATTTACACATTAATAACTCCATATGATGAATCAAAAATATCAAAATCCACGTAAGCTATTTTAAAAAAAACATACCAGAAAAAGTGCTTAAGCACCCTCATTATCATATCTTTAATAAGCTAATAAAAGATTTTTAGCCTTGGAATTTTGGCTTTTCAAGCTCTTTGGCCATCAATATTGATCTGTTTTAGCTTGTTATGGGAATTAGAGCTTATGTGGTAGCTTAAAATTCACCTTAAAACTGCCCCATAGCTGATGTTCTCACAGCAGACTCTTAGTGCTTATTTGTGTTTCTTTGTAGCTTAATCAGATCTTAAGAAGCATTTAGTAGTACCAGTAGCTTAATTTAATCACCCTTAGGTCCTTTTAGCTTATTATTTTAGGATAGGCTTATTCAAGAGCTTGTGTGCCAAATTAGTTTAAGGTGTGTTTAGAAGAAGTGCTTAAAAACAATCTGTGGTCATAAAGCTCATTGTATCTGTGTTTGGAAAAGTGTTTGGAAGATTTCTTTTTCAGGTTAAAGAAGCAATAGAGCATACCCTTTTGGCAATCAACTTAAGAGGATTACTCTTAACAATATCGGCTCCAACCTGCAAAAAATTTCAAGTGTCATGCCAACGTTGCTTGAGAAAATTTTATCAAGCGTCATGCCCACTTATTCAAATGATAAAAGAATGTCAAGATTTCCAAAAACTTTATCAAATAAAGATACCTTTTCGTCATCATTAGCAAGGGTCTCGTTGATAGCATCAACTTTAGTGGCAAACCTCAATAGAGTGCATCCACCACCCACAACAATACCTTCCTCAAGAGCTGCCTGCAAATCAATAACATAATGGTGTTATACCACTTTTAGCTCGGTATACACGGTTACAGCAATAGCTCGGTATACATGGTTCCATTAAATAAGACCCTTGAGTTGTTTGAATATCATCACATCTTTATTATTTTAATTGTTTCTTCTCATCAAATCACCAACATACATTAGTCAATTTTTTGATATAACCCAATCATATATTAATTAATTTCATAAAATAAACAAAATTTCGTGCTCATTTGTCAATTTCTTGTAACAGACAATCGAAACTTGTCTGATAACCATCCACGCTACTTGAGTACTTGTTACAAACGTGGAGGAATAACCATCCACTATAGGCGACTTACTGAACATCCCTTAAACCTTTATGCAATTGCACCAAACAAGAACAAAACCCCGAAATAATATATGCTGTTAAGGAGTATGTAGTACAGAAGTTGGACATGTATACCTGATCAGAGAGTTCTAATGACTCACATGGCATCTGCAATAGTTACGCTATAGTGGCTGCAACATGACTATCCTGTACAAAGATTAGTCAAACTTATTAGTCATCGTTTAATATAAATATTTTACTGCTAATATTAGTCTTAGTATCTTGCCATATGAAATTAATTTTTACATTAACTATCTAGTTCGTTGTTGCAAAGTTGCTTTGATTTCCATTAAATGTATAGCCACCCTATCTTATAAAGTGTAAAAACACTATAAACCAAATGATATTAAAGAAATTGACTATATATGCATTGGCTGAAGTAAATGAGTTCCCTCAATAAAGTGATTAATAGCATAAAAATTAGTGTTAAGTATATGAAACAGCAAGGAGTTAACAAAATGTATTGTTTACAATTTAAATAGAATTATCATTGATAGATTCTATACATTCACATACATAATTCTAATAAGCAATCCCAAACACCCCTTTGGTGTATAGAATCTATCAATGATTTGAGGCTCCATGTTACATTGACCAAACTAATAAATATATCTGAAAAAGTACAAACATTGTGCTTGGGAAAAAATTTGGATTGGCAATTTAGTTGTAATTATGAACGCCGCCCAAACAGTTTATCTTCATATTATATCTAAAGTAAAAGCTGATATTTATAGAAAAGATAACCATTGTCACTTGAATAAATGTAGTTCATCTATTATCGCAGCCGTCAGTATTCATAGCCCGTCATCAGCATGTTCATCTATTGCCGCAGGAAAAACGCAAGGACCGTCATCAGCATGTTCATCAGTAGCATCTATCTTTCTTTTCCCTTCACCAACTGTTAAACCATTCGGTACAAATTGACGTCTATTGTCATTGTTTACATAACGACAACAAATGACAATTACACAAACAAAAGCACCACAATTGACCGGCTTGAAACACAAATATGAACATTGAAACAAAAGTGAACAAATACAAACCTGTTATTCAACAAATTCAACCGAGGAATCATCATATATAACATCATCTCTTGGTTATAAGGAATCATAATGTGCTCCATTTTTTCTCTACAAATGACAACTACACAAACACAATTTATCAAACAGGTGGTGTGCATAAAACACACACATAGAATCAGAAATCCTAAAACACAACTTGCAAAAAAAAAAAACAACAGCCATATGAACAGCATGATTAAAAAAAATTAGTTCCCAATCAATAGAATCAAAACAGCCTTCTAATAAATAGAATCAAAACACAATTAGATTGATTATTAAAAAAAACGCATCAAAATAGGTGTACAATTGGGATTTAAATCGAAAACAAAAAGAATGACTTGAATAATGCGATACTTACCAATTTAACGGTGTGGATAGCATAGAACTGATTGAAAAATCAAGAAAATTTGTTGAACAAACTAAATATTGATTAGGGATTTAGAATGGGAGCGCATCAATTAAGAGGTTGGAATCTTTTGATTTGAATCCGGTAATAGGAGCAAAAATGTAACGCACAATTGAACACAGTAATTAGTTCCAAAAGTAGTTTTATGACTTTCCATGGCTTCAATGTAAACGTATGGAAGAAGTCAGAGGTGCTACCTCAAGTGTTCTTGCACATGGTCTTTGGAATGAATGGATGCATAAAAGTATTGTACATAGAAGCTAGATAAGGAAGTGCATTAAACCAATTTTTAATGTTGATAGCTTAGTCGGCTTGTACAAAAACTTATTTTATTGTATATAATAATAAATATAATAGATGGTGTAAAGAATGTGGTGTGATTAAGATATTAGATTTTGATTTTGAATTGTCTATCACAACTTCTGGCTTGTTCCATTGGTTGAAGCGCTTGTTTGTGAACTAATAGACTCAGGTTCGATTCTTGTAAAGGACATTTTTATAAATCTAATTATATAGAATTTTAGTTGCTTGAAGTAATGGGCCTAAATATTAAAAACGAATTTAAATTAAATGACATGTAAAGGACATTTTTATAAATCTAATTATACAGAATTTTAGTTGCTTAAAGTAATGGGCCTAAATATTATGTCAAGTGGCATTTTATGTGGCATGCCTCCTCTTATATATAATGTAATATATATATATATATATATATATATATATATATATATATATATATATATATATATATATATATATATATATATATATATATATAGGGAAGGATCGGTCGGATTACATTTTAAGTAGGGATGGTGCGGATAATATCACAAGAAACATTCAAAAAAAATTCATAAAAATCAAAAAATTAAAAAGAAAGAGGACAACAATTTATTAAGAATCATTTGAAAAATTCAGAAAAAAAATTATTTTCATGGTTAAAAGGTACAATGATATTATGAATTTTGTTAATATCACCGTAATTATCAAGCTTTCTTAATATCACTACTAACTAAGGCTAGCAGTAGTTTCACTAAGGCTAGCAGTAGTTTCTAAACTAGCAGTGATATTAAGTTTTTTCTAATATCAAAGTAACTTTTTAAGTAAAATTGTTAATATCACAGTTACTCTTTACATGTTTTCTTAATATCAAAGTTAATTTTTTAATATCACCGTAAGTTTTCTTAATATCGTAATAAAAAAGGCAGTGATATTAAGTAAAATTGTTAATATCACAGTACGACTCATAATATCGTTAATATCACGGTAGAACTCATAATCAAAAAACAAAATTGCTCGAAAAATCCGAAAAAATTAAAAAATGAAAGAAGATAACAATAGTAACGATCCCTCAAAAGGAAAAAAATTAAAAAAATCGTTTACATGGTCAATTGCTACCGTGAAATTAGCGCAGATCTTGACTTTTTACAAAAAGTCAAGATCGATCTGAATGGGCGGTCCGAGATCCATCCGCACATCCGCCGAATTAAAAATCCGCACATGATCCTCACTATATATATATATATATATATATATATATATATATATATATATATATATATATATATATATATATATATATATATATATATATATATATATATATATTATGTGTGTGTTTGAGGGCCTCTTTGTGGTAATGGCACGGGGCCACTGAAATCCATGAGAAGGCTCTGCTCCTTTCAGCAGGTTCTGAGCACAACCTTGGGATGTAAATAAAACATGTGCTCCAGTCCACTGAATATTCAGCTTTCCACATTGAACTCAGCTCCCAAGTTTCCTTAGGAGGGAGTTGGGTGTCCAAGCATTCAGTGACTAAGTTGGACTTAAACCCATCCCTTTAGCAGACTTTATAACCAAGTCTCTAGCCAAACCCTTCGTCAAGTGATCAGCTAAATTTTGTTGAGATCTAACAAACTCTATAGATACCACCCCATTCATAATAAGCTCACGAATCATGCTATGTCTGACACCTAAGTGTCTAGACTTACCATTGTACATCAGGCTATAAGCCTTAGCCAATGTAGCTGCACTATCACATCGGATAGAAATATGTGCTATAGGTTTAGGCCACAATGGAATCTCAAGAAGCAAAATTTTCAACCATTCAGCTTCTTTACCAGCAGCTGCTAAAGCCACAAATTCAGATTCCATTGTTGAACTGGTGATGCAAGTTTGCTTTTTGGATGCCCAAGAAATTGCATGTAACACCCCCAAAATACCGCAGCGGAAGACTGTGTCACTGGAGTGCTACTTCATAATACAAAGTACAAGTTATAGAAAACGACCTCTAAATGAGACGTTTTGAAAAGTTACCATTCGATTAATGAAATCAGAGTTACAAACAATGAGGTCCCAAAGTATAATACATAAATGTTTCGAATGGTAAATGATAAAAGCATAAGTCTTCAAAATATGTCGTGCGACTCTAAGTTCCATGCAACAGCTATCGTCTTATTGACCTGAGATAAACATGCTAAAGTGTCAACACAATGGTTGGTGAGTTCATAGAGTTTGTTTTGAATAAGTTGAAAAGCATTGAAAGAATGTTTACACAGCAAAGGCATTGTAAATCCACTCAGTTCCAAGTTCCGCCATAAAAAACTTGCAACCTGTGTGTTCACAACCCACTGCCAAAATATAGTTTGCACAATACACCGGATTATATTCACCCATGGTCAAGAATCCGATACACATGGAATGGGAACCTTCCCAAATAGTACTATATTAATCCCATGGTCATGAATCGGGTACTATAGGGCGGGCATGTACCGACTTATAGTACTATCAATACCTCTCCGACAAAGATAGAGTATTGTCGCACGTTTGTAAATACAATTCATGTATTTAGGCAAGTATTTCCAAGCATGTAAAACGAAATCAAGTGTAACGTAATCAAGTATAATGCAACCAAGTATAATGTGATCAAGTATAATGCAATCACGTATAATACAATCAAGTATAATGTTTTGAGTATTTGTAAAAGTAAAATAAATAGTTGAGCATGTATCTCCCCCAAAGAGTTTGTAAACCAAGTATTAAAAGAGTAGGGGCTATGACTCACGGTAATTCTTAAAAGTTTAAAGTACTTATGAAAGTAAAAGCAAGTATTTGAGCATGTATCTCCCCCAAAGAATTTGTAAAACAATTAAACGAGTAAAAGTGAGGCTACGAACTCACCTGATAATAACTGATGAATGATACTAGAAAATTGGGCAGCGCTTCCGCATCTATATTCAAAAATCCATTTCCTAAACTATAAAAACCTCTAAATCACCTCATATCTACCCCATAACTATCCCAATAGCTTCAAAAACAAAAACCCATCTTTAATATTGCCCGATCTATCCTTGCAAAAGTTTTGAGAATTTCCTGAGACCCACAGCTCCAACCCACCATTGTGTAGCTCTTAATCCAACCGCGAAAATACAAAATAAACTTAAGTTTTACGTAGAGAATACTAATGCCTTCAACTTATGTGTATAACTCGGAGCCTGAAAATCAAGTATAGAGTGTGTATGGAGGGTGGCGACATCAAGGAGGAGGGGGAAATGTGTGTGTTTTTCTGTGAAATAAAATGAACTAGTTTTCTTTCTATTTATAGAAAAAATATTTGAAAATATCTAGATATTTTGATGAATAGTGTTTAGATATTTTGATGAATTGTGCTTTAGATATTTTGAAAATATCTAGATATTTATAAATAGTAACTAGATATTTATATATTAGGAGTACAGAGTACATTGTTTATGCATGAAAATCGTGTAAAAGTATTTACTTGTTTAATTTATACGAAATTAGTAAATAATAAAAATTACGGTGAATAGTAACTCGTGAATAGTAGTTTGTAAATAGTAATTTTCAGGAAAAAGTTTGACTTTAAATAATGACCCAAAATATGATAAATAGTAAAAATGAATAGTAACAGTGAATAGTAAAAATGAATAGTGGCCCGAAAATGCGAATTGTTACAGCCTTCTTATCTCTAAGGAACTGAATATGAACTACTTATAATGCGTTCTAAGAAAAGTGTGGTCTCTAAATGGGGTTCTCTTTTTATTCAACAGAATAGTGTATTTAATACACATAATGTGGTTAGAATCATGATCGGATGAAAATAAGTCCAATTATTTATAATTCATTACTTACATAAAGAAGCGTCCAAATTTATGTAATTAATGGATTATAAACTTATGGTTCGGTGGTTTATAACTTCTTTATTTGAATATCCCAATCCATTCAAATAAGGAGATTATAAATCATCCTACTTAAGATTTCCCAACACAAAATTAAGACTCAGACAGATAATAAGATATCCAAGTCATCAAATGTCTAAAGCTAAGTAATAATATTATTTAACTCAAATCTCATGTCTCATCAAACAAGAACCTGCCACAAGATCAAGTTAAATAATTAGTTATTACTGAGCTCCATATTTTTAATGACTCGATTAAATTATGTGGTTTCCTTATTATTACTAAAGTCATATCATCCAACAACGCGGATCTAAGCAAACAACTAACAAGAAGCATATCGCATGAAGTGTGTAAGGCAAGTATAGTAGAAGTCTTAACGGATAAAGCAGCTATAGTCTAGGCTCTTAAATGCAACCTAGTTCTCTATAACCAATTCTCTGATACTACACTTGTGAAGATGTGTCAAGTACCATAATACAAAGTACAAGTTATAGAAAACGACCTCTAAATGAGACGATTTGAAAAGTTACCATTCGATTAATGAAATCAGAGTTACAAACAATGAGGTCCCAAAGTATAATACATAAATGTTTGAATGGTAAATGATAAAAGCATAAGTCTTCAAAATATGTCGTAGACTCTAAGTTCCATGGTATCGTCTTATTGACACAGATAAACATGCTAAAGTGTCAACACAATGGTTGGTGAGTTCATAGAGTTTGTAAGTTGGCATTGAAAGAATGTTTAAAGAAAGACAAAGGCATGTAAATCCACTTTCAGTTCAACCATAAAGAACTTGCAACTCGTGTTCACAACCCACTGCCAAAATATAGTTTGCATAATACACCGGATTATATTCACCCATGGTCAAGAATACACATTTCCCAAATAGTACTATATTAATCCCATGGTCATGAATGGGTACCATGGTAGGGCATGTACGACATAGTACTATCAATGACATAGAGTATTGTCGCACGTTTGTAAATACAATTTATGTATTTAGGCAAGTATTTCCAAGCATGTAAAACGAAATCAAGTGTAACGTAATCAAGTATAATGCAACCAAGTATAATGTGATCAAGTATAATGCAATCCGCATCAATCAAGTATAATGTTTTGAGTATTTGTAAAAGTAAAAGAAATAGTTGCGTGTATCTCCCCAAAGAGTTTGTAAACCAAGTATTAAAAAGTAGTATGACTCACTAACTTAAAAGTTTAAAAGTACTTATGAAAGTAAAAGCAAGTATTTGAGCATGTATCTCCCCCAAAGAATTTGTAAAACAATTAAACGAGTAAAAGTGGGGCTACGAACTCACATTGATGAATGATACTAGAAAATATCTAAATTCAAAAATCCATTTCCTAAACTATAAAAACCTCTAAATCACCTCATATCTACCCCAAAACTATCCCAATAGCTTCAAAAATAAAAACCCATCTTTCATATTGCCCGATCTATCCTTGCAAAAGTTTTGAGAATTTCAACCCATTGTAGCTCTTAATCCAACCGCCAAAATACAAAATAAACTTAAGTTTTAATGAGAATACTAATGCCTTCAACTATGTGTATAACTTCGGAGCACGAAAATCAAGTATAGTGTGTATGGAGGGTGGCGACATCAGGAGGAGGGGAAATGTGTGTGTTTTTCTCATTGAAATAAAATGAACTAGTTTTCTTTCTATTTATAGAAAAAATATTTGAAAATATCTAGATATTTTGATGAATAGTGTTTAGATATTTTGAAAATATATAGATATTTATAAATAGTAACTAGATATTTATATATTAGGAGTACAGAGTACATTGTTTATGCATGAAAATCGTGTAAAAGTATTTATTTGTTTAATTTATGCGAAATTAGTAAATAATAAAAATTACGGTGAATAGTAACTCGTGAATAATAGTTTGTAAATAGTAATTTTCAGGAAAAAGTTTGACTTTAAATAATGACCCAAAATATGATGAATAGTAAAAATGAATAGTAACAGTAAATAGTAAAAATAAATAGTGGCCCGAAAATGCGAATTGTTACATTGCACCTCCACCAAGTAGGAATACCCAGCCACTTGTAGACGAATTGTCTTCATTATTCTTGATCAACTTGCATCGGTATCCTTCCAACATCGATGGATAACTATGAGACTATAATCCATAGTTCTCTTCAAATACTAATACCCTAATTTGCCATTGATGAGCACTAGGATTACTAGTATACATGCTCAATTTTCCCACCGCAAAACCAATATGGCCTTGTACAAGTCATGGCATACATTAGGCAGCCAATTACCCTAGAATACTCAAGTTGAGATACAACTTTGCCATTATTAGGCATAAGCTTCTCACAAGTATCCATAGGTGTACTCACAGGAGTACAATCAAAGTAATTGAATTTCCTCAACACCTTCTCAATATAATGAGACGAGAGATAAAATTATATTACTTTCATGTTTAATCCTTATATCAAGGATAACATCCTCCCCATGTCCTTCACCTTGATGACAAAAAAGCCTTTGTCAAGTCAACCTGATTTTGGTCAGTGCCAAAGATCAACATGTCATCAACATATAGACAAATGATGACTCCTTTACCAGATTCATCAAATTTGCTATATACACATTTGTCAGCTTGGAAAACAGATGATACATGTTTTATGCAGACTAAAGTTCGCAACCCAACCACAACTTTGCATATGAATTTACTTAGAAGATCACTTATGATGTATCAAAAGCAAATCACAAACGGCTTCTAATTTTCTAGTGCCAAGTGCCACTTGGAGTTCTCCCAAACACTTCAGTAGGAACTAGCTTCTACATGAAGCAATATCTTAATGAAGTGTTCGGAGGATCTCTGAGGGACACTTGACGTTTCCATTCATTTGTATTCGTTTATTTTGCTAGTGTGTCGAGTGCCACTCGGAGTTCCCCCAAACACTTCAGTAGGAAATTCTAGTGAAAACCAAATCCCAGTGAAGTGTTCGGAGGATCTCTAAGGGACACTTGACGTTTCCATTCATTTGTAGTTACTTGATGTGTTTGATGAATAAAACATGCATAGTTACGGGTATTTATAAGAAAGAATAGAGGGGAGTGTGCAATCGATGAACATAGATATGATGCATAAGAAGCTTGAACATGGTTGGCATTGTGTCTCGATTAGGAGACTAATGTTCTCATGTGCTTAAAGGAAAAAAGACATGAAAATGATAGTTGATGGTGAGGACCAGATGAAGATTCACAGTGGTGTGTTATATTCTCACATCATCATCTATCCCTTATACATGACTAGGTTCAATTTCACAATTCACAAATATTTACCAAGTTACATACGATTCGATAATGCATCGACAATCAATTCAAAATTACTCATAATTCGATCTCTTGTCAAGAAATTATCAAAAAATCTACTCTATCACAGCATAACACTAGCACTTTCATTTATAGTTTCCAAAAGGTAATCATAGTACTAGGAATTTCAGTTACTAATCCCAAATCTAATCACTAAAAAGACTTCCTTATTGGATATAAACTACGAGATTAACCACAAATAATAATGCAGCTTGTGCAGATTAAAATCAATATAAATGATCATTGTTCCTCTTTTAATCGTAAAAGACCAATATGATTATTAGGCTTTAGTTGAGAGGTGGTGTCATTTGTTGCGTCATGGATGCTATTTTTTGACACCATCGCTTGATGGTTGTGTTTACCTTCATATGTGGTTATGACGGCTGTTGGATCGCTTGAAGGTCTCTCAACTTGTTTCGAACATTGCAACCTTTAATCGTGCACTTGTAATAACTCCTGTAAAAATATTTTGATATTCAAATTTTTGCATGAATTGTTCCGGATCTTCAACGAGAATGCATAGCAAAATAAGGCAAATGATAATGATTTTACTCAAATATTTGCACGGGTAAAAATGGTTCAAGAAAGTGTATTATCATAGTTGATAGAAGGGAAAAAAATCCTGCCTTGGATGAGAATTTCCTTTAACCGTATTTGCGCCATTTATAGCCGTCGTCTAGAAGATCATTTTTGCTGGTTGCTTGAATGATGATCCGAGAATCTGGTTGTATTCGGTGGGATTAAACTGGATCAACCCTTTGGCCTCTATGTTTCTACTCCATACACGTCGAAAATGTCAACCTTATTAGTATAATATCAACTCTATATTCTACCATAATAAAAGATCAATTAGTAACTTTTGAACCATGTATATAGTTGTTTTTTAGTTGCAAACTAACACTTGTTGTAAACATTTGATAAAAAATCTATATCATTTTGTGATTCGATAAAAGTACCAGAAGCGAAAGAACCAGAATGAGCTCCAGGTCATCTATGTCTAATGAAAGGTTTTATCTTTAGTATCTTAGTGGACATCGTTTACTTCATCTTTTTCGGAACCTCTTATGTTTTAGGAAGTTTTGGATGCTATTTCTCTTGTTGCTAGGAATTTTATAATGAATTATGGTTTGGTGTCTTTGAATGCTTAAACAGGAGAATATGACAACTATGTTATCGTTGGTTTTACTGTGTTTACTTTCGGCTAACATCAAAGGATCGTGGTCCTTTAGCTCTTCTTGATGCTATCCTTATATGTTGTGTTGTACTAATTAGAGATTACCGTAACCCAAATCGACTAAGTCATAAAAGTAAGGGTGAAACTGTCACCTGCAACTATATATTTCAAACAGATTAAGAAAATAAGAACACAGTTTGTGCACTGATAATCTAACCAATAATCATACTTGCATTACCTTTTCTCAGTTCGGCCTATATAGGTGATACTGAAACCAAATGATCCTACCATCTAAATGAACTCAACGAAGTTCGTATTAATCACTTAACAAAATCAGATTTGGAATCTTCACAAATGCTTAGGAACTACATAGATATTATGCATCCTCAGAAAATTTGGAAACTTGAAGCCTACTGCAATGAATTTCTATATGAATACCTAGAAAAAAAAGTTACAGTACGAAGAAGAAATATTACTTAAAAGTGTATAACTTAAAACAATAGGAAAAACAATTGTAATCAATAACATGACTGGAATAACTATGAGCGGAAAAGGCAACTTGATCAAACCACAAAGATATTCAATCTCTTGTGTGCTTACTCCGATATTTCAAATAATTTCTAGCAATTCTTTCTGCGCTTGCTCTTTTCCTATTTGGTGGATCAATCGCATCGGCCTCCTTATGCTCGTCACGGTCATACTTTTTCACCTTTTTTATAAGTCGTTGTACTTGAACCCCTAATTTACGCATACAACTATCCTCCTTCATCTTCTCTTCCCGTATAGCCGCCTCCAACAACTTAACTTTTTCACCGTGTGCAAGCCACCTGTTGTAAGCTTCCTGTACATCTCTAACCTTGTCGGCTATGCTTGCTGAATCCGCACTCTCAGAAACCTTGAAAATTTTCATATTTGACTGCGCCACAAAAACTACTATTACTAACAGAAAAATTCAAAAAAAATGATACTCTAATTTGAGAAGTAGCAGTAGCTTAGATTGATATTGGCTGATTACAACATAAGGAAGGGACATACATGGTAACAAGGGTTAATATTGGGCCTGTTATTTGCGGCTTGTTAATTACAGCAGCATGTGCTAACTTATAATTAACAGATTGATGAATTAGAAGGGCTGACTCGAGATGTGCACTTACAACTGTTCTGCCATGTGTGTGACCATTATAGGGGTAGTAAACACCCTATTTTGGACCTAGAGTACATACCTTGTTAGCACTACTGTTTCTGAGCCAGTTCAGCCCCTCGCTAACTCCGTCACGAGAAGTAGCACAGGTGTGCTTAATTTTTTTGGAGAGCCAGTCCAGCCCCTCGTAAAGTCCTTCACCAGAAGTAGCACATGTGATCTGGACGCGACTGTAAAACAAAATCAATCAGCTTACAATGTTATCAAAACCAAGTCAAATTATAAATATAAGTAGTCTGCAACAATTACTAGTTAAAAAGAACAAAAACAATCTATAAAACAGATTGGTTTAACTTGATCGAAAGGGTCTGTTTGGTTCGCAACATGTTGTTGAAGAAATTGTAATATAAGTCCTAATGAAGTAAAGAGTCATCAAAATGCATAAAATCTCCTAAATCACTCTACTAATAAAAGATTATTATTATTATTGTGATTTAATAACTATTTCAAAACTCAACAAAATAGTTTGCCAATGAAATGACCCATTTTGCCACCTCTATCTGTAGCAAAATTCACAATTGTTTGAAGTCGTGAAATCGGAGAAGATCGGGACAAAACCGGTCTGGATAAGGACTCGAAGTGAAACTGGTTAGGCCTCACTAAGGATCAGATATGACAGCAAGTAAGCACTAAACTCCCTTTTAGAGAAAAGAAAGACAGTTATTGATAGACAAGGTCCTTAGCCTACGTGTAACAGTCTTTTTCCCTAAAGGGTACCTAGTCCTTGATCAAGATTTCCATCTAATCCTTGACGATGCCTAGCCAGCCCTAGTATGAGTATCGTCCATACGAATTTGTCCTAATCAGCCCCCAATCCGAGGACTTAAGCTAACTGTGTTGGTTCCATAAAGGTTACAATGTGACCACATATCCAATGTTTTAAAACTGGAGTAGACATCAATCTGATGAGAGTGTTGGTTCACTGACTAAACCCGTTGGACCAGTCTCAAAATTAAAAACCAGATGAGGTCATAAATAAATAATAACAAAATTCAAAATTTTCAAACATATATTAACCATTTTTATACTTAGGTTTATATACTCTATCTTTATAAGTTGCTAATATTATACTAAATTGATTTTTTTTTTTTTTTTTTTTAAGCCAAAATGATACTTGTCCCCTCCCGATAATCCATTATCAAATCACCGAAATACTTTATCGACAATTAAAAAGATAAAAGATAAGATAATCAAGTGTTGCACATCTCAGGAACAATTAAATCTGTCTCCAATATATACTATATTCATCTTCTTTGTTCTTCTCTAATCTATTCCTTCTTCCTCTTCCCCAACATTCACTAACGAATTCTACTACCGGTCATGGGTTCACTGGTTATACCTGGCAATATTCAAAACATATTATATTGAAAAAATAAATAAAACTTTAAGAGACATTACCAGTGGAGTTGTGGGATGGGGGAGGAAAGGCCGAGCATTTCAGTAATCTCAGCTTCATTCATTCGTTTAGGCCCATCTTGTTTGTTGGCAAATATAAGAAGAACTGCATCCTTAAGTAAATGCTACAGTAAAGTAGTATATACATTGCTCTCATTAGGAAACAAATTGTGCAGGTGCTACAACGAAATAAAATATTTTTCAGATCAGACCATAGCTAATGAGGCCAAGCTTTGAATAATTCTTACCATAAAACATTTTGTAAAAAAATGTAAAGACATATAAGGGAATGTTTACGAAACTGAATCATGTTGTTGGCAGTGCACAGTAGTTTCATTTATAATCAATACAGCGTAAGAGAGTAAGAGATGTGATATGCAGTGGTGCAGGCAAAACAGCACTTTAGGTGAAAATATTGAAGCAATCTATAACTTCTGATTCAAAAGGTACAAGTGAATTGCAGGGAAAAAGTTTTCTCGAGACGCCATTTAAGTTCAAGCGATACTGACACAACTGATTTAAGAAAAAGAATAAAACTGGTAAGAGCATTAACATATAAATGAAGCACGGGTCACATGCTCTAAAAGGGGGACATATGCAAGTAGTATGTATCAATTATCATGTCGACTTTATAAGTTTAAGAGGAAAAAGGATCAAATGTTACACGAAGCGACTCTTTATTTCCGGCCAACCCAGCACGACCCATTTTGAATCATGAAAGATTGTATTGTTACAGGTCAACCCAGCACAACCCATTTTGAATTTACTAAAAATGACCCGTTTTGCCCACCACCATTTGCCACCTCTACAGTGGAGATTGGTAGTTTGGACGTTTTGTACATTAACAAATAAATAGCTTATAGCTTGGTAAGCATCACCATAAGTGATAGTATATAAATACACACATGTAAAATTTAGTATTCTACTAAATATATTATGCATCAACTCATTTAAACTGATGGTGTTAGAATATGCGTTCAACACAAATATTTACCTCATTCAACAACATGTGCAGCTCACGTCTTGCCCGATCTTGTTTATCCCTAGCAGTGCTGTCAACCACAAAGATGAGACCCTTTGTGTCCTTGAAATGGATCCCTTGCAACCGTGTCAGCACATATAATACATTTACGTACACCAGTTATTTCATTAACACTAGTGTGTATCTTGACAGTACATCCATCCCACTGCAATTTTCCCTTGGCATAGACACGAAGTGAACCGTATTCGTACTCAGAAGATGTAAAACAAAAAAAGTCTGTACCTTATGTGCATCGCTAACATCCCACGCATTGAGGGTGATGTTATCGCATACAAAGAGTCTCCAAATGCAATCCTGCACAAACAAAATAAAAATCGAATGAAGCTAAATACACATCTTGGTAATTGTGATTTAATAGCCAATCGAAACTAAAGCAGCAGTCACCAATGTTATTGATAAGCGACCCTCTACCTTACTGAGATTTTTTTTTTTAAAAATAAATAAATAAATAAATAAATCTTTTCATAAGTTACTGTGATGAAGTAATTTTTTGATGTTGAATCACACACCATAAAGAGGATTTCATCTTCTTTAAAGGAAGTCAAGTAATGCCAACATGAATATATAACCACAATAAACAATATGAACCATTGACTTCCATATTCGTTACTAAATACATTTTAGTATATAGGAATAACAAATAGAGAGAATGGAGTACCTTCAGCAGAGGTTTTCTCAACCATGTCCTCGCCGAGCTTGTACAAGATGGTAGTTTTACCAGCTCCATCCAGACCCACCATCGAAATACTCATCTCTTTCTCGGTAGAAAGCCTTCTGAAAGGATTGGTAAGCACCCTCTGATTGATATCTAGAGACAAAGTCAACCAACCGTTAATGGAACTTTATAGATTTTAAAGAAACGAATACAAGATAACAGCTGCAGATTGTAACTATGAACTATTTGAACCTAAAATCGCCAAAATAGGCAAAATGACGACTCAACAACAATCATGTGATCTGATCAAAGAAAAACACGAACAGGCAACTTAGTGACGCGTCATCACTGAAGCTGTAAAAAAAATATCCCGGTCAACTATTTGACATTTTGACCATAAATATTTGTATAGCTGTTTAGACACAAGGTGGGCGTATAAAACATCGAAATCTAAAAAAACCAAATTTAGGCTTTAATGTTAAGCTCAGTAGGAACTCAAGCATTAGTCCGCTTAACCAAACAAATCGCATCAAAGTGCACGTAGCTGTGAGCATATTATTTTGTGTAGTTTGATCACTTATTACAAAAAAAATGCCGTTAAAAACTAATAACTCAAATACAAACATAAAAACAGAACAATCTCCTAGATGCAATATCGCATAATAGATCTAGTGAGTAGAAGTGATCACAACTGCATAGCTAAATGCTAAAATCTAAAAGTCAGGTAAACGATCATTTCACTAATAGCAACCTCCAAAGCCTTCGGATCCAATAACAAAGCCTTAAACTTAACGATCTAGATCTACAAACACATAATTTAACCTAACTGGCTAATTGGTTTATTGTTCCCCCACATAATTTAACCTAACTGGCTAATTGGTTCATTTCAATAACCAGCCTTTGTTTATTGTTCCCCCACCCTCAACAAAACTAAAAGGGAGCTCATCGACTATAATCATTTGTGCTAAAGCTTTCTTACTCTATTTTTGGTCAAATTTTGCATCATTTTGTTAACATCATCATGTTCAAACGTAATTTGAGTTTGACCTGCACGTAGTTCATCTATGTATGGTTTGCACTTCTAATAGCTTTAGCTCATCAAAATCTATTGACTATCCATTACCTGTTCTTAATCTTGGCCGTTTTGCTATTCGGTGTTTCATCTGCCTCTTCCTCTTGTTCTCCTTACTTTTAGTTTTCACCATTTTTTCTCGAGCAGCTTTATGTGAGTTTGAGCCCGACATCTAACAAGAATAAAATAATCATTAATATGACTTTTTCAAGGATATATTATTCTAAACATTCTGACATGCATATTATTTCAACGAATAAGTTTTCACTAGCATTTGCAAGCATATAGTTGAACAAAAATATGTTCCAGCTTATATAGCCGCATTTATATGGCTTTATTTGGTTTTGGGCTTATGTTTCATAAGTTCTTTCACTTTTGGGCTTTGCCATAGAATATAAGACGAAAAGTTTTAAAATAAGCCACAAAAAGTGAGCATGAAACATAAACCCAGGGGTGTTTGTTTAAGCTTATATAACGAGCTATGACTTATTTGGTTTTCGGCTTATGTTTCATAAGTTCTTTTTTGTGGCTTCTTAAAAAAAACACCTTCTATAAGCTCATTATGACATAATAAGGTTTATATAAGACGAAAGTTTTAAAATAAGCACAAAAGTGAGCTTATGAAACATAAACAAGGGGTGTTTGTTTAAGCTTATATAACGGGCTTATGACTTATTTGGTTTTCGGCTTATGTTTCATAAGTTTACTTTTTGTGGCTTCTTAAGAAAAAAAAAAACACCTTATATAAGCTTATTATGACATAAGCCCGCTATATAAGCTTTGAGGAAACAAAAAGAGTACTAAGAAATGGAGCGATAATCCTACTCGATGACAACGACTTCAATTTTTATTTTATATTTTTTATTATTATAATTGTTTAATCTTTCATGTTCTCAACAATTTATAAAAGGGATGTAGTTTTAATCCCCTTTGTCCCCGTTTATTTTAGTATAAACAGTTTTTTGTCATTTTCTGCTTCGTATTTTTGACAGTTTTATGCGTTTTACTTATTAAACTTTATATTTCATGTTCCGCATTTTCAGATTTATAGTTTTTTATATAAACAAAATTATAAAAATAAAAAAAATGGAAAAAATTAGGGGGTGGAAATATCTTGTCCCTTTATAAAAATGTTATATCTTGTTTTTAACTTCATTTTAATAACATATTGTAAAAAATAGCATTGAGTTGTAGCTAGGAACTGTGAGCGATAGTCACAACTCACCCTCACCACCCAAGCTTTAAGATGCATTGAAAAAATGAGCATTCATAAAAATAAAGAAGTTTTTTATCTCTTTTTCACAAACGACTACTACTTAATCAAAACGCTATCATTGTTTCCGCCATCACACCACTTGCTCCAAAAGCTCCACATGCCACTAGGCCATAAAAGGTATTTTACAAAAAGATAATTGTAGATAAATGCTTAAATAGTTTTCGAGAAGAGTAAATTACAAAGATGGTCCCTGTGATTTACGTTGACTCACACTCTTGGTCCTTTGAACTTTTTGCATGATAGTCCCTAACTGAAACCCTTAACACTCACGGTCCTTTGACCAAACCAAGGGTGAGTTTTGATCGTTAAAGTTACTCATGTGCAAGGCACACGAGGATAAAAATGTCATTTTAGTCACTCTCTTTCTCTTCTATCTCTTTCTTCTTTATGTACACCCACACCCACTACCCTTTTTCACCTCCTCACCCACAAACACCCAAGTCCCACCATCATTATTTTCGGCCATCAATTTTTTCGGCCACCTGAAATTTTGACCACCTCAATCAAAAACCATATTCCTCTTATATTTCCTGCTATCTAATTTTCATAAACACTACCACATTCAAGTTGGAGCAAGCATTAAGTTGGAGCATGAACTAAAATTTCAATAATTGATAAGGTTTTAAAACATACGTTTTTAGGGGGTCATTTAAGCCCTAAATCGACATATTTTATATCCGTTAAGCGAAAACATGAAGAAAATGGCAAAGTCAAGTTCCAAGGTTGTTTATTGCACCTAACAATAGTCAGGACCAAAAGGCGGCCGCGTCTCATACAGAAATTTGATAAAAACACAAGTGACGGCTCAAGTGAAATTCTGGTTCTAAAGCATGACGACGTCACGCCTAAACTTTGGAAGGCGTCTCCCTCATTTTTCACACCAGACGCCTAAGAACCAATCTCAGACGACGTCCCTCATGAAGACTGATGGCGTCACACCTATCAACTGACGCCATCCCAACGATGACTTGGCCCAAACGAAACCCTAATGAAGACTGATGGCGTCACACCTATCAACGGACGGTGTCACTAGCAAAAGGCGACGCCGTCGCATTTGTAAATCTATATATAGAATTCTATTTTTCTGCATTTAGAGATGTAGAACTTTGGAGAGCAAACCCTAATTCAGTTGTAGTCCGACTTTGACAGTATTTTAGGGTTCCATACCCTTCTTTACGTCATAAAATTAGTTTGTTAATCCATGCTATCATTATGTCTACCACATGTTTAATTGTATGTGTGTATGCTTGTTTGTTTACCATGAGTAGCTAAATTATCTTTGTGTTTGCTTAGATCTATGAAACCTAGTTGTTAATTATTGTTAGGTTGTCTCTTGTCTTAATTGGTAGACGCTAGAGTAAGAAAAACTGGCTTCTTATTTAATTGTTTCGAGCTCGAACATCCTAAATAGCAAAAAAGCTTAGGAGTGCACCTACGCCATTCGTTGTGTTTATTGTGTGAGTTGTAGCTTGTTGATAGTAGAGTATTCAGGGGAGATACTTAGGTACTTGGCGATCCCTAATAGTCTAAAGGAGATTTACAATTCATAGAACTAGGGAATTAGGCACCCCCGTGACCAAACGGAATACAACGCACCAATTAAGATGAGGATGTGACAATTTATCCGACCAATAAGAGATAACTATGGAGTACGAACATCTAAGTAAACACATTTTTAATCATCATAAGAGCACACCTACATTAGCATAATCTATCCTTAGTTAAGTAGTTAATTAGTTTTAATTAATAGTTAAAATTGGTAGGAGTACCCCCCCCCCACTCCTATACCCCGAGATATTTACTTGATTTCTAATAAACAAAAAAGACTAAAAAGAATCTCCTTCTACCTTACCTTCTCGTCATACATCTCTTTCTAGCATCTCTATTCCGCTAGAGAACGAATCAACCCTGGGCTTACCCATACTACACCTGCAACGATTAGGTTACTGCCAGAGGGTTGAAAAACTTGCTCGTAGAAAAAGAAGTCCTTTCGACCCCAACCCACGCATCAATAATGCAATTTGATAACATACAAACAAATCCATATTCAAAATGAGAAGTTTAATACAGTACATAAAAAACTAAATCCATCCGGTTCATTCACATTATATAATCAAAGAATACTTACCTATTTACAATTATTTTTACTCCTATGATCCCATTATCAATTTGTAAGAATCCATACACAACCACACTAACTACACTAACCACAACAACAACAAAAGCCGACAAGTAATTAGATTTCCCTCACAACCACACTAACTATACTCTTCGCTTTTTTCCTAGCATTAACCCACCAAGCCACCACTATAGTTAACCCAAATCACCATCACCAGCATCCTTCCACCACCAAACTCCCACCCCTACCACAACCCATTCCCGTCTAATTCTTTACAAATCCCTAATCTTTATCACTCCTTGATACGACCTTCTCTTATCTTACTGATTGTTTTAATCAACTTCAACAACAGACTTAAATATCAACAACTACAAACACCTTTATCACAACCTCACAAACACCTTGATTTTGATATTTTTTGCTATATAATGATAAATTCATGTAACACCCCCAAAAATGGTTTGCAGCGGAAGAAAAGGTTTTTGGGATGCTACTCAATTGGATCATAACACAAAGTGAAAAATAAATATTTTTCTTAAAAGATTTCATTTATTGAAGTAAAATGGAGTTTACAAAAGTTGATTTGTTGCGGAAAGATTGCCCATTAATAAAATGTGGTCCCATTACATATATCGAGTCAATCTATGACCATGCCAATTACGCCAAGCGCGCCTAAGAGTTAGCTATCGCCTTTTCATCCCGAAAATACATGCTAAAAAGTCAACACAATGGTTGAGTGAATTCATAGGTTTAGTAAATAAGTAGTTGATCACAAGATTTTCAAGTTTAAAAGAAGCCATGGGCTACGTTGTTATACGCCCATAAAAGATAGTTGATATTATTGCACTAAGCTCATGAAACCAATACTAACTGCATACACCTAATTACTGGTGTAAGTAAATGAAATTGCCCCCAAGATGTAATAGCCAATTACATAGAGATACCAAATATAGTGCGCCGGTTTATTTCCGATAACCGAGTCGAGGTCGTCAATTCCCATAGTACTATCCACGATATTTGCGTTCACTCGCAAGTGATTAATGGTTCATGATGAAGGGACTTTTGGTGGCGGCAAGACTTAGGCAGAGTCATAATATCAAGAGTACAACAAACAGTTTTCAAGCAATTGTGATCATAAAAGCAGTAGTAGCATGTATTCTCCCCCAAGGAGTTTATAAAATAGTTAAAAGAGTAAAAGTGGGTCTATGAACTCACCTTAGTTGAAGAAATCCGAAATAGCGTAAATTCAAATAGTATGAGTGCGCAGTATCGACACGCAACCTAGATTAGTATAGCAAGTCTTAGTTTATAGTTCTAGGCTTAAGACTTGATGAAGTTTAAGAAAAACTTTTAAGTGTTTGTTGTTGTTGTTGTTGGCGTGGCACCGTTTATGTTTGAAAAATAGTTTTCAATTATTTATGTGCATTTCGGCTTATGAATATATGACCTGGATAGCAACATCGGAAAGGAAAGCAATTTGGTTTGATGATGTATGGAAAAATAATACATAGGATGAGACTTTGGCGGTGTGAACGAAAGAGGATATGTATATATATTAGATGCATATATATATTTCTAATATAAAAAGGGATCAAGTTGTAACTTAACTTATGTGTTTCTTGTATTAAGATACGATGCGGTTTTAAAATATCGAAGATGCCTAGTAAAGTTACTAACTAATATATATAAGACTTGGTTTAATATATTAAGTTTTTGTGGAGTTTATCTCGGTTGTGATTTGCAAAAATAGTTTGCATAGTTATAGAAAATTGTCATAACTCAAGTGAAATTTTCTATTTAATTGGTTTGACTAATGTCAAAAATTGTACATCGAGTTTAATATTTGATTCTAAAAATGTGTGAGTATAAGAGTTTATATTTCATAAAATCTAGAAGTGTAAGAATCACTTTTTAATTAAGTCGTAAGTAATAGCTAGTTTATTTTCCTACACTCGTTTCCATAAATTATTTGTACCTTGACTTGTCTTATTATAAGTGTTAGTACTATTTATAAGTCATGTGGTATGTCGTATGTCGTGTTTGTAAATGGAAATGTCGAGTGCAAATAGGTATGTCGAGAAGAGTATCGTGTGAGGCAAGTCAAATGAGTAGAAAAATGAGTCGGACAAGACGGGATTGAGTCGCACCCTGGTGGGCTGTTCTCAGCTAAGCGGACTCATACAGGTCTGGGCCTTGGCCCAGTCATGACAACATAGTATCATACCCTTATGTGTGGGCTTTGAGGCCCAAAGGACATTAACAAAAGATCAGGTTTACATAAGCTGATGGTAAGGAGATTTAGCATAGTTTCTGTTCGTGTTATTGTGGCTGAAACACATATACCTCGAGATCTTTATTCGTAATTCAAACACAACGACACTTAGGCTTTTACGAGTGATAACTCTCTTTGCGGTGGCCTCCATAAATCTTGAAGCGACACCACGCAAAATTTTCTTTCGAGAGTTTACTTTCACCACCAAATTTAACTTAACAAGGACCCCAATATCTTGCGATTAGGACTTTGTAGTTACCGGGTACTACCCGTTTTGGATACTCGGCTCGTCATAAGTTGGTACGAGTCTATCAACTACGAGGCAGAAAAATAAAGAACACTCTAGAATAGAACACGAATACAAGGCGACACTCGTGTATGGGGTTTCTAGTTCAGCCGAGTTAAAGTTATTAATACATCAAGATAGTGAGTCGAGGGACTAAGATAAGCTAACACAAGCCGGAAGCTATTATGCAAGCCACGGAAGATAAGAAGGAAAACTAAACCGAAGACCACAATAAGAGCTATTCTACAAGCCGAGAACCAAAAGTAACGCAAACTGGAAATCAAATGGGCATTTAGACCGTTTCTACGTTTAGGACATAAGCCGAAATAAGTATCAAATTTTTAAAATATTTTACAAAGTTTTGTTATCATGTTTTCGTGGTTCATTCTCAGCTAACCGAAACAGCAACAGGAACATTAATCTTTCAAAAGTCAAAACAGTCAATTACAGGTTTATGTTTTCCCCTTTCTTGTTCTTATCACGCCTTGCCAACAACAACAATATTCATCAAAACCAATAAATCTCATTATTATAACAGTTAAATCAAAATAACTACTTAACGTATTAACGTAATAATAATTAAAAGAAAGGAATGAGATTCTTACAACAACAATAGAAGAGGGTCGAATGGATGTGAGACCCGGATAAGAACAAAGTGTACACGAGATTTCTTGTACCAGAACTTGATCAAAAGGGCAATTACAACTTGAATTGAACAACTTACCATTTAATTTAAAACCCCCAAATAGATTTGAGAAAACCCTAACTCACAAGAACCGTAATTAAAGTGGAGTGATGGTATGTGGGATGAGTGAACCTGGTGAGAAACTTGACCCTATTTATAGATATCTAACAACAAAGTCTTGACTTAATCTTTCTTGGTCTTGGGTTGAGGACAAACCTTCTTTGGCAAAGCTCGCTGTCACTGCCATCTTCACGTGATACCCCAGGGGAGTAGAGCCAAGAGAGTGGGGTGTTGGTTTGAGATGAAAGTGATATCTCACTGTTTGAGTTTGTTTGGGACTCGGCGAAGGAGGAGGAGTGCAGAAGATGAAGAGCGTGTGCAGAGGAGGTAGAGAGAGAGCGAATTTGGAGGTAAAGAGCAGGGGTGGGGCGTGGGTTTGGCAGGGAAGAAAGAGGGAGGTGGGGTTATATGTTTACTTATTTTTATTATTAAATACAGTATAATCCGTACCCCGTGTTTTGTCGATTCATCGAGTAAACGTACTATCCCGGTACCCGAAAAATATAAAAGTTATATTTTTAGAAGCGTTTTTGTAAGTGTAATAATATATTATTATTACTACGTAGAAATTTGTTATAATTGTTTTGTCGGTATTAAATCGGTGTCGGTATACGTGAGATGCCGGTTTTTATGTTTCACGAGAAAAATCTATAGTTTTTGTTCAAATAGACTTGGAAAAATCCAGGAGTGAAACTTAGTAATCATAGTTACTTATAGTTTATTGCTAAAATTTGTTTGAAATTTTACGGGTTGTTATAATTCAAGTCAAAAAAGATATCCAAGGTCCAAACACCCCTTTTCCAAAAACTAAATGGTGTTAACAAATTGTACTAATAATTAATCATCTAGCCTCTAAATATAAGCTATTCATGAAGACAAAATCTTTTGTATTGTTGATCTAACTCATTAGAGGAGGATCATACTGATTGTTAAAATACACCAAAGAGTAGTTGGTTGGGTGTTAGAGATTATTGTTGTGAGTTCTTTACCATTTTACAATAACATGACCATAATTTTTCCAGCTAAAGTAAGATAGTTAACTAGCGGTCAAATGTTTCTATTTTGAAATATGTTTTACATTTTAGACTTTTACGAATAGTTAAATACTATTTAATCTGTCAATAATCGTAAATTAATGTTGTTTGAATGTGCAACAATATTAATTTTACTCGTTAGACGTTACTTTCTTTAAGTTTAGAGTATATTACAAAAATGGTTCTTGTGGTGAGGCCAAAACTGCATGTTTCGTCCTAGAACGTAAAAAATTACATCAATGGTCCCTGTAGTTGTCCCAATTGAGTTGACCGGTCCCTTGACCGATTTTCCATCCAATTGAAAGTTAACGGCAGGGGTATTTTCGTCCTTTCACGTTCACAAGGATCATTTTTGTAATATATTAACCACTAGGACGAGTTGTGAAATAAATCTTTTATCCTAAAAGTAAACTTGGGTAGGATTCGAACTCAGGACCTTCGAATTATGTAACTAGCGGCTTACCCCTATGCTAAGTGGTAAATCCTTGTTAGTATATGCAAACAATATATATTTATCCCATAGTATTTTAGTTTTTTTACAACCACCACCACCACCACCGCCTATTTTCGAATCATCTCACCCCACCTACTAACCCCACCACCCACCGCAGCCACCACCACACACCATTAGATCTCCTACCTACACCACCACCCATTTTTTAATCATCTCACCCACCACCCACCACCACCGCCGTCGCCCACCAGCTACCACCACCGCCCACCACCACCACCGTCATTGCCTACCACCACCACCTATTTTTAAATCATCTCACCCTTCCACCACCTTGTCCATGACCTTAACCCCAGCCACCACCCACCGCTACCCCCACCACCGTGTACCTTCGATGGTAGTGGTGGGCGCGTGAGTGGCAGGTGGGCGATAGCGTGGTAGTGGTGGTGTAAGTGGGGGTGGTGGTGGTGGTGGTGGCGTGGTGGTGGTGTGGTGTTGGCGGCGGTGGTGGGCGATGACGGTGGTGGTGGTGGGTGATGGTGGAGGGTGGTGTGGGTAGTGGGTGGTGGTGGTAGGTGGCGGCGGTGGTGGTGGTGGTAGGTGGGTGAGATGATTCGTAAGTAGGCGGTCGTGGTGGGAAGTGGTGGTGGTGGGTGTTGGTTGTAAAAAAGCTGAAATACTAAGGGATAAATATTAGGGGTGGCAATCGAGTTAGTGTTGGGTTGCTTATTGGGTTCGTGGCTTGGTGGGTTATTAAAGTTTCTACCCAACACTCATTTATTAATAGTGTCAAAAAATTCAACCCTAGCCCAGACTTACATAACATGTGTAACCCGTTTAATATGTTTAAGTAAATAAGTCAAGTGGCAAATAGGGTTGGTGGCTTTTCGATTTAACTATTTTAAAAGCAAAGCGGATATAGGATCTAATATTGAAAAACTTAACATATAAATAGCTATACGACAATTTCAATAATATGTGAGTTATAATTATAACTCACTCATATTAAAATACTAACAAAATACATTGAATCCAAATCTAACATAAAGTCTAAGCTATATATTTAATCTTTAGAAACATATATACTTAAATGGGTTCTGAGTTGAGTTTTTAGTACTTCCCAACCGAACACGACCTATTTATTAAGGGGTTAGATGAGTTGACATGTTTTTTACCCAAACTTGTTTATCCTCAAGCCAAACTTGTTTAACTTCGTGTCGGGTTTGTGTCGTTTATCGTATCATGTTGAGAGTTGCCACCCCTAATAAATATATATTGTTTGCACATATTAACAAAAACTTACCACTTAGCATAGTGGTAAGCCGCTTGTTATATAACCCAAAGATCCTGAGTTCGAATCATACCCAAGTTTATTTTAGGATTAAAAATTTATTTCACAAATCGTCCCTGTGGTTAATATATTACAAAAGTGGTTCGTGTGAATGCGAAAGGACGAAAATGCCTTTTCCGTTAACTTCCAATTGTATAGAAATTTGGTCAATGGACCGGTCAATTCAATTGAGACAACCACAAGGACCATTGGTGTAATTTTTTGCGTTCTAGGACAAAACATGCAATTTTTGCCTAACCACAAGGACCATTTATGTAATTTACTCTTAAGCTTAGGGCATCCACAATGCTCCTACATGGCATCATTCAATAGCAAATGAGTTTTCACATTAAGAGCATGGGGTATCATGGCATGCCAATTTCGTTTTTTCAGTGACAACTCAACACCACCTCAGCATTCACACTTTTAACACTCATACATCAAAACACCTCTTCACTCATAACATGCCATTTGGGTCCCACACACTCATAATTTTTTTTTTACACTTTTTCAACCAAACTAAAACTTTGTTCATTAAAATAAAAATATAAATCATATAAAACTAAAAAAAATATATACATTACATAAAAAAATGAATTAAAAAAAATAATACACTTCGTTTGGGCTAGGTCTAAGGCTATGTTTATTAGATGGGTTGACAACCCAACTCAACCAATATACATACAAAATAATAATTTTTTAATCATTCCATCCAATCTTTCCTACCAATCTAGGTCATATGACAACCCAAGATCCTAACCTACAATCTGGCACATGTCAAGGTGTTAATGGCTATTGGTTCTTTTTTTTTTTTGTTTTTTCTTTTAATACTTATTATTTTATAAAAGAATAAATTGGTTGTATGTATTGGTTAGGTTGAGTTGTTGATAAATGGTAAAAAAATATAGATTTGTTGGTATGTATTAAGTGTGTAGATGAATGAAGAGAAAATAATATTTTAATAAAAGATTGGGTTGTGATAGGTTGTTGATAAACATAGTCTTACAAAAACCACCACCAAGTATGCCTATATGAAATTAGTATTCATATATTGGTTTTAAACTTATCCGGTGATAACAGTTGTGTTTTTATAGTTTATAGATGTTACAGATGTCATCAAACTAAATGACCATTTTGGTTGGCTTAATAAGTCATCACCTAAAACCTAAATATCAAAATATGAATATTTCTTTCTTCTTACCCCACTATTTTTTTAGCAAAACACAAACTCTTTCATATACTTCCTTCTGATCCATTAATTCTCCTTGTCACACATCAATAGAGAAATTCTATGTCAACAACCTCTTATCACAACCAAGAATATCTCACAATCATCGGTTCAGTTACCCACACAAACAACATAAGTCCTAAAATCCTAAGTAACCCGCAACTGTTTCAGGTAATCAAAAGAACTGATCTAAATAAAATTATGGGTGCTCCTTTTCAACCATCACCACCACATCATGTAACTATGCGCTAACATGCAAAAAAACTCCTTACCCAGATAGTTTTTCTTTGTCTTTTTACGAAAATCACACACGCCACTTAAATGGCTTGAGAAGTGGCGAGAGGTAGTTTGGGTATGGTGGCACGAGGGTGGCGGCGCCAATTTGGTAGCCACGTTGGATTTGGCTTGGGTTTGTGTGATGATACCCCATGGTCTAAGTGATTAATCCATTGTGGATGGTCCATGTGTCAAGTTGATTGAATGGGTGTTCAAGTCTGTACACAACTTTATTATACAATAAAAGTGGGGACCATATTATATATGATACCAATTCAACTATAATGTGTGATATTTTATATTGAATAAAACATGGAAAAAGATGATGTGTAAATCAAATAAACTTAGTAAGGTTTAATGGATTGTGAATGTGTTTTTAGAAGAAGTACAATGTTGATGTGTCAACCTATTAAACTTTATAATATACAATGCATTAAAGATGCTATTAGAGCACACGGTATCGTGTACAATAACACGTCAAACGCACCCACCTTGAACCTTTGGCGCGCCAAAGTGCACACCGGGCAAAACGCCAATTGTGAGCCAAATGGATTTCAGCCACTGAACTGGCTTACGCTATTCGTTTATTGCATGCAACTTAACCTTTTTTTTTTCTGGTTCTTGCAGGGATCTATGGATGATAGAAGCTTGCCCTTGCTGTAAAAAAATTTCGTTGTTATCGAAAGTAATTTCCAACATGTACTGTGTCGTTGGTGGTTGTAGGTTGCAGGTAATCTTTGGGAAAGAAGAAGAAGAGATTGTTTCTAGGGAGTATGGACTAGGGAGTAGACAAAAAAAAATTGCATGTTCCCCATGTAATGTTTAATTATTGTACTTTTTGGTTTGATATATTTTTCATTTACTACATATCTTTTACAGTATATACGAATAGCCAAAGTATTTGTGGTTTCTTTTAAATGGTTCTAAATTTGTAAATAGTCAATCTCTCTGTTAGGCAAATCTACGTGAATAAACATGGTCATGTAGTTTTCACTTTACTTATTAATTATATTTAATTTTAAATTTATCTTTTAATCGTATCATGTAGTCTTTTTTTTTTTAATTGTTTTTATGTATTTGTAATTTTATTTTATGTTTAATAAAAAGTGTTTAATTTAAAAAAAATAAAATAAAAAAAGTGGGACTCAATAACATGTTATTGGTGTGTTATGAAGGAGGGTGTTTGAGTTATTGGTGTGTTATTTGGAAGTGTATGATGTGGCGCTGAGGTGGCATACCAATAACGTGTTATTGGTATTGCCCATACCTTGTGCTCTTACATGGGATAGGAATAACTTTCATTTTTTAATATCATGGTTTACCTATTTACTTTTTGTTCCATACGACTAGGTGTACGGCCCCGTATGTGCTTCTTTATAAACATTTGGAAAGAGCCATATTGGTGTTAGTTGATGATGTATCAGATATCTTTTTATGGTGCCACTCAAGTTGCTTGATGGTTACTACTGGTGTAGTGCAAACATTGGCTTGCGATACATAAAGCATGTGGAAATCTATGTAACTATTGCAACAAATGATATACAATTACGGGAGATAGATAGGTTATAAAAGCAATTAATGCGACTTTAACAACACGTCTTTACATTTTTATACAATCCATACCAATGAATCTTGTTTGCATTTCTACAAACATTACCCATATCAGTATTTGTGAATGCATGTCCGGAAAGCTGGTTAATTCAAACCCACAAGAGAGCGGAGTAGGGATAGACTACTAATTCTTTGACAAGATATTTTCTATTTAAAATCCAAGAGTGGATGTAGGTGACAATACGGTATCTTTCTACGTACATTTCTTGCGAGCATCGCTTTGGAGATGTAATACCTCTTACATTGAGTCAGTAGTTTGAAAAAAATGGCCCAAGTGGCCGCTGTATTAGAGGGGAATCATCTTGGTTCCGTACGTCGCCTCAATATGTAAGTAGCAAACATAATAGGAAACTGCCAAGACCAATCTTTTATAGTCGTTTCCCAATCGGCTTTGTTGAACATGCATGCCCATCTTCCAAAACTGAAGCATTCTCCATTGTCTCCTTGGATCAGGATTGACATCTAAAACATATGAAACCGATATCGACATTTTACCTGCAATGTAAAAACTACATGTGAGGTATAGGATTCCATACTTTATAGAAAAACGAGCAGCATTGCATATTTTTACTAAAGTTTGAGAACACATAATCATTAGAGCAAGGGTTGTGGTGATGAAGTGTTACTCGTCATTGTGACATGGAGGGGGAAACGAAGCTCTTCATTGCTCTTCAACACACTGCCCCCCCCCCCCCCACTCTTCATTTGCTCATCTTTGTTCAAACGACCCACATAAGACAAACAACATTTGCAGTTTTATTTTACTTTATTTTTTTAGAAGTTCACCATACCCCTTAGTGGTTATAAGGGTCACATTAGTAATAAGTATGCTACAAAACCATGAAAAGGAAGTCACAGACGTGGTCTTGAGTCACAACCATCATATTAAATATGCAAATTCAAACAACTTAAGAGTCTTAGAAGGTTGGTATCGTACATTGAACGTACACAACCAACAGCTCAAAGAAGCAAAACATCGATCACTAATATATATGTAACTGCATTAGTTTCCGCTAAATGTGACTACCTTGTACCATGAACTAAATGTATCAATGATTATATTTTTACTGTCACTAATGCTAATACTATGAATCTATAATATTGTAAAAGTCTCACAAGCCCATTTATGATTGCCCAAAAGTCCAGACCAAATATTTCCAGAACAACAAAATGTACATGAACATAACATGTTATTTTGAAACACAAACACATCACATGTATCTCCAAATCGATGGTTGGAACCTCTATTCTATGTCTAGAAACACGTTTGGGCAAGTCTAATAAGTTATTACGGTTATAAAATAAACGATAACACCATTAAACACATCCTTGTGCAAATGACGACCGTCGATATACTAATCCTGAGAAGATGAAAAGTTCGATCTAAAACTTGTCTCATCTTTCACAAGAAAAAAGTGGGATGACAATATGTCATTCACATTGCAAAATGTTAACAAGCTGAGTCAAGCACCAAATGTGAGAAAAATGAACAATATACATAATTTATTCATTACTACGTGTGTAAATATTTCATATAATGATGAATATAGTTGCTTTTATATTGAAACACCCTAATGTTTTTAGCAATGGATAAAAATTACTATCTAAGTATCTATGATGCGCATTAAACATAACACAGAAACATGACGTATTAGTGTAATGAATGGTTTCAATAAGAATCATACGGAGTATTATATACTGTTAAGACATGCATGATTCACTCCTTGATGCAACAAATAAAAATAAAGAAACAACACAAACCACGTTGAGATAAATTTGTGTTGTGTAGTCATAGTTAAGTTAACTCTTATTTGTTAGAGTATGTACGTATTCAATTTTCAATTTCAACATCACACATAAATTGTTAATATATATTTACACGATCAGAGACGCGAACCAAATTATATTGATATATAATCACCATTTATTTGCAAGAATTTTTAGCGTTAAAATATGTGTTACAAACTTATCTCCACCCAACTAGAAGTTTTAAGTGCAAATGATAAAAAAAAATATCATAATTGTCATCATTTGCTTTTGTGGGTAGCGAACAAATTTTTTTGCTTTTGTGGGTGCTATACTTTCAAATTCATCCTCTTTAGGGTACTATGTGACATTTTTACCCTTCGGAAAAAAAATTCTATTAGCTAAGAAGAAAATTTCTATTAGCTAAGAAGGGCAAAAATGTTCAAAAATTTCGCAAAATACCCAAAAAGGATGAATTTGAAAGTATAGTACCCACAAAAGCAAAAAATTTTGTTCGCTACCCACAAAAACAAATGGTGTCAAGTATAATACTTTTTTTTTTATCATTTGCCCAAGTTTTAATATGAAGTTTGAAGCAAAGTATTAATGCTACTTATAGTAGATGTTTTGAAACCCGGTTCGATCTGATCGGGTCAACCGGTTTAATTAGTTCCGACAAAAAAGGGTCATATTACATCGGGTTTTTAATTCTCGAAACCCGGTCAGACCCACCGGGTCTAAAGTGACCCGGGTCAACCCGGTTCTTGAAACTCGTTCGGATTTGGTTTTTTTCATGTTTTTTCTAAAATAAAACAGGTTGATTACATATATTTGCGATGTTTAAACATTATCTTTGTTGTTAAATGTTTTTATAAGCTCAATATATGAATTTGTCATGATTTATTTGTATGCTTCTTTTTAATGTTGAAAAAAAGTTTTTCTTTTTATAAAGAACCGGATTAATCAGGTGATTGAACCAATGACTCGGTGAACCGATGATTTGACCGAACCGATTAACGACCCAGTTTTCAAAACATCGGATGACACTGATGAATGACATATGCTTTGGCGCGCAAGAACACCATAATAATTAATAAAGATACTGGGTATATATGTAAACTTAATTAATTTGTACTTCTAATTGTGTAAAGAAACTTATTTCAAATCTTGCTAAATTTTTTCTTAGAAAGAACCTGTCATCTCTTTCTTTTATAACTTTGTATTTTTAGTTTTTTAATTTAGCAAACTATTCCATCTTCCCATTAAATACTCGCTTTACAAATTTTCTTTCGTTTCTTATTAAATTTAGAGAAATGATAGACTCACTAAAAAAATCTCACAAAAACTTTCTACAAAATGATGTGGCATACCATTTGACATTTTTTTTTCTCTCTCTTCTCTATTTATCTTTTGATATATACGGAGTAATATTTATTATCATAAACTCTTATCCTTCTCCTTCTCCAACCACTCATCTCCTACATCTAGATGAGTCGATCTTCTTCTTTACCTTCTTCATCGTATGCATCGAAAGAATCATCTTACCTTTCTTCTCCGTTACATGATGATTATTTATCGAAAACACCCAAAATAACCGATATTGAGAACGTGGAATATGATGAGGAAGGAGCCAAGTAAGTCCTATATTGCTATCATAATTTTCGAATTTTTTGATTGTATATGTTAGCTCCACTAACCCTTTGCCTCATCTTAGTATTAAGGATACTCCTATTGTAAGTTTTTTTTTTTTTTTTTTTTTTTTAATGTTGGATTTTGTTTTATCTCTCATTTTAAGTGATTGGGGTGATTTTTGTACGAAAAAAGTTTATAACATATCTAATGATACAATAAAATATTTTTGTTTTTATGCATACAATATAAGGTGTGTTTGTTTAAATTTATTTTTGTAAAAAATTAATATGATTCAGATGGTGTTTATGGCATATCATGAAGAAACTACCTGAAAATTTTGGTAAACATAAGAAATACAAATCAATCAAGTACAAGCTTAAAAAGGTTGTCTATGATTCTTTGACTTCAAGTGAATTTGAAGCATCTTGGAATGGAATGTTAGAAACGTACAAACTTGAAAATAACAAATGGTTGAAAGACCTATATGCTGAAGACAACGATGGGTACCTTGTTTTGTAAAAGATATCTTTTGGACGGGGATGTCTACTACACAACGTAGTGAGAGCATTAATTCGTTTTTTGATAAATATTTAAATAAGAAAACTACTTTAAAACAATTTGTGGAACAATATGAAAATGCGTTGAGGGATAGGGCTGAGAAAGAGAACATAGAAGATTTTAATTCCTACAATTTCTCCGTACCACTTATAACCCGTTATGCCATGGAAGAACAAATGAAACATGTTTTAACCAATGCTAAGTTTAAAGAGTTTAGGGAAGAGTTGACGGGAAAGATGTATTGTGGGGTTGGTTCTGTTAAATCAGAAAGTGGAAATACAAATTATGAAGTTCTAGAGGATGTAATGGATAATGAAAAATTAATAAAGAAGCAATATGCATTTTGGTTCAAAAAAGGTGAATCATATGAAGATTGTGATATTAGATGCATATGTCGTTTGTTTGAGTTTAGGGGAATGTTGTGTAGACATGCACTAACGGTACTTATTAATGAGAGCATATATCTTGTTCCAAATAAATACATCTTACGAAGATGAAGAAAAGATGTTAAAAGAAGACATACTAAGGTTAAAGTAAATTATAGTGATTGGGTTGTCTCAGATGTTGGGCGTCGTTATGATAAAATGTGTACTTGCTTTTTCGAAGTGGCGGACTTGGCATCTGGCAATGACGAAAAATGTAGTCTTGTACCTGATCGAGTTAATGAATTAAAGAGTGAAATCTTAAGTGGAAAAGTTAGCACTAGTAGCCCCGGTGTACGCCATACATACGAGTGCTTCTATCAGGGATAATAATAAGATTCGTGATCCTAATGGAGTTCAAGGAAAAGGTCGACCCGCAGGTAGAATCAAGCCCACGTCTGAGAAAATTATTAAAAGAAACCAGAAAAAGAGGAAGGTATTCTAGTTATATTACTTATCTGAGTAAAAAAGTTAATGAATATGCCTAACCTTTTCATTTTGATTGTAGAAATTGCAAGACACTGATAATATTGGTTGTGGAGCCGATAACAGTGAAACAATGAAGAAATGTTCTAAGAAGAAATGTCCTTCGCGAGCCAATCATAATATTGGTTGTGGAGCCGATAACAGTGAAACAATGAAGAAATGTTCTAAGAAGAAATGTCCTTCGCGAGCCAATCATACTTGTCACCAAATGCAGCAATCATCACATCTCAGCTCCATAGATGGTGTATAGTATTCTAGTTAATCACACTTTTCACCAAATGTAGCAATCATCACATCTCAACATCCACTGAACACTTTTTTTTTGACATAGACATGATTTTTGTTTGGTTTTGAGATGAACTCATGGTACTTCTATTATCTAATGTTGCTATGAAAAAAGTTTAACAACTATATGGTGTTTTAAGAGTTTATATATGGTGTTTGGATGTGTGTTTTCACAAGCTTATATGTAGTTTTTTTAGAGCATTTATATGCAGTTTTTAGGGTGTTTTAATTCTTTGTTTTTCTGACAGAAATTTAGCCATTTTGACAGCAGAAACATGGTTGATTTTAGGGTATTTTTACTGCAGATTTTGGGCCATTTTGACAGATCATGGTGTCTTTTCACTTTTGTATCTTTTTTTTACAGCTTTTAACTGCTATTTTTGACTTTTAACTGTTGTTTTTACAAAATAATGTTCAAGTATAACTGTATAAATGATCTTAATCAAGTGATCAAATTTAGTGTGCAGGCTACAGCAGTAGTCTATGTGTGATAGAAAAAATGCAGGTGGTCCTGGTATAACATGTGGCGAGCTATAGTTCTTATGATAGTGATCTCAATTGTGTCATAGAATTTACAATGTCAAAACATGAATCACCAATATGAGAAGAGTTGGCAGGCATACCCAACTAACTTTCTCATTCTTGTCAAAATCTGCTCTTTGTAACCACTTAACCGTGCTAACTTTAATCGATTCCACTTTGCTAGTCATTCTTGTAACCCTGCTAGCATATTCTTTCCACTTGCTAGTTTAAGATGAATCTCTGCTACATAATTGAATATCTTTGCTCGTTTTAAGCGTATCTCTTGCTCGTCAATGGTAAGTGTTGTTAGCTTTGTTCTTCTGATGCTAAGCTCTTTTAAAAGCTGACCTAGATGTTCAATCTACTGTTACAAAGAGTTCTGTTGTTGTGATTTCTGTAATAGTTAGAAAAGTGTTTGGTCTTGACGGTTGGTATTGTACTTTGGAGCATATGATGATTGGAACATGTTCGATTTATGTCTTTGCTACGTGACTTGTTAATATGAGATGGACATTGATGCTTAGTAACAGGTTAGTAACAGAAAAAGTGTCACAAAAAGGAACGGGAGGAAGGAGTAATCATGATAGTGACAGATCAGCAACAGATTAGTGACAACATAAGCGTTGCTAATTACCTTGGGAGGAAGGAGATATCAAATTTGCAACAGACTAGCGACAGTTTAGTGACTGAAAAAGTGTTGCTAATTGCTACGGGAGGAAGGAGAATGAAGAGTCTATAACACTTTCTAACTAATAGTGCACTAACATCACACTGTGTAATTGACATGCTTATAGAAGTGGTGTCCTTTTTAGAAAAAGAAAAAGAGAAGAGAGAGAAAAAAATGCCAAGTAGTATGTTGTGGGAAGTTTTTGTGAATCTTTTTTAGTGAGCCTATCATTGCTCATAAATTTACTACCAAGATGCATGTTTACCTATATTTGATTTTCTTCTTTATTTTTCCCTTTGTACGGTTGTACCTTATGATATCTCAAAGGTGATGGATGCACTGTCGTCGTTAAAGGAGTTTAGAACATTGAGACTTGAGAGGTCGTGGCTAGAAGGGAGCTCGATATAATGTTGGTTCCATTAGTTGTAGTCGTGAAGCCAAAAATTAACAAGAAGATGATACTTGATGTTGATCTTGAGCATGAAATGATAGGCAATGTATATAATAATATTTTTTAGGAGTTATTTGCATGGTTATGAATGAATAGCTATTTTTATGTTAGTTAATTATAGTGTATTTAGTGTTGTGGTTAAGTCGGTAGTAAACTGTAATTGGTAATTCGTACATGTCTAATTGCATGTAGTGAACTTACTGTCACTAAAATAATTATTTTATGAAATACATTTGTAGTTTAATTAATTGGGATTTAGTGAACTTTTTAGCTTTTAGCTGGTGGTATATAACCTATTAGAAAAATTGCGCAAATTTATACTTGTGTGTAAACTAGTTTTGTTAGAGTTGATTTTATTGAACTAATTTGGATGTTGAAAATTATTTTTGTTTGCGAATATGAAAATAAATTACCAGCGTAAAAATTGGATACTAGACAAATAATAATTCTTTCATAAGATGAAGAAAAATAATTGATACTTCATAAAGGTATATGTAAATATAAAAATTACCTTATGTTACAATAGAAGTTGTTGGGCTAGAGTTAACTTGAGAGTTTTTTTTTTTTTGAAAAAGCAACGATATTATAAAAGGAAAACGCCAAAGCAACAGACAAAAAATAGCTCTAAGCAAGAGCTAAAGGAAAGAAAAAATACAACCAAGCACTACACTAAGAAGAAACACCCAAACACTAACCCCGTCCAAACCGAAACTACAACTTAAGAATTATCCACTTCTCCAGGAGCTCTAATCCAATGACACCAATTAAAGCGACATTTAGAGTTAACTTGAGAGTTGAACTATAATTTTATAAGCAATGTTTTAAAAACCGGGTTTTTAATCGACTCGGTCTAATCATCGAGTTATCAATTCAACCGGTTCAACCGTCGAGTCAACTTTGTTTTTTATTAAAAAAATTATATTTTTATTCGATTCGATCACCGGCTCAATCCGGTTTTCTATAATAAAAAGTGACAAAAATCAAACCTGGTCGGATTTCGAGAACCGGGTTAACCCGGATCACTTAAAACCCGGCGGGTCTAACCGATTAACCTGGTTTTTTGTACTTGTTTTTTTTTGCCAGACATGTTTCGATCAGTTGAACTGGTTGGGTCGAATTGTGTTTTAGAACACTGATTTGCAAACTTTTTTTCTTCTTTCTTTTTTGCATACTTTAAACTGTGCAATAAACAATTGTACAATTCATCATATGTTGCTTCATCATGTTATACCAAATGTGCAAATAAAAACGAAATTTATGCCGGTGAATTCTCACCTTTTTTTCCTCCATCAAATATCAACCACACGTGGAGTTAGTTGACTCACGATACTCAACTAGGTTTTATCTTGGATCAAAAATCTTTTACCAAATTTGTTTTGTTGTGCATTTCGGGACGAAAATGTTTTTACTTTTGTAAAAAATCATATGTATTGGAATGACTAAACGTCTATATATTAGCTAATGTCGAATACCGTCGTGACCGAACATGACTATGTCAAAACAACATTCTCTCTTCAATAACCAGACATGACCAAATTGCCATAGATGACCAAGTTAGTATTTATCACTAAAACTATAAAGAGGGTGTTGTAAAAATCGGTAAAAAAGTCGACCGATTAAGGGATTGAAGCCTTGCTCGACCGGCTGTGACCAAACACCCACATTGGTGATCACCGATATTCATATCAGTCAATCTATGATTTTGACCGACTTTTCAGGTCCACTGCAAGTAGCCTAAGAGGTAATATATAAATTAGATTACCTTAACAAAAGCTATGGACAATATTAATCAACCTATTGCTCCTGTTCACAAGGTCAATGACCCGAGATTTACTTCACACTTTCGACCAATAAGTAGAGATTTACTTCACACTTTCGACCAATAAGTATTTTTGATGTAAATATAAAATCACCGAGAAGCTTTTATAACATAAAATAATCCTGAATATTAAGGGTATGTTTGGCACGGAGCGGTGTGAAGCTTTTAGAAGCGGTGGCAATAAGCATTTTGATTTTTACTAGTCGTTTGACAAAAGAGCGGTGAACTTTCCTATTTTTTAAGAATGCTCAATTAGCGGTGAAGAATAGCGATGAACTACTCTTACAATTACGGCTACGAACATTCTTTACCTACGGAACACTAGTCTCATTTTTTAAAATTCAAAATTACGGATGTCGGTTTTTACCTAAATCCGCACCGACCCTTACTTTTCCCTCCGGCTATAATTACCATTCCTCCACCCTTCCCTCTCTTTCCCATTTCAATTCCATCATCATCATATTCAAATAAACCAAGCTCATTAGATACATAATCGAACTCCACACTACATCGTCATCATAATTCAAATTGACGTTATTGTGTCTCGAATCAGGTAACACCGAATTTCCATCATTTCTGTTAGTTTTTTTCATGTTATTTGAATCTATGGTTATTTTTGTGCGACATTTTGTTCGAATTTAGTGTTTTGTTAAATTCATTCGTTTTGTTCGTTCGATGTGATTTAATTTAATGAGGATATTTTTGTTATATTTGGTAATTTATTAAATAAACCATATTATGTGTTGTTGATTGTTGAATATAATAAGATCTACTAGGGGAGATTAATTACTGAGTTATTATGTGTAGTTTTGGAATACCTTAAAATTGCAGTTATGATACGTAAATTTATTGAAAGGATTCTGATTTTTTGATAAACAGGTATGGTGTTGAAGACGAGTATCCAAGCCCCCGTGATAACTAAATCTCCTGTGTCGTTAAGGGTGAGTTTATACTTTAGTGTCTTTTAACTCGTTTATTGTGTAATTTTTTGAAACTTGTATTGACATGCTATTATAATTTATTGTTTTAGACGGATGTAAGTGAGAAGGAGTTGGAACAAAAAGAGCCTCAAGTCCAAGTCAAGCATCTTGATGGGGAAAGAAGCAGTGCTGCGAGTGAATCTATTAGTATGACACTGAACTTAAACTCTTCACGTTTATAATGTAAACACTCCCCATATTTTGGGGAAGGTTGGGAGTAATGTTAACTTGGTGGCAGCTGAGAAGGAAATTGGAGAGTTGACTGTTAGAGACTCGTGTTTAGATACTTGTTCATTTAGTAGATAGAGACCAATTAGAGGAGGTCAATCTCCTAAGATAAATAGCTAATTGAGTTAGCAAATCTCTAAGAAATTAAGAAGGGAACTAGATTACTTTGAGCCAATTTTCTGTTCTATTTTCATTCAATGCAAAGTTACAATATAAATAGTGAAGAAAACAAGAGTGGACTCCTAAACTTAAGGAACTAATAGGAAAACATGGGATAGTGGAAACACTACTCCTCTACTTATTCTTCCTAAACAAATGCATGCAAGCTAACTGATTCTAACGTGCAAAGTAACTCTTCAAAGTGCATGTTACAAGATAAAGTAGTTGCCAAGTCCTCCCTAAGAATAGGTCTTCTGTTGAATTACTACCCTTGGCAGGATTCGTATCAATACTCCCCTCGTTAAGATTGACCTTGTCCTCAAGGTCCTGCATCGTCGTAGTCAATGGTAGACAGCCCCCACGGTGGGTCTTCTGTGACGGGTGCGGGTTCGAATCCTGATTGAAGGAGAAGAAACTGTGGTGGTTTAAAACGGTGACCAGGTTGGTACTTTTCCGGGTAATTGTAGCAAAGTCCCTCGAAGCGTCTTTTCTACATTTCAGCGGGGGTTAATTTCTTAATCGGAATGGATTGAGTCTGATGGAGAGGATTGTCTAACAAAGGTTGGGCCGTTGACATAAGTGGTGATGTAGTACTGGAACACGCAACGGGCTTTGGACGATCGATGGTTTGATCGTGAAGTTTGTCTTCAATAAGCTTGGCCAAACCGATTGCTTGTGTGATAGTTTGTGGGCGAAGAATGGTTAATTCTTGTTGAATATCGAGGCGAAGACCCGATATGAAACAATCAAGTAAAGCTTGCGGGGAAAGACCCACAACGCAATTGCTCAACCGTTCGAATTCTGTTTGGTAAGCCGTGACAGTGGATGTTTGACAAAGTTTAAAAAGGCTGGCCTGGTGATTATCGTATGAAGAGGGACCAAAACGCGTTTCGAGTGCTCGTGTGAACGCATCCCATGATGTGAGGAGGTTGTTGTGATGAAGGTATTTGTACCAGCTTAATGCATCACCAGATAGGTAGAAAGCAACCATGGCGAGGCGTTGTGCGGGACCTATGTTGTAGAAAGCAAAGTATTGGTCAGCTTGGAAAAGCCAATCAAGAGGGTTGGAGCCGTCGAATGACTGGAGGTTAAGCTTTGGTTGTCGAATTTGGAGGTCGCGGTTGTGTAGTTGTGAGGTAGACGGTGATGTGTGTGGTGGTCGGGGGTGGAGTTTTGGCGATGGTGGCAATGAGTTGGGCTGTTTGCTCATATTGAGTTGCTAGTTGTTTCATAATGATGTCGAGGTGGGCTGCATGCTGTGATGATGAAGCGGCCTGTTGTTCATTGTGTAGTTTGGTGGAAGCAACAAGTTGTGATATGTTTTCAACCATGGCAGACATGGTTTCTTCGGTTGGGGGTGTGTCACGTTTGGGAGGCATAGTAAGGAATGATGAAAGCACCAAATGATAGAGACCAATTAGAGGAGGTCAATCTCCTAAGATAAATAGCTAATTGAGTTAGCAAATCTCTAAGAAATTAAGAAGGGAACTAGATTACTTTGAGCCAATTTTCTGTTCTATTTTCATTCAATGCAAAGTTACAATATAAATAGTGAAGAAAACAAGAGTGGACTCCTAAACTTAAGGAACTAATAGGAAAACATGGGATAGTGGAAACACTACTCCTCTACTTATTCTTCCTAAACAAATGCATGCAAGCTAACTGATTCTAACGTGCAAAGTAACTCTTCAAAGTGCATGTTACAAAATAAAGTAGTTGCCAAGTCCTCCCTAAGAATAGGTCTTCTGTTGAATTACTACCCTTGGCAGGATTCGTATCAGGATATGTAAAATTGAGCATTAAAGATGATGATGATAATTCCTCTAGGTTTGATAACTTCAACTTAAGGTAATTGATTAGATCTAAGTCGCCTGTTAAGTATAGAAGCTTAAGAAAAATGTTGTTGATTTCTAGGTACTGCAAAGTAACTTCAACAAAAGATTATGAACTCAGTAATGAGTGGAGACTCTACTTCACTAGTTATCTTGTGTTTTAGATAACCATGTTAGCTCTATTTCTAATGAGATCACTTTTTGGTTCTTTTAGATGGTGCAGTGAAGCCACTATACCAGAATAGGAAACATATATACAAGCGAAAAAGGTGTCGAGTAGATGCTGCTGCTAAAAGGAGAAAGGTGTTTCATCAAAGATCAAAAAACGCATATATTCAGGGGGCAGATAGTGAAAGTATTGATAGATCACATGAGAAGAACCCCAATGGAGACAAGACACAAACTCTTGCTGCTTCAAATGAAGGTACTGGTATTATTCAGAATTCTGATGGTTTTTTTATTCATCTTGGCTGCTCTGCTAACTAACTGATTCCATTATCGTGATATAGTGAAATTTAGCATAAAATCATTCAAAGTGCCGGAACTGTATTGTGAGATACCGGAGACTGCGACTATAGGCTCATTAAAGGTATTCATATTGAGCATGATTTATTCTTCCTATAAGTTCATTATATACTATTCCCTCAACGGCAAAACTTCCATACTTTTGTAATCATATACTGTTGGTTTTATAAACTATTTTACACAGAGACTTGTTATGAATGCTGTTAAAGATAAGCTAGGAGGGAAACTACATGTAGGTATACTTCTTGAAGGCAAAAAGGTCAGAGACAATAACCGGACCCTACAACAGATGGGTATTTCCCATAAATGTGACCTCGGGACTCTGGGATTCACATTGGGGCCTAGTTTTCTCGAAGCTTCCCCATCCCCGATTCAGCAAGAACCACCATTAAGGTAGTAAACAATTCATTCTCAATAGATCATTCCATTTAAGAATTGTTTGTATTAAATGGAGATTTTTATTATTTCCAGCTCAGCAAGTCCCATTACGGATGTGGGACACTCAAATTCTTCTCTATATCATGATCTGGAAACTTATTTAGACAACTATGTTGATAAGAATCAAGAAAGTATAACAGAAAATACCAAGGTACTAACAGAAGAAAAAGTGGCAGATTCCAAAGCTCTTGTTCCAGTAACAGCTGTGACAACCAAGGCACTCTCAGACATCCTGGTTAACTACAATCCAGCAAAGAAATCTGAAGTTTCACAGCGTAGAATTAGGAGACCGTTCTCTAAATCAGAAGTAGAAGCTCTTGTGGAAGCAGTCGAATTTCTTGGACCCGGAAGGTATGAACTTTGTGACCTTTTAGAGCTTTGAGATATAGAAGCCTTAGAGCACATGGTTCATTATTACTATAACTTATTTTTCATATCTTTCAAAATCTTGCAGATGGCGTGAGGTTAAAATACGTGCTTTTAATGATGCAGATCATCGAACAGTTGTGGACTTGAAGGTTAGAAATTAACTTTCCATATTCGTTTTGCACCTCCAAAGTACCATGCAAATAACCGTCCGCATCATGTAATGTTAAATAGTGAATGCAAATTGGTTTTGTTTACAGGATAAGTGGAAAACACTGGCTCACACAGCAAGCATCCCCCATCAGCAAAGAAGGGGTGAACCGGTGCCACAGCATCTGTTGGACTGGGTCCTGGCTGTACATGAGCGTCGGTCTAGAGCCACAGCATCTGTTGGACCGGGTCCTGTCTGTACATGAGCGTCGGTCTAGCTATCAGATTCAGCAGGGCCTGAAGCGTCAGAGTAAACCACTTTCAGTACTGTAGAGCTTGTTAGCATTTGAAAACTTACATACGGCGGAAAATAGATGTATAAAATACAGTGAAATTCTCAAGAAAAGGTGACAATAAGAAAGGAAATAGGATTGTTCATGTGTTGTAAAGTTTAAGAGGGATAGGGATTGTAATAGAATCCACATATCGGGAGTTTGATTTAGTTAATATCATTATTTTGACTAATCGTGTTTTGATGACATAAACTTAATTCTTTTCGTGATTTTTGCATACAAAATCAGACTATTAGACAATATGGTATGTTTTGTATATTCAAGTGGCAACCAAATGTCCCAGTGCATTGTTTTATTAGACAAAATAGAAAATGTTTGTGCTTAAACTTCAAAATCTAAAAATAAGGAATGTCTAATTCCCAAAATACCTTTTAAAACTTAATTTTCACATAAATTTTAAAACAATGTTGCTTTAATAAAGTGGTTGACTTAATAATGTTTTCATCTATATTAAAAGGAAAAATGCATGACAACTCTTGACATTTCCTTATGGTGTAACTTAAAAAAAAGGATAAGATTTTTTTTATAACACTAATAATTTGTAAAAATCCATCCACAAATTCTATTAGAGCAGAAGGTACCATAGCATAAAGCGGGTGTTATGCCTACGTGGCTCGACGTTATGGGTCGTTACCATACCGGGTGGAAAAGAAACCAACATGCGTTGGTGGTGGTGTTGGTAATGTTTATTCTTTTTTTATTTTTCATTATTTTTTACTTTATTTAAAAGTGGGTTTGTGTTTGTTTTGTGTTTTTTAGTGTGTGTCTGTGTGTTTATTTGATGTGTATGCTTGCGCCGTTATGTGTGAATAATAAAAGTGTGTATGTGCAGGTGAAGGATAAAAAAGAAGAAAAATGATGGTAAATGGCTTTTATTTGAGCGGACTAAACTTTTCTTAACAAGTTTATTTATTTATTATTTAAAAAAAATGTTATTGTATATTTATTTGAATTAATTAAATTTAGTTTATTTGAAAAATAAAAAATAAAATAAAATTGTGGGTCTCAAAAAGGTGGATGTTAACATGTTATGATACTTAGAGCATCCGATATGACGACGAGAGGAGCTCGCCATGCATACATGGCATGCTCACCACCCCTCGCCGCCACACCATCTTCCTTCGCCGTGAGATCGTTGTGTAGACGACGAAATAAACGACAAACAATTGTCAGTTTATATCTTTTCTTTTCTTTCTTTTTTTCCCGATGTATAAAGCAAATTGTGTTTTATGTGTGTATGAATAAAGTGTGTGTGTGTAGCAGCAATCGAATGAAGACGATAACCTTTTATTTATTTATTTATTTATTTGTTTGTTTTATTTTTTTCAGATTTGGAAGAAATGCATCAAATATACCTGTGTTTGCGTTAGGTTGATTTAGAAAATAGATAAAGGTATATTTGTTTGTCCAAAATCAACAAATGAAATGAGAAACTGATTTATTATTATTAGTATATTATTATTATATTTTTAAGATCAGATTTGGAAGAAGAGATAGTAAGTGTGAGAAAGTGTTGGTAGTAGTATTTTTTTTTTGAAGTTAAATTAGGTTTATTGAAGAAAATAAAAAAAATTGGGTGGATGAGAGTCAAATGGAGAATTTGTGCGGTATTATGATATAAAAGGTATTTTAAAGTGGTTTTATTATTGTGATGTGGCACCTTGTGGGATTTAAATAAAGAGCAAAACTTTGTCATGATACCTAATGCTTTTAGAGGTTAGGTACGGTAATGCGATGCCCCAACTGTGTTAAGGCCGAGTTGTGGCGTGTTGGTGTTGCGTTACCATCCGGCTACCATGACGTTGCCCCACGTTTTCATTTACGTTGCTGTAGTAACTTAGATCGAAACACATAAACTTACAAAAATATTTATATAAATACCCTCTAACGGCTAGTTCCATTTGAATTAAAAAAAAGTTACACAATCAACCCCTCAACGTTTATATTGATTTTGAATTCAAAAGAAAGTAATAATAAAAAAATAAAATAAATAAATTACAAACAGCCTCTAAATAGCTTATTTATTTATTTTTATTTTTTTCATATTTTTCCAAAACCCATCATATATATTATACAACTATCTAATCATTTTCACACAAAACATTCCGACCCTCTTTATAAAAAACCTTTTTTCTTCAAAACCATGGCTGTATCTCCCATCTTGTCAAAGAAGTCAAGGATGGCGTTCAGAAAAATTGATGGCGATAACATTCGCAAGGAAAAAGTTCTGAGTTATCCGAGATGTTTAGCAAAGCAAGTACCTCGAAGAGGATCTGAGGAAACAATACGCAACTTGCAAAGACATTTCGGATGAAAGACGTGTTGTCATCGACAAATTTTTGGCAGAGAAAGGTTGGAAAGATAACGAGATTGAGAAAAAGTTGGGGAGATGTGCGTCACAAATATAAGATAACATAAGTCACAAGATCCATTGGATGCACAAGGAAAACATTATAACTGGTTCCGTTTCAACAGACTTCATCAACTTAGGTTAGATGAAGATGAACCGGTTGATGAGCATGGATTTACTGTGTTGGATGAGTTGTTGAGGCAAGAACAAGCTCACGATGATTTGTTCGGAGTTTGGGGATTATCACGAATATGATTTTGCATGTGGAGAGTATTGATTAGTTTATGGTGAGAAACTTATGTGTATCATAGTTTTTATCTATGTTTATGTAATGTTTTAGTTCGTAACTTATGTTTATGTAATGTTTAATTTTTATTAATCAAAGTTTATGTAATTTATTATTAGTTTTAACTTTTTCGATGTTTTAAAATTTAAGTATGTTTTTAAAGTATTTTTAATTTGTAATAGTATTTAATGAATTAAATATTAGTTAAAGGTTTATTTAAGGATTGAAATGTTAGTTAAGAGATTAATTTGTAATTTGTATTTTTTTTAAAGGTTGGGTCTTAAAATGTAGTGTTATTTGGTGTTAATGATAAGGGGTGTTTTTTTTTTGTGTTAAATGTTTTGATGTTGAAATGGCGTGTGAGATGACACCAAAAACTTGGTGTTAACATGTTACCATACGTCCATACCCCAAGCCTCTTAGACATGTTATTTTTCCTAGGACTAGGTTTAGTAGTGATTTGTTCATCATCGTCAATTCATTATCACATCAACTTCTTTCTCTACCACCAAACATGTATAATGAGACCACACTAACTTTGTCAAATAAAATATATCACTCTAAATACTTAAAAAAAAAAGAGTACTTAATGAGTTAATGCACGTTTTATTTACTTTTTGGAAGACATGGCTAGTAAAATATGTACAACATAAAATAACAGTAAATAGACATGTTATTTTTCCTAGGACTAGGTGTAATAGTGATTCGTTTATCACCTTCAATTCATTATCACATCAACTTCTTTCTCTACCACCAAACATGTATAGTAAGACCACACTAACTTTGTTAAATAAAATATCTTAATTAAATACAAACATACCTACAATACACTGCCAAAATAATATTAGTAATAAAAATAAAATAAAATAACTCAATTGTCAAGTGACAAGTTGTGCACCTAATTGGTTGACGGTCGAATTGCTAGCCGATGGTTTAACAAGATTTAATGATGACTTATTTATTTTGTGTGCGTGGTGGAGGAAGGAGCGTAGTCCAACCCCCACCAATGGAACAATTTGTGTAATATACTACCTGGTAACAGTTAATTTAGACTTTCAGGCATCAAATGTTTGGGGTTGGTAAATGAACCAATTTTGATTATTTAGCATTAAAATTGATTTATTTGGCATATACTCTATTAATTTTTTTTGAACGAATCTACTCTATTAATTATTCTTGAACTATTTTCACAATCCGATTATCCAATTGAACCTAAGTTCAACTCGGTTGTTTGGATTGACTCTTTAAAAATTTAGTTTGGATAATCGGCCAATAATTTTTTCTCAAAACCTATTAAACCAAACTAGGCGAGACTGCATGAGAACGAGATTTTATGCGACAAATAGTTTTAGTGATAAATTTTTTTTATGGGTTATAAACGAAAAATAATAAAAGTTTGAGAATTTGAGAATTAAACATAGGGTGCGTTTGATATGCTATCATGAATCACAAACGGTATCGGTTTAGGTATAAAGTGGGTCCCTCATCTATGATAGTTTGATACTTTGGCTCGTGGACTCCTATACTCCGTATAGAAGATATATATCTTTCAATCCAATATTTGAAAGATATATATCTTAACCAAACACTTGCATCATATCCATTTCGATTAACCCCTACCAAACGCACCCATAATGTTTTGAAACCGGTTCGACCGGGTGGTTCAACCGGTTGAACCGTTTCGGTCAAAACGGGTTAATATAAACCGGGTCAACCGAATGATTGGGTCGAATTAAACGGGATCAACTCGTCGGGTTTGAAGCGTCCCGGGTCAACCCGGTTTTCAATGTGTTTTAATAGTTTCCCTTTAAAACATATGTTTTCGACTTTTCTTTCTTCTAGCTTTAATTTTCTTTTTACTTTTTGATTTTTCCTTTATATATATAGTATATAAATATAGATATAGATTGGTTAACTTTGTTAAATCACAACCAACGATACCTACACCTATAGTTTTATACTTTTATTTATAATCAAAATACCCTCAACGTTTAAATATAGTTTTAAATTGTTAGGTCCATTCAAACATGTGACCATTTAATTCCACTATTAGGGCTTTGATTTTTGGGAATGAGAATGAAAAATTGGATTCTATTTCTAATAAATTGTTTGATTGGTGGGTGTTACTTTAAGATATGGGTATGCAACTCATACAAATAGGCAAATCTCATACCCACCAAGTATGGTGGGTTTACAAACCCATATTGCCCATCCCATAGTAATTCCCGTTAATAAACAAACGCTCCTTAGTCCAATACTTCATCCGTCTCAAAATAATAATCCACATTTTCTCTTTTAGATGTCTTAAAATAATTGTTCACTTTCGGTTTATAGTAAAAAAAATAAAATAAAATAAATTTAGTGAAGGAATTTTTTTTTTTGAATTGTTGAAAATTAAAATAATTGTCCACTTTCGGCTGTAACAGTAATTTTGAAATGTAAGAAGGATATGCTATGTGGGGTTAACAGTTGACATGTACAATCTCCAACGGAAATAGCAGATTGTGATATCTTGTTGAGGAAGATAATGTTTAAACTATTTATATAAATGATTAATTAAATAAATTAAAAAGAAAGGAAATGGAATCTTGTCAGGAAGCAAAAGCTGGAATTCGTACAATACGTAAGTTGCATGTGTTGTCTTATTTTCGAAAATTCATAAGAACCCATCAAGATTTGATAAATTTCATTATAGACCCTAAAGTTTAGATATTTGACAGTTTCTACCCTAATCCTTGCTATATAGATTAAACGTGACAAGTATTTTAGTTACTTTAGATTAAAAGTAAGGCTTGTCGCATTCGAAGTAATAACATCGGTTCGCGCATTTTTGTGCACAACCGATATGTATTACTCGAGCATCGATTGTGAAGGTGGGGCGGCACATCGGTCGAGCAAGGAGGAAATGCAATATCGAGTGACTGCCGATGTCAAATGAACACAAGTTTAAAATGTGACCGTTGGGTCTTTAAACCAAAAAAATAAAATAAATCAAATTTACCACTCTATAAATACCAACTTCACCTCAAACACATTTCTTAACACACAATTTCAAACACAATTCAACCTCAAAATACTTCTCAACACAAGATTTAATATGGCTGTCGCTCCCATCTCTGTTGAAGATATGCAGTGTATCGTTCAAAATCAATGCAATATCGACGATGAGGCCGAAACACGCTATTATGTAATCATCGATTTATTGACAAGGCAAAGCGAGGAGCAACGGATTACAAACTACCGAGTTGCAACGACATTACTCAAAGAAAAGCCGTGATCGACAAATTTTGAAAGATCAAGCACGGTAAAGATCGCGAGTATTGCCGACAAGTTGTGGCGGTGTTTTCGATGCACAAGATCAACACCACCAAAATCAATTGGAGCTATCGGGAGAACAAAGACGATGGTGTAGACGAGGAAGATTTGCCGGTTCGGGGATTGCCGTTCGTACTCTCGATAACTCAGATGGAGCATTCAGATTAGATTTATAATTATGTATTTCGTATTGTAATGTTTTTTTTTTTCGTAATGTAATGCTTTTTTTAATTTGAATGAAATTTAAATTTAATGTTAAAAATGTTTGAATTAAAAAAAATCATTAATACCGGGCATCCGGCTTTCCGGTCACGGAGAAAAGTACCGGCGTAGAAGCGGAGAAAGAACAGGCGTCAGTCCAGCGTCACGGGGGGACTAAACATGGTTGTGTAAATAATAGAGACTGGGGGAGTGTACTCGTTAACACATTAGACATTAGACATTGTTGGATAATAGATTAGTGTCAGGTAACACTAACAGTAATATTATAAGCAGATAATTTTAGTGATAAAAAAAGTTTATGGGTTATAAATTAAAAACAATAAAATTTTGAGAATTTTGAAGATTGAACATAATGTTTGAAACCGGTTCGACCCGGTGGTTCAATGTTGAATCGTCGGTCGAAAAACGGTCAATTTAAATCGGTCAACCCGACGGGTTAGGTTCGAAAAATGGGCCAAATTAAACCGGTCAAATATGCCGCGCTCGTTTTCGATGTATATTAATAGCTTTATCAAACATATGTTTTCAATCTTTTTAGGTTTTTCACTTGCACACAATTAATTGTTTAAACATTTCCTTTTTAATTTATTTAACATTTCACTTTTTTAACTTTTCACTTTTCATTTTGACTATTTTATTTTACTATTGAGTACTGCGCCTGGCGCAGCGGTTTCTAGTGGTAAACAATTAACGATATCCGATATTATGGCAAGTGTTTTGTTTAACATTCAATATAGAACGTGAAAATATCAAATGTAATTACAAACTGGTAATATCCGATAATTTAACTATAACAAAAATTCTTAACATAGTTTGAAATTCATAAATGATATGAGAGTATATAGTATGACAGTTTTTTAACAAACAAAGTTACCATGCAAAGTAATAGAAATCAAGTTTGACATTTATTGAATGACAAATTTCGCAAACCATGAATACTTTCCAAAGTTATCATGCAAACCATATTTCCACTCTTTCGAATTTCATTTTTTCAATTATTGACTTGTTGACAATTTTTGTATTTTATATAGCATAGATATAAATAAGCAAGTTCGTTTGTATAGGAGACAAAGTATTCATAATTGGAAAGGACATGTTAATTGATTTTAGTACGTTGAATTACTTAATGGGAGGTGATTAGATATTTTCTAATTGATTGACACATTTTAAATTAAAGTGTTATGACATTTATACACTTATATTACTTTTACACATTTTCACCTTGAACATTCTAATTTAAAGTGTTTCAATCAATTTAAAAGACTAAAATCACTCTCCAAAATAGATGGTTAAGAATTTGTGACACTTGATAGGACTTAAGAATTATTTATAAGACCTCAAGGTGAGTACACGTGTTTTAGAAAATGGAGGCACAAATCAAATGTGTTTTTTTATAAAGTGTGACATATGTAGTATATATATGTTGTTGATATCAATATTATTGTTGGATATATATTGATGGTTGCACTTAGAACATAATAAGATACGTGTGTAACTGCATTTGTTGTTACCCTGAATATGTCGTACTTGTTTTATTTATAACCCAACTGATAAGTTATCCCGCGGCCACGGCTATTCTGCTTTCTAAATACGATAATAATGATTTGTGATATCGTGGTGAAGTATTTTGTGTACAAGTAAATAGAATTCCGGAATCGAATGAACTAATTGAAATCATTGATATACGATAACTAAAGTTTCTGCATTTTTCTTAACATCTATCAAACAACATATAAAACATTTAATGAAAATGAGTAAACATTACATCAGCCATAGATAAAACAAACAATAATCGCTACTGTCGTAAAACTAACAAGGATGATTAATTAGGCAAATATAAGAAAATGCAGTACCAAAATTAGCATGAATGATAAATTTCAAAATAAAAATAAAAAAATTTAATTACGCTATTTATAAAGATTTAAGACATTTAAATTTTATTTTTTGAACGCGATAAATTATTGTTAACCCTACTAACTTCATATTTTCTCTTAATGTAAAACATTATAATCGCTGAAAACTTATCATATAATATATCATAATGACAAATCATTGGTTAAAAAACTTTATGGGTTCTAAACGAAAAATAATAAAAGTTTGAAGATTGGGATTAAAACATAATGCTTTTGAAACCCCATTTACCCTGGTTCAACCGGTTGAACCGTTCAGGTAAAAAATCCGGGTCATTTAAACCGAAATCAACCTCCGTTGCTCATAAATGGGTCAAATTAAATCGGTCAACCCACCTGCTGTCGCCTGTCAACCCGGTTTTAATATGTATTAGCCAAATTTTCACTTTTACTCTTTGTTTTCTTATATCGAGGCATCCCGCTAGTTGGCGCATGGCCGGCATTCCGCGACGATAACGAGAATAGATTCGCCATGAGGCTGATTCACCACTTGTATCGGTTTAATGGTCATCTCCAGTTCAATTTCTGACGGTCAAGTATTTGTTAATTTAACCCGGAGCGACACCTTTTATTAACCCGGCCAATTGATCCATTTTTCAAAACTATATGCACAAACAACTTCATAATAAATAAAGCTTTGTGTGTTTTTATTAATTTTGTATATGCCTCTATAACAACATGCATACTTTTCATTTGTGGTGTTTTAAAAATAATATTATTAGTATGTTTAATTATTTTATATTTAAAATTAGTGCCAGTAACTTGTTTAAATTGCACATTGAAAAAATTTTATTATACTTTTCAATAAAGATACAGTGATAAAAAAAGTTTATAGGTTATAAACGAAAAAAAAGAAAGTATGAAATCGGAGAATTAACATAATATTTTTGAACCGGTTCGTTCTGGGAGATTCAATCAAGTTGAACTGCTCCGGTTAAAACGAATCAATATAAACCGGGTCAACCGTGATGGGTTGGGTCGAAAAAACGGTCAAATTAAACGGGTCAACCAGCCGGGTTTGCCCTGGTCAACTTTGTTGACATGTAGATATCAGTTTGAAACATATGAGAAATTAATAGTTGAAATTACTTTCTTTAATTATTTTCAACATTTCCTTTTTAATTTTTTCACATTTCATTTTTACTTTTCAACTTTTCATTTCAATTCATTTTCTATTATAGATAGTATAGATATAGATTATATAGTCTATGTTGCGGTGTGTTGCATGGATCCATTGCATGTTGTCTATTTATATTGATGTGAGTCACCTCCCATCGGGAATATGACATATTGATGTGGTACGCTCCCACCGGTAGATGATATATTGATGTGTGCCACCTTCTCATCGGGCAAATGATATGTGATGTGATATAGTTGATTTAAAGTGATTGTTTGCATTTTAAAAGGTTTTCGTGATTTTATTATTCTTACGAGGGTTTTACTAAAAACATCGCAGACTCCTAAAGGCTTTATAGTCGATCCCGCGGTGTGATAATGCGTTCCAGGGATTTAGGACCAACATAGTTAACTGTTGCACTATCATTATTATTACTAAAATACATCGTTGGCCCTAAACCAGATTTCTCGGAGGATCGGTTTTATCGAACCTCGCTCTTTCATCTACACGGTCCAAACGGAAATTATTAAATGCCAGACGAAATTCGACCAGTCAAACTGATTGTTTAATAGCCAGTATTTACTCATACATTTATACTTTTATAACACATTTATATTTTACCCCTTCATCTTTCATCATCTTCATCATCTACCCAAATCATTCATCTTCAACATCATCATCTCCCCAACATTCCATCATTCTCTTGTGATCTCAGTTTGATCACAGTCATATATTTGTACAGCAATTAAATTATATGTATAGTCAAACATTGCAATCTTTTGGGATGAATGTTGAAAAGTGTATATAAATTATTTGAATGCATTATAGAAGAGGATGAAAGATGAAGTGTATAGTTCTGGTTCTGGTGCTATAGTTGGTCCATGGTAGAAAAATGATCAAACTCATGACTATCTTTACTACATAAAATAGAAAAATGGTCAAAGGTGAAAGTGAAAATTGAAAACTGAAAAGTTGAAACAAAAAGGTGAGATAAATTTATAATGTAATTAATAATTTTATTAAAACACCCATTACTTAAAGACATTGATTTATTCATATCATAATAACCACAAAGATATTCACCAAATTAAATACAAACAATTAAACACCTATACTAAAAAGACAATAAAATTTTCACAATATACAATTTAAACAAGCTACAACAAAATCTGCAATATAAAATAATTAAACACACTGATTAATGTTATTTTAAAACACCCTAAATGAAAAGTACACGTTATTATACTCATTATACAAATTAATAAAACACACAAGCTTTCATACAAGCTAACAAGTTGATGGCACATATAGTTTTAAACCTGACCGACCAACGTTTAATCGGGAACCGGTTTTCGCCAATTTTTTCGACTAACCAATGTAATCGGAAAATGAACTAAGAGAACCCTGAACCGATACAAATGTTGAAATCGGGCCATCGAGATCTATTTCTCCCAATCGCCGCAGATCCAATAATATATATAAAGGAAAAACAAAAAGTAAAAAGTTGAAACTAAAATAGAAATGTTGAAAACATATATTTCAAAGAAAACTATTAATACACATCGAAACCGTAGTTGACCGGATGCCTAAACCCGACGGGTTGATATATTTTATTTCACTAGTTCAACCCAAGAGTCGGGTTGACCCGGAGAATCGATTCATTTTTCGACCAAAACGATTCAACTTTTGAACCACCGGTCGACCCGGTTTCAAAATATTATGTTTAATACCCAAATCTTCAAACTTGTATTATTTTTCGTTTATAACCCATAAACATTTTTTATCACTAAACGACTGTTAATCGTTAGCATGACGGTATCATCTTTAACTTTATGTATATATAACTATTGTAATTCTAACTAATATTAAATGAAAACGATTCGCATATTCATGTTGGAAGTCAATACAACTTTTTTTATTATTATACATACAAAAGTATCATCCATTTTGAAACTTAAAAAGTGAGTAATGTTAAATTTCTAAAATTCCTCTCAACCAAAAATTTCTATATAAAATTCAAAGAATTGTCCTTAATGAAATAGCCACTATAACACCACACCTAAAATTTCAAAGAAATGTATGACACATTTTGACAACTTTTACTAATGTAATTCAACAAAAAAATATATATATATTTTAATTTATTTAATCTTAACACTAATAATTTTTAAAATTTTATCAACATATTTTATTTTATAAGGCACCATACTACAACTTATTTTTTTTATTGTTATGTTACTTCATAGTGTGTGTATCATATCGCGATCCGTTATTAAATATTGAAATGTGTGCAATGACCATATGATTTTAAAAATATTGTTTGACATTTATATATAGTTGAAATTGTTGAGATATGTTTAATAACTTGAATGTTACAATCACAAAGCATTGTATCGATTTATTATATACACGGTTCATTTTTTTGTTCTTGTTCTTGCGCATTAAATACGTTAAATACAAATCCGTTTCCAAATATTGCTATAATGATGGTGATTGATTGGTACTTTAATCATTGATTGTTTCAAGATTAATTTCAAAGATATACAAAGTTTTTCGAAATAATTTGGTCAAAATACATTATACAACCGGGTATATTTTGTTAAGTTTCTTTGGTTTGAAGTTTTTGATTGTGTCAATACCTGCAGGTTGATGGATGATGAACTACAAAGTGAAGTCAATCAAAGAGTTTGGTCAAAGGATTCAACACCTCATGCCGGTATTTCAAGAATTTTACACGGCGAAGTATCGCATTGTTAGTTATCTCATAATGGATGTAATGTTTTTATTTTCGTTCAATAAATATTTTTACATGATCTTTGATACACGCGAAGAATTTTTTGCTTCGTTGAATTATATCGCATGTTACTGAAACACTTACCACAATATCGCATATTGTTAATTTATCTGCAATTTAGAACTCCATTGCCAAGCAGGCTGTATCATTTAGTAAACTATAAAGCATTATAGCATGTACACGTATACAAGTATTAAATGAAAGAGTAAAGTCCTAAAATCCTTTGTGGTTTTGTTGGTAAGGTTTTCTTTATATATTTTTGGAACACATCAGGTGTTGTGCTGACAAAATCATCCCTCACGAACGCCGAAGAAGTCTTCAGAAGCGGTTAAAGCACCGGTGTTATTTTTGTCCAATTCTCACACAATCTAATTGACCTTTTTATTAAACTTTTTGTTTTATGTTCCATGTGCGTACATATAGAGTGATGGTGAGAAAAAGGAACTAGTCTTTGAAAACACAAAAAGCCAACTGTTAATAAGACAAGTTTGAATGTCAACTATCTTATACCGATATTTTTCAGATTGTACTCATAAATGTTATGTTCTTGAGTGATGCATTTCAACTTATAGTATTCAACCTGGTTTTGCTTGTGACAACACTTCATGGTCGATAATGTGTGTAACAAACAAACCAAGAAAAATCGGCGTGACCAAAATGCAAGTCCATCTTCAAGCATCTCATTCAACAAATCTCAGTGCTCATCGAGGTATGTTCTTCCACAAATGAATCCGCTCTTCCACAAAAAATGAATTGCTCTTCCACAAAAAAAAAGAAAAACGATTAAATCACAAGGTATGTTCTTCCACAAATGAATCTGCTCTTCCAAATCAACTCAAGTTTCAATCCCACATCAAACTCACTCACAAACCAATTCCGAGACCCTATTGGTCTCGGCTTAACCCACGGATATAATCACGAACCAAACGGACCCTATTAGTCCTTGGTGTTTCCTCGCCTCCAACCACGTTTACAACCCCAAGGACCTTGGTCCCTGTCAACTCAACAACAACCCAAAAATCAACCAAAACCTAACCCTTGTTCTTGCTTGCTCGCTCAACCCAACGAAACCAAGCTGGACCAAAAAAGAAAAACGCGGACTCGGAGGTCACTAAGCGGTGAGGACTCCGTTTTTCCACCTTCCTTCTTCCCACTATGCTGAAATGGCGAAATAACAATAAAGGGTGGCGTTGGGGTGGTTTCGGGCGGTGGCAGTGAGAAATCAGCGCGGTGAGAGGGTGTAAATGGAGAGAGGTCGGTAAGCGTTAGTGGTGGTGGTGGTGGTGGTGGCCGGGCGGTGGTGGCGGTGGCGTGGCGAAATGGCGAGAGAGAAAAAGTGGGTGTTAGTAGGTTTTGGTGAGAAATGGAGGCGAGGAGATGAGGAGAAGGCGGAGAGATTTTATTTAGGATAAGGGAGAAATGGACAAATACCCTCACGCGACTAGCGCTGGGACTTATCTGGAGACTTTGCGCGTTAATCTCCAGGGATGATTTTGTGCCAACTTTACTAACGAAGGGATGTAATTGTTCCAAAAAAAAGTATAGGGATGAAAACCACACCACATGGCAAACCACAGGGATGTTTTTAGGACTTTACTCTAAATGAAAACTCTTTAAGAGGTATCCAAATCGATGGGTTGTATTACTTGTATATTTCAGCCTGCTTGCACACGCCTCAAATGTTGTCTTGCTCGCTTCTTGTGTTCGGAGAGAGGAGGACGCCGGTTTTATCTCGCGACACGTATATGAAACACAAGGTTTGTTTAGTTGTATCCAAAGATGTAAAATGATCGGGGCGAGCAGGTTGGGGTAACATGCAATGTCGGGTTCAAGGCAAAACCATTAATTTTGGTACGGTTCAAGTTGGATTGACCCATAACCTTTTTATCTAACAAATTTGTTTTACCCAATTGACCCATTAAAGAAAAAAAATAATCCAAATCAACTCATTCATAAGTAAAATGATCCAAAATAAGTCGGCTGGTTGTATCAAATTAGCAGGATATTGCAGTGGAATGGAAATATAACAAAAAAAATGGTCTAGAACAAGAACATACCCCAATTTCTGTTTCAACTTGTAATTATTGCATCTTATTTTTTATGCCCCGTAGGTACATAAGCAGCACATCAGCAACTACCACATGCATACATGCCCTACTTCATGTCTCTGCAGTTATTTAGTGTCAAGAACCAAAAAAAAGATCCATGTACTATGTAAAATGATCAATATAAAAGAAAAAATAAGTTGATTCTTATGTGCATGTAGAAACAGCATAATGGACCTTCGAGGACATAATTTCTTTTCCAAACAACAAGCACACTCAACATATCGAAAGCACCCTTGGATAACTAAGTAATAGGCGGCACGCACCACACACCATTTGTCCCATTTCTGCATCAAATCATACAGTTACTGCTTGACAAAATATATAGCCATAACTGCAACGTTGTCGAGAATGCACAAATGGCAAACAAGTTTTTCCTTTTCAACTTTGTAAGCAATACTTGTCATTTTGTAAGTTTTATAACGCACTACCTCACATTTTGTTGAAGTAATAAATACATCAAATTTGACAACCAAAAACCAAATGCCGAATGTAGGTGGGTAACACTCACCAGGATTATCTAACCACCTTTGTCGCTGGCATTGGTATTTGTGGTTCAATCAGTAATGGACCGCCTATCGATCTTGGTCTTTTGACATCGCTACTTGTGGTTCAATTGGAGTAATAGACCGCTGTCTTGAAGGTGGCTGAGGAATTTCTTTAACAACTTTGACATTGTTTTGTTCACAACTGCTTCTTCCACCTTAACACATCCACATGTTAGATCTTATGATATAGCTTATAAATTAGAGAGAAAAAAAATGTAAAGTGATGGGAAAAAACTTGCCTGATTGAACTACAGGTGATGACACTCTTAAGTGAGCTTGTGACTTTGCGGGGATTAGGTTCCCAACCCGGTGGAGGCCCTTCATCATCATGCATGTCTCGTTGGCCATCCCATCTTCGAGTCTGGATATGCCAACAACAAGGTGGTCAAAAGTGAGAAAATAAGATTCAATTATAATAAATTCAGAAGAATTATATAGCTGACCTGATGAGCATGTCTTTTGTAATTTTTGTTCAGGCTGACATTTGGAATCCCATCCGGTGGAGGACCCGTCATCTTCTGAGTCTTGTTCTTCCACATTTGCATCTGAGTTCCCACATACCGCTATACTTATTAGGTTTATGTTTATCAGTAAATTATCATTCAAAGCGGAACAAAAGTAGCAACAGAAGGTTCAAATAAAAATGTATTTAAATTATTAGGATAAGAACAAAAATTCACCAGATATAACTAATTTGGTGCTGGAATAGGACGTGACAGTGATTGTGGCTCAGGACCATCTTCATTCTGCACAGACAGCTGTACATTCCCCGTCTTTGTATCTTATATATACATACTCGTTAGGACACAAGAATTACCTCAGTTGAACTTTAGGTTCGGACTCACACTTGAATCCCACAGGAGGAGGTCCATCATCTTCCGAGTCTTGTTGTTCAACTTGTGTATCTGCTTTCCCACATATTAGTTATACATATTAGAGATGGCATGATGGAAGATCGGGCAAGCTCATTAACAAGCTAGTAGGTTGACCCAAAACATCATTTGTCCATTTTGCAGATAATTAGTGCAGAAGAGTATGTTTATAAAAACATAATATTTACAACGGGCTTTGGCCTACGTATCTGCATATCAAGTAAATATGTCGAAATTGCCATCTCTATTGCATATCAGGAAACTTATAAGGGTTGTGATTATTTACATTCATTTAAAACTAAACTGAAATGATGAGAAAAAGGTTCACCTGATGGAACTGGTTCTGGTGCTACAGTTGGATCATTCATATACACTTTTCAACATTCATCCCAAAAGATTGCAATGTTTGACTATACATATAATTTAATTGATGTACAAAGATATGACTGTGATCAAACTGAGATCACATGAATGATGAATGTTGGGGGAGATGATGACGTTGGGAGATTAAAGATTTGGTGGATGATAAAAGAGGATGAAAGATGATGGGGTAAAATATAACGCTATATAAAAAGTATAACGCCAGAAGTGACTAAAAAATAATTCCTCGGACTACAAAACAAAAATCGAGCGACTTTGTCAAGGACAACTCTGGCATTTAATAATGGCCATCAAGCGTGACCTCGCATTTGGGTGTGCCGCTTGTGTTCGTCCATCAGCGATCATCCGATAAATTTCTAGTAATCAACTGTAAGATTTGGCCTTATTATTATTTTGGATAGTCGTTGCACTGGATTGTAAGCAATATTTCTTTATTGTTTGGTACTCTAATGTTGAAAATTATGATGCGATGCTTATTTTGGATTTAATATTCAAAATAATAATAATAAAATTAGTATGAACCGGTGTAACAAATGTTGACCCAAATTTTCAGTTAATATCAGGATGAAATGGTTTTTGTTTTCATTAAAAAAGGGCCATGATGGCTCATGTGTAATTCTATGTGTAAATCACACTTGATTCCTAAAAATCAACAAAAAGTATATTTTTTCTCGGTTATTTTATGAAGAGAGCAATGATATAATGAGAGAAAGTAATTCAATTTTTAAAAAGATAAAAAATATGAGAACCGTGGAAAACGTAGAAGGGGGTGAATACGCACCGCTTTAAAATTTAGATCTATCAAATCGCTATGAAGCTTGTTATTATATGAAAGTATCAATTATTATTTGTGACTAATATAAAGCATAGTAAACCAAGTTGTCACACAAGCATCAACATCAAACCACATCATAAGCAATTATAAAAGTAAAGAGATAAAGAAAGGAAAGTGCAAACCAAACACGAGGATTTATAGTGGTTCAGTCACGGATCCTTCACTTACTCCACTCCTCGAGTACCCAACTCGAGAGTTACTTCACTAAATCAACAAGCTCCCTTCTCGCGGAGAAAACTTACAATCGCCGCTAAACACTTTTTCTCTCAGATAAAGCCAACACGGTTCTAGCCCGAAAGGTAGAACCAACCTAACATCGCCTGTTATACAATATTTCCCATAATTAAGCTAGGGATGTCGCAGTTTTTCAACAGTACAACCACTCTAATGCTTTACCAACATAACAAACTCAGGGTTTATGGACAAACACATAAACCATCTAATCTAGTTTGGTGAATGTGTTGTGATGATGCAATGATATTTACAATGATGATCCATGAACATAAAATGTTCACGGATATAATGACTAATCTAAATGATCTTCTTAAATAAGGTCTTCAATCAATGCGATATCAAGAGATCTCGAATCTTATATGTTGATATGCTTTGAACTACATGGGTATGCTAGATCTCTAAACTTTCCTTGGTTGATCAAAATGTAAAATATGCTTATTAAACAAAAGATGAACAAGCAGCATTATGATCACGCTGACGGTGCTGACATGATGCCACTACATGCTTATCTATGATCTGCCATTGAAAGTAATGTTAGAGAGAATGATGTTGAAGGGATGAGATATTTAGAAAACCATGGGATGGATTATAACCAAAAGCCAGATCAAAAATATAATAATTTATTGATTTGATATCTTATAATATCTCCAAAATTTTTCCAAAATCTTTAAAGATTTAGATGACACTCAAGCATGAGGTAATAAAGAGTGTTTTCCTTTTTATGAAAAATACATTTAAACAAATGTATATACTTATTAAAAAGGTAAGTTACTTGTAAATAAAATGTAAGTAACCTTTTGTAAAATAAAATATCTAGTTGAGCGCTTGTCAAAATAAAATATATTTTGTCAAGTGTAAGTAAACTTTAGTACTTGTATGAATATTATAGTTAGTTTACTTGTACAAATAAAAGTATATATTTGTTAGACATTTTACAAAAGATATATTTGTATAAAATACTTGTGAATGCAAAATGTAAAATGAGGTTCGAAATAGAATGGTTAACCTATTAAAATACTTAGTGACTCTAAACGTATTTTTAACATTCTAAATGATTTGTTAATGGGTTTGATCATAATGCCACATAACAAACATGTACCAACCTGTGTTGTAACATACGAGGACTTGAGACATCGAGAGGTGTTGAATGTATGTTGAGAAAATGTAATTATAAGTAACTTGTACATTTTACGTTATGTATTACAAGTTACATGTTTGTCATCAATCAAAACAAACGACTCAGATAGATTAAATATCGTAATGTTTGCACTAACAATCTCCCCATTTTTGATGATGACAAAGATATGTAAACGTAATAGAAAGTAAAATGTAAAAGTTACTTGTATCTCTACTACCTTTACATTACCTTCTCCGTTTACACTCTTCTCCCCTTTTTTCAAAAAAAGGAGTGTGTCCTTGGAGTTTCACTTAATTTCTCCCCAAAAAGGAGAGCTTGCATCATCCCTAGTGAAGTTGAATCGTCTACTTCAATCCGTCCCTTGTTTGGTAGCGGATCCATGGATCAAATAAAGAGGCTTAACCTACATCAAGGTTAGTTTTATGCAACAAAAATTATGAGAAATATATGAAAGAAAAAAATGCATAGCAATGTTAGCCTATTTTCTCCACTTTTTATCGAAGCACAAATGCTTGTTGAAAAGTGAGAATGATGCTAAATGCGTGCATGCCCCTTGACTTGCTGCTCCCCTTGTTTGAGGCGTCAGGGTATGATTAAAAACCTACAAAACAAATATTAGTGCAAAACTATATTCGCTATTGGACTAGTAAGTGATATACAACAAAGTGTATATAAGATGCATTCAAGAATTCTTGACGAAGCTCCCTTGCTCTAGTATGCCAAGATGAACCTTCAAAATAAATATTAGTATAATAGAAGCTTTGTCTTTAGAAAAATATGTCATATACAACCAAGTGTATAGACGATGCAATATGAGTGCTTAAAGGATATTCCTCCTTGTTCTAGGGTGTCAAGAAGCACCTAAAATAAGAAAAATAATTGATGAAACTTCATCCTTGGATGAGTAAATTATATACAATCGAGTGTATATGATGATGAACCTACAATGAAAAACATTAGTGCAATATATTTCATCTTTTTACAAAGAAAAATAAGATGTATATATGTGATAAATGATATAATCAAAGATCTCATGAAGTGTAGTCTCCTAATTACAATCATAAGAAAAATGAGAATATAATATGATAAAAACCTACAAAATAGTTCTTAGAAAGAAGATATGAAGTCTTCCACCGGTGTGCTAGTTGGTGCTAGTGTTGGTGACGGTTTACTAGTAGGATTCATGTGGTGATGGTAGATGACTCGAGATTTACAAAGGTAAGTTTTCGCTAATCCATGGTGGTGATGATTTAGTGAAAGTGATGATGGAAGGTGGTGGTGATTAGGTAGGAAGCTATTAAGGAGTTAGAAACTCATATGTATAGCAAATATAAAAATATAGGATCATGCAATCCTTTCATCATGTCAAGTGACCAAGACTAAGAGGAAAGAAAATATGAATAGACATTGCATTTCAATGATAATGATTTGAATGATTTATTGATGCTAACAACCTATTGTTTTGAGCAAGTTGAACCCAAGAGTAATCAATAATGCGTTCTATACATGAAAAAATGCTTCATTGATTGATTATAAAAAATGACCTATTCTAGGTGACAATGGGAGAATGTAGTATTAGCATGGTTTTGACCACATGGATGATTATGACATTTGAAAAGAAGTGAAGACAATATGGAAAATAACTAATAATAATGAGTACCTATATGAGGATGAGAATGACATCATATGAGTGAGAGTTGGATGGACCAACGTGTTGAGAAGGTGTTGGGAATGGCGGTTTTGATTAATATATCATTTGCACTGACAATGACATGCATGATGTATGTCAAGCGAGAAAAGGATAAGATCCTATGATGGTGTTCTAGATAGTGAAGTTGTAAGGTGCTAGGTTAAGGAAAATCCTAGATTCGTTGATTGTGGAGATGAAGAAGTTTGTAAAGCACATGATGTGCTTTTCACTTGATGAGGTATTGGTGCAAACTTGTGATATAAGGTTAAAAGGTTTTTTTTAACTAGTTGTGGTTTCGTGAACCGGTTTTAGCTAAGTGGTGTTTACCTATGTGTTGGTATTTTAGAGTCTAAGAGACATAAATTTGACAAAAGACAATTATGTGAATGGATTTCTCTCCCCCTTAATTGGTGGACATCCAACATAATGTGTAATGTATCAAATAAGGAATGACAACAAAGTGTTTAGGAGGTTATTCGGTTAACGAAAGAGATGAAGCTTAGTGATGTTTTTCGATGATGGTTAGCATACAATGAACTTCATCCTTAAAGTCACGATACACTCTTTTCTCGATTATACGAGATGATCGTAAGACGAGGCATGTGGTTTCCTAATAGGAAGTGAAGAGGATTAGAGTATTGTTATAACTAAATAATGATGGAGGTGATTTTTGGAAAGCGGAAGCAAAAATGAGATTTGGAAAGAGGTCGGTTGAAAGAAAAAAATGCAAAGCCAACCCTCTAGAACTTAATTCTATATGCTTTTAAACTATATGCAAGTGTAGGGGTCCCATAAAGCATAGTTCTAATCTACGTAGCAATAAAGGGGATTATGCAAAATGAGCATATAAAAGTTAGAACCAAGTGAGATAACAAATAATTTGTTATCAACCTACAAAACAAATTTGTTAGTGACAAAAGATGTTAACATAATAGAAATCAAATGATAACATATTATATAAGCAAAAACAACACATTGCACTTAGTAGACAAGAAATCACCACACAAGATAGCATCAAAACAATCATATTATGCAAGAATACGACTTTATTCAAGACATTTCATTTTGAGATTGTTTTGTCGTTAGACTTAGACACTTAAGCATACTTGGCTATACAACAATCTATGTGATTAATTTGTAAGATAAAAAGGCTTCTAAAAGTTTGTCATACCAAAAGCACTTTGGTAAATTATATGTGCACACGTAGCAAACAAAAAGTGTGACAAGAAGCAAAAGAAACAAGATGAAAGATTCATGCAAGCCATGATTAAGACATAACAATTTGGAGCATGTATCATTTGGATCGCATAACACATAGATATAATGAATCCCAACTAATAACTTTCAAACACAAATATATCATATCAAAATTATCACGTATCAAAATGGCATATTATGAGTTCATAATTAACATGTTAATCATGCTAAAAATAATTCAAATGTAAGTATCATGCAAATAAAGTTTAAGTTTAAACGCTTAATAGCATGAAACAAGAATACACGCATTATAAAGATAAAACAATACTAAGGTTTACACATTTGACTATCAATCAAATAGTTGTCAAACACTAAGATAATGTCAAAGCAATTTATCGTATCAAACAAGAACATGTAATCAACACATGTAAGTGCAATGCAAGTGGTTTTAAAAGAAGAAGTCATATATGCTACTTGTTTGATTAGTATTCCTAAGGCGAGGCTAACTATCACTGTTTTAACACTTACTTTAGGCAAGTATAGGAAAACAGATTTTCAAGTTGGAGAATGAATATGAGACTATTACTAGCGGTGCTCAATTAAGGCTAAACACGACCATTTTAACGGGTGATTCCACATACCCAACTTCTCTTTAGAAGCAATTCAACCGTTAGGTCAAATTGAGTTTCTAGTGCAATAGGTTCTCCAGTAGTCATTCTCATGTTAGAAAGATGGGAACTCCTACTTTTGCCTATTAAAGTGTATAAAAGATGATAGTTTACCAATACTTGGCTTAATGTGACACAACTAATATGCAATATAACTAAGGTGATGAAGATGTCATGTTATACATATGAATTTTAACAATGGTGTGTTGATAAACGATATGTTTTAATCTTGTGTTTAGAATCTAAGGTTGTTCAAATTACAAAGTTAATTGTATGATCTAATGGATGACATCTTTTATGTTGAAGTGTATACTTTAAAAGTGATTTGATTATCTAAGACTAGGGAATGGAATATGTTAAATTAAGAATATTCTCAAGAAAGCTCTTTGGAACTTTATTTGACAAGAATCTAAATAAGGTTACTAACTTCAATAGATCATGTGTATGTTCTAGAGATGTGTAGTTTTAACCTTGGATGTGCACAAGGTTTAGGTTAGCAAGGTTAGGTGATACAAATGTATGCTTGAAAGGAAATGAATACAAATAGTATCTTTCAACAAATGAGATTATCGCATGGGATAAAGTTATCATGCTTATGAAAATAAGTATGACAAGATGAATTGAATATGCTAGTTCATAGAACTTGTGGATGTTCGTTTCAAGATCATTTAGCCAATGAGGTGTAATGAAATCTCTTGTAACATAAACCATATATGTCGCAAGGAGAGAATGATGCATAGGATATACAATATCCTTTTAATAAGATGAATACTTAACGTATGATTTCTTAGGCATAATGTTTTTCAAAACATCATGTTTTCCTAAATGAAGATATGAAGCCAAAGTGTTTGAATTGGATAGTCCCATCTAAATAAACTTGGTCTCAAGATTATATTCACTAGATGATGACAAGAGGAATTCACTCGAATTTCTTATGTATACTCCTCAAGAGTCATTGTTGCTTGGGGTGTATGATGTTGGCTTTGAGATTGCATTTTAACATATGTTGTTAAAATGTTGATTTGAGGTTTAACGAAATTTATGCAAAAGTTTAACGACAAAGTATTACTAATACTTTGATAATTTGTGAAGGTAGTACTACTTATACCTAGTGGAAATTGACAACAATTACCAAGAGCACCATGCTTATTTGATAGTTGAGGTTCTAGCCATAATGAATTATCTAAGTCCTTATATGTGGGAAAGGATGGTTGAGTTTGTTCAAACGTGCATTTGATTCAATACAAGTGTTGGACACAAGGGCTTTTTGAGCAATACACTCAACTAATTCAAATGATGGTAAGGATGGTGGATTGGTTGATCTAGGTGGTAGGTCTTCTAGTGTGTCTAAATAAGGATGTGGTGATGTAGGGGTTTGTTGTGCTATGGGAGTACTTAGGTTGATTATTTGTCCATAGATGTTGAACACAAAAAGTACGGATACTAATTCTTATGGTTCATTGGTTGCTAAAACTAGTGGGTGAAGTGCTTGAAGTTTTGGTCATGTCTATGAAGCTTAGGGGCTGAGGTATAGGTTCATCTTTGAAAGGGCACGTTTGGTTTAAAGGATGCTCTTGGAAGTTCATGAGCAATACGCTTAATGGTGCCAAAAGATGGAAGAGGGATAGTAGGTGTCAAAGAGGATAAGTGGCACAATGGGTTGTTTGTTTTGGATAAGTGTTTGATTCATTTTAGGATTAGTGTTTTAACATGTGTTGTTAAAATACTTGGGTGTTGATTTTTCGGATATGACTTTTAATGACTACAATCAAGTCGATATACTTGAATATTTCGATGAAATACTTAAGTTGTCAATCCTACCTTGTTGAGACTATGGAGCTTAGATTGCACTAGAGGATAGCAAGACTCTTTAACATACATGTGAGTTATGACTCGATGTAAATACTTATCGTCTTGGAGGATGACACATTATTTTCATGTTGACCAAGTGAGGCAATACATGTAGATACAAAACAATATCTATAGTCATATGTTAGACTTGAGTATGATATCTTTGCAAATAATGAGTCCAGATTTGTTAGTCTAGGTGGCAAGTCATCTAAGTTATCCGCAAATAGATGAGAAGATGTTGGTGGTGTTACACAAAGTTTGATAGGTACAAGTTTTGGAAACTTTGGTAGTGAAGGTGTTTTGGATGGTTGTGAAGTAGTCATAATGGTGGGTGATTTTGGTGGTGGAGTTGGAGTACTTAAGTTTAGAAAGTTCTTATCCTGAATGGGTGATGAGATGTTGAGAGGTAACGAGTCCGAGGATGAAGAGTTCAAGTTTAATGAAGCAACAAGATCGAAAGCTAATCCTAGTGGTTTTGTTAAGTGTCTTGAAGGTGATGAGGCTAAGGATTTAGTCATTTTGACTTTGCTTAAAGAAATGCTAAGCTTAAGGAGAATTAATAGTTGGAAGGTGAAAATGACCATCCTAAATGTGTCGATTTATGGAACTAAGGATTCACGGAGATGTGTTTTATTTGATGTTAATTCATACAAAGATGATAGTTTCTAATGAGATGGAAGTGTCTAAGATCATGTCAAACATCCTAAGTTAATCCATTGAGGATGTGTTGAGTGAGATATGAAAGATATGCATTAACAACTATCCTAGAAAGGAAATTTGGTAAATTAGATTGCGGGATTTAGTAAAATTCAACAACTTACCTGTAGGATCCACTGCACCATTTCTTTACACAAAGGAACCCTTAAATTGGTGCCGCTCGGTCCTGCCTGGTACAGTGTATGGCGGTACCAAAATGCATAACAGACGGCATACCAACATTTTGGTGCCGTCCGATCCGTGGACACCGTAAAAGTTCATTGACCCATTTTTAGGTGTCGGGGACTTTTCCGAAACCTGAAATTTTGCTTAAAATATGTGACATTAATTACTTCTAGTTAGGAAAAGTCGATAACACATATACAAACATAGTGGAGCATAGACTTTGACCAAGGGCTTACGATTTTCACATAAAAGTGAAAATGGGTAAAATTTGATAACATACTTGTGCTATCCACCTGCATAAACCGGTTAGCATACAACATTGTTTTAAGTCATATTATCATCCTACAAAGTAAAAACAAATAAATTACATCATACAACATTGTTTTTGTCCTTGTACCAAACACTCTTAAAACCTCCATTTTTCAAAGTACTTGACTAATTTACTTAGTACTCATTGCTAAGTGAGTCATGACATTTCATAAGTTATGCGAGATGTTAGTATAACCTATGCAAAGGAAATGATCTAAGTCTATAAGTGATGGTAAAACAATTTTCCAACTAAGTGCATAAAATCTAGCAAATGTCCTATTGTGCATAAACAAGAAATCACAAAGCAAGCAAATAAATAACATGGCAAGATTGACACTTACATTATGCAAACAAACAAGTGTAAACAACAATTTGAAAATAAGCAAGCAACATATATGCAAACAACATAAACAAGTGGTCATTTAGCATAGCATAACAAGAAAAACACTTTTCGTCATTTATCGTTTAAATGTGATGATGTTACCAAGCTTGATTAGTTTTCTTTAAACATATTACATAATTATTTAGTTTCAAAATAAATTATATCAATGTTCTAAGAATACCATCTTAAATTGCTTGACTCAAAAAATTGATTTTTTATGTTAAAGCGAAACTTAATATCTTGGATATACTCGTAGTATTTGGTCTATTTCACTTATTTAAAATTAGACTCAGCTCATGAGAGTAGTTTTAAATGAAAGTAGACTCAATTCCCTTTAAAATGATAGGTGGCTTCGACTCCTACTGGACTTACGGTTAATAAGTTATGAATTTTTTAAGTTGGCCAAAAAATCACAGACTGCAAGTACAAGGAACCAAAATTTAACAAGGAAGGAACCCTTTTTTGGTTCCACCCAAATTGCGGGCCTTCACAGTAATGTTGAAAAATGTACTTACTCATAGCTTAAAAAGTGTAGGACTTACTAGATTTGATAGAAAAAAATATAATACACATATTTTGTTTATTATTTTTACTAATATGACTTATCTAAACATTTAACAACAAAATTTATAAGTATAATTAGCAAAACCATTTTCATATTATATTTCGCTTCAATGGTAATTTGATACATGGATCGTGCTCCATTTTAAAACCATTTGTTTTGAAAATAAGAGCTACGAGGCTCTGATACCAATTGTTAAAACGTAGAGGGGGTGAATACGCTACCGCTTAAAATTCGTAGATCTTTGTATCAAATCACTTTTGAAGCTTGTTATTATATGAAAGTATCAATTATTGTTTATGACTAATATAAAGCATAGTAAACCAAGTTGTCACACAAGCATCATCATCAAACCACATCATAAGCAATTATAAAAGTAAAGAGATAAAGAAAGGAAAGTGCAAACCGAACACGAGGATTTATAGTGGTTCGGTCACGGATCTCCTCTCCGCTCTACTCCACTCCCCGAGTACCCAACTCGAGAGTTACTTCACTAAATCAACAAGCTCCCTTCTCGGGCGGAGAAAACCTTACAATCGCCGCTTACACTTTTTCCAGTACAAAGCTAAATACCGGGTTCTAGTTCGAGGTAGAACCAACCTAACATCGCCTATACAATATTTCCGACACTAAGCTAGATGTCGAATTCTTTTCAAGGGTACAACCACTCCCACTATGTTTTATGGCCCAACATAACAAACCTTGTGTTTTATGGTACAAACACATAAACCATCTAATCTAGTTTGGTGAAAGTGTTGTGATGATGCAATAATGTTTACAATGATGATCCATGACATAAATGTCTAATGGATATGAATGACTAATCTAAATGATCTTCTTAAATAAGAAGTCTTCAATCAATGAGGATATCAAGAGATCTTGAATCTTCATATGTTGATATGCTTTGGTGAATGAGGATGGCTAGATCTCTAAACTTTCCTTGGTTGATCAAAATGTAAAACATGCTTACAACAAAGATGAATGTTAGAAGCATTATGATCATGTGATGGTGAGGGTGATTGATGTATGCTACTACATGTTTATCTATAGATCTAAGTAATGAAAGAATGTTAAAGAGAATGTATGTTGGAAGGGATGGAGATATGAGAAAACCATGGGATGGTATTTATAACCAAAAGTGGTAATCAAAAATATAATAATTTATTAGATTTGATATCTTATAATATCTTCCAAAATTTTTCCAAAATCTTTTAAAGATTTAGATGACACTATACATGAGGTAATAAAAGAGTGTTTTCCTTTTTATGAAAAATACATTTAAACAAATGTATATACTTATTAAAAGGGTAAGTTACTTGTAAATAAAATGTAAGTAACCTTTTGTAAAATAAAATATCTAGTTGAATGCTTGTCAAAATAAAATATATTTTGTCAAGTGTAAGTAAACTTTAGTACTTGTATGAATATTATAGTTAGTTTACTTGTACAAATAAAAGTATATATTTGTTAGACATTTTACAAAAAGATGTATTTGTATAAAATACTTGTGAATGCAAAATGTAAAATGAGGTTCAAAATAGAATGGTTAACCTATTAAAATACTTAGTGACTCTAAACGTATTTTAAACATTCTAAATGATTTGTTAATGGGTTTGATCATAATGCCACATAACAAACATGTACCAACCTGTGTTGTAACATACGAGGACTTGAGACATCGAGAGGTGTTGAATGTATGTTGAGACAAATGTAATTACAAGTAACTTGTACATTTTACGTTATGTATTACAAGTTACATGTTTGTCATCAATCAAAACAAAAGAGACTGTATAGATTAAATATCGTAATATTTGCACTAACAATCTCCCCCTTTTTGATGATGACAAAGATATGTAAACGTAATAGAAAGTAAAATGTAAAAGTTTACTTGTATCCTTACTACCTTTACATTACCTTCTCGCTTTACATTCTTCTCCCCTTTGTCGAAACAAAAGGGCTGTCCTTGGAGTTTAACTTTATTTCTCTCCAAAAAGGCGAGCTTGCATCATCCCTAGTGAAGTTAAATCGCCCACTTCAATCCGGCCCCTTGTTTGGTAGCGGATCCATGGATCAAATAAAGAGGCTTAACTTACATCAAGGTTAGTTTTATGCAACAAAAATTATGAGAAATATATGAAAAGAAAAAGGCATAGCAATGTTAGCCTGTTTTCTCCACTTTTTTATCGAAGCACAAATGCTTGTTGAAAAGTGAGAATGATGCTAAATGCGTGCATGCTCCCCTCGACTTGCTCCCCTTGTTTGAGGCATCAGGGTATGATTAAAAATCTACAAAACAAATATTAGTGCAAAACTATATTCATCATTGGACAAGTAAGTGATATACAACAAAGTGTGTATAAGGTGCATTCAATAAATTTCGATGAAAGCTCCCTTGCTCTAGGGCGTCAAGATGAACCTTCAAAATAAATATTAGTATAATAGAAGCTTTGTCTTTAGACAAATATGTCATATACAACCAAGTGTATAGACGATGCTATATGAGTACTTAAAGGATATTCCTCCTTGCTCGAGGGTGTAAAGAAGCACCTAAAATAAGAAAAATAATTGATGCAAACTTCATCCTTAGATGAGTAAGTTATATACAATCTAGTGTATATGATGATGAACCTACAATGAAGATCATTAGTGCAATATATTTCATCTTTTTGACAAAGAAAAATAAGATGTATATATGTGATATATATAAATGATATAATCAAATATCTCATGAAGTGTAGTCTCCTAATTACAATCATAAGAAAAGTGAGAATATAATATGATAAAAGTCTACAAAATGGTTCCTAGAAAGAAGATATGAAGTGAAGTTGGAATATAAAGAGTTAAAGCTAGTGGTACTAGTGTTGGTGTCACTTACTAGTAGGATTCATGTGGTGATAAATCGGTAGATGACTCATGATTTATAATGACAAGATTTCGCTAATCCATGGTGGTGATGATTAGTGAAAGATGTGATGGAAGGTGGTGGTGATTAGGTAGGAAGCTATTAAGGAGTTAGAAACTCGTATGTATAGCAAATATAAAAATATGGACTCATGCAATCCTTTCGTAATGTCAAGTTACCAAGACGAAGAGGAAAGAAAATATGAATAGACATGAAGATAACTTCGCTCATTGATTGATACGAAAAAATGATCTATTCTAGGTGACAATGGGAGAGATAGTATTAACATGGTTTTGACCGACATGGATGAGTATGGCATTGAAAAAAAAAAGTGAAGACAATATGTAAAATAACTAATAATAATGAGTACCTATATGAGGATGAGAATAACATCATATGAGTGAGAGTTGTGTAGACCAACGTGTTGAGAAGGTGTTGGGAATGGCGGTTTTGATTAATATATCATTTGCACTGACAATGACATGCATGACATGTGTTAAGCGAGAAAAAGGATAAGACCCTATGATGGTGTTCTAGATAGTGAAGTTGTAAGGTGCTAGTTTAAGGAAAATCCTAGATTTATTGATTGTGGAGATGAAGAAGTTTGTAAAAACACATGATGCGTTCTTCACTTGATGAGGTATTGGTGCAAACTTGTGATAAAGAGTTAAAAAGGTTGAACTAGTTGTGGTTTCATGAACCGATTTTAGCTAAGTGGTGTTTACCTATGTGTTGGTATTTTAGAGTCTAAGAGACATAAATTTTGACAAAAGATAATTATGTGAATGGATTTCTCTCCCCTTAATTGGTGGACATCCAACATAATGTGTAATGTATCAAATAAGGAATGACAACAAAGTGTTTAGGAGGTTATTCGGTTAACGAAAGAGATGAAGTTAGTGATGTTTTTTTCTGGATGATGGTTAGCATACAATGAACTTCATCCTTAAAGTCACGCACCTCTTCTCGATTAATACGAGATGATCGTATGATGAGGCATGAGGTTTCCTAATAGGAAGTGAAGAGGATTAGAGTATTGTTATAACTAAATAATGATTGAGGTGATTTTTGGAAAGCGGAAGCAAAAATGAGATTTGGAAAGATGTCGGTTGAAAGACGAAAATGCAAAGCCAACCCTCTAGAACTTAATTCTATATGCTTTAAACTATATGCAAGTGTAGGGGTCCCATAAAGCATAGTACTAATCTACGTAGCAATAAAGGGGTTTATGCAAAATGAGCATATAAAAGTTAGAACCAATTGAGATAACAAATAATTTGTTATCAACCTACAAAACAAATTTGTTAGTGACAAAAGATGTTAACATGATAGAAATCAAATGATAACATATTATATAAGCAAAAACAACACATTGCACTTAAGTAGACAAGAAATCACCATACAAGATAGCATCAAGACAATCATATTATGCAAGAATACAACTTTATTCAAGACATTTCATTTTAAGATTGTTTTGTCGTTAGACTTAGACGCTTAAGCATACTTGGCTTATAAATTAACACAACAATCTATGTGATTAATTTGTAAGATAAAAGGCTTCTAAAAGTTTGTCATACCAAAAGCACTTTGACATATTATATGTGCACACGTACCAAACAAATATTGTGACAAGAAGCAAAAGAAACAAGATGAAAGATTCATGCAAGCCATGTTTAAGACATAACAATTTGGAACATGTATCATTTGGATCGCACTACACATAGATATAATGAATGCCAACTAATAGCTTTCAAACACAAACATATCATATCAAAATTATCATGTATCAAAATGACATATTATGATTTCATAAGTAACATGTTAATCATGCTAAAATTAATTCAAAAGTAAGTATCATGCAAATAAAGTTTAGGTTTAAACGTTTAGTAGCATGAAACAAGAATACAAGCATTATAAAGATAAAACCGCACTAAGGTTTACACATTTGACTTGTTATCAAACACTAAGATAATGTCAAATCAACTTATCATATTAAACAAGAACATGTAATCAACACACGTAAGTGCAATGCAAGTTGTTTTACTAAGCTTTACACATTTGACTAGTTATCAAACACTAAGATAATTTCAAATCAACTTATCATATCAAACAAGAACATGTAATCAACACATGTAAGTGCAATGCAAGTGGTTTTAAAAGAAAAGTCATATATACTACTTGTTTGATTAGTATTCCTAAGGCGAGGCAAACTATCAATGTTTTAACACTTACTTTAGGCAAGTATAGGAAAACAGATTTTTCAAGTTGGAGAATGAATATGAGACTATTACTAGCGGTGCTCAATTAAGGCTAAACACGACCATTTTAACGGGTGATTCCACATACCCAACTTCTCTCCGGGAAGCAATTCAACCGTTAGGTCAAATTGAGTTTCTAGTGCAATAAGTTCTCCAATAGTCATTCTCATGTTAGAAAGATGGGAATTCCTACTTTTGCCTATTAAAGTGTATAAATGATGATAGTTTAACTATACTTGGCTTAATGTGACTTGACTAATATGCAATATAACTAAGGTGATGAAGACGTCATGTTATACACATGAATTTTAACAATATGTTTTAATCTTGTGTTTAGAATCTAAGGTTGTAAGATCTAATGAATGACATCTTTTGTGTTGAGTTGAAATGTATACTATCTAAGACTAGGGAATGGAATATGTTAAATTAAGAACGTTCTCAAGAAAGCTCATTTTTATTTAACAAGAATCTAAATAAGGTTACCAACTTCAATAGATCATGTGTATGTTCTAGAGATGTGCAGTTTCAACCTGTGATGTGCACAAGGTTTGAGCAAGGTTAGGTTATGATGTATGCTTGAAAGGAAATGGATACAAATAGTATCTTTCAACAAATGAGATTATCGCATGGGATAAATTTATCATGCTTATGAAAATAAGTATGACAAGATGAATTGGATATGCTAGTTCATAGAACTTGTAGATGTTCGTTTCAAGATCATTTAGCCAATGAGGTGTAATGAAATCTCTTGTAACACAAACATTTATGTCGCAAGGAGAGAATGATGCATAGGATATACAATATCCTTTTAACAAGATGAATACCTAACGCATGATTTCTTAGGCATAATGTTTTTCAAAACATCATGTTTTCCTAAATGAAGATATGAAGCCAAAGTGTTTGAATCGGATAGTCCCATCTAAATAAACTTGGTCTCAAGATTATATTCACTAGATGATGACAAGAGGAATTCACTCGAGTTTCTTATGTATACTCCTCAAGAGTCATTGTTGCTTGGGGTGTATGATGTTGGCTTTGAGATTGCATTTTAACATATGTTGTTAAAATGTTGATTTGAGGTTTAACAAAATTTATGCAGAAGTTTAACAACAAAGTATTACTAATACTTTGATAATTTGTGAAGGTAGTACTACTTATACCTAGTGGAAATTGACAACAATTACCAAGAGCACCATGCTTATTTGATAGTTGAGATTCTAGCCATAATGAATTATCTAAGTCCTTATATGTGGGAAAGGATGTTTGAGTTTGTTCAAACATGCATTTGATTCAAGACAAGTGTTGGACACAGGGGCTTTTTGAGCAATACACTCAATGAATTCAAATGATAGTAAGGATGGTGGATTGGTTGATCTAGGTGGTAGGTCTTCTAGTGTATCTAAATAAGGATGTGGTGATGTAGGGGTTTGTTGTGCTATGGGAGTACTTAGGTTGATTATTTGTCCATAGATGTTGAACACAAAAGTACGGATACTAATTCTTATGGTTCATTGGTTGCTACAACTAGTGGGTGAAGTGCTTGAAGTTTTGGTTATGTCTATGAAGCTTAGGGGATAAGGTATAGGTTCACCTTGAAAGGGCACACTTGATTTAAAGGATGCTCTTGGAAGTTCATGAGCAATACGCTTAATGGTGCCAAAAGATGGAAGAGGGATAGTAGATGTCAAAGAGGTATAAGTGGCTAATGGGTTGTTTGTTTTGAATAAGTGTTTCAACATGTGTTGTTAAAATACTTGGGTGTTGATTTTTCGGATATGACTTTTAATGACTACAATCGTAAGTCGCATATACTTGAATATTTCGGATGAAATACTTAAGTTGTCAATCCTAATTTGTTGAGATTATAAAGCTTAGATTGAACTTCAAGGATAACAAGACTTGATAGTATGTCTTTAACATGCGTGTGAGTTATGACTCGATGTAAATACTTATCGTCTTGAAGGATGACACATTATTTTCATGTTAACCAAGTGAGGCAATACATGTAGATACAAAACAATATCTATAGTCATATGATAGACTTGTGTATGATATCTTTGCAAATAATGAGTCCAGATTTGTTAGTCTCTGTAAGTCATCTAAGTCATCCGCAAACGGGTGAGGAGATGTTGGTGGTGTTGCACAAAATACAAGTTTTGGAGACTTTGGTTGTGAAGGTGTTTTAGATGGTTGTGAAGTAGTCATAATGATGGGTGATTTTGGTGGTGGAGTTGGAGTACTTAAGTTTAGAAAGTTCACATCTTGAATGGGTGATGAGATGTTGAGAGGTAACGAGTCCGAGGATGAAGAGTTCAAGTTTAATGAAGCAACAAGATCGAATGCTAATCCTAGTGGTTTATTTGAGGTTGAGGATTTAGTCATTTTAACTTTGCTTTAAGAAATGCTAAGCTTAAGGAAAAGTAACAGTGTAGGTGTGAAAATGACCATCCTGAATGTGTCGATTTATGGAGCTAAGGATTCACGGAGAGATGTGTTTTATTTGATGTTAATCCAAACAAAGATGGTAGTTTCTAATGAGATGGAAGTGTCTAAGATCATGTCAAACATCCTAAGTTAATCCATTAAGGATGTGTTTAGTGAAATATGAAAGATATGCATTAACAAGTATCCTAGAAACGAGATTTGGTAAATTAGATTGGGGGATTTAGTAAAATTCAACAACTTACCAGTAGGATCCACACACCATTTCTTTACACAGGAACCCTTAAATTGGTGCCGCCTGGTCCGCCTGTATTGCATGGCGGTACCAAAATGCATAACAGACGGTACCAACATTTTGGTGCCGTCTGATCCGTGGACACTAGAAAAGTTCACAGACCCATTTTTAGGTGTCGGGGAGTTTTCCGAAACCCGAAATTTTGCTTAAAACATGTAACATTAATTACTTCTAGTTAGGAAAAGTCGATAACACATATACAAACATAGTGGAGCATAGACTTTGACCAAGGGCTAACGATTTTCACATAAAAGTGAAAATGGGTAAAATTTGATAACACACTTGTGCTATCCACCTGCATAAACCGGTTAGCATACAACATTGTTTTAAGTCATATTATCATCCTACAAAGTAAAACCAAATAAATTACATCATACAACATTGTTTTTGTCCTTGTACCAAACACTCTTAAAACCTCCATTTTTCAAAGTACTTGACTAATTTACTTAGTACTCATTGCTAAGTGAGTCATGACATTTCATAAGTTATGCGAGATGTTAGTATAACCTATGCAAAGGAAGTGATCTAAGTCTATAAGTGATGGTAAAACAATTTTCTAACTAAGTGCACAAAATCTAGCAAATGTCCTATTGTGCATAAACAAGAAATCGTCAAGCAAGTTTAATAAATAACATGGCAAGATTGACACTTTTAATATGCAAACAAACAAGTGTAAACAACAATTTGAAAATAAGCAAGCAACATATATGCAAACAACATAAACAAGTGGTCATTTAGCATAACATAACAAGAAAAACACTTTTCGTCATTTATCGTTTAAATGTGATGATGTTACCAAGCTTGATTAGTTTTCTTTAAACATATTACATAATTATTTAGTTTCAAAATAAATTATATCAATGTTCTAAGAATTCCATCTTAAATTGCTTGACTCAAAAATTTAAGTTTTTATGTTAAAGCGAAACTTAATATCTTGGATATACTGTAGTATTTGGTCTATTTCACTTATTTAAAATTAGACTCAGGTCATGAGAGTATTTTTAAATGAAAGTAGACTCAATTCCCTTTAAAATGATAGGTGGCTGGCTCGATTCGGACTTACGTTAATAAGTTATGAATTTTCTGTTTGGCAAAATCAAAGATTGCAAGTGCACTCAAGGAACCAAAAGTTTACAAGGAAGGAGTCTTTTTGGTTCCTCTGCACCGTGGTCTTCACGTAAAGTTGAAAAATGTACTTACTCATGGCTTAAAAAGTGTAGGACTTACTAGATTTGATAGAAAAATATAATACACATATTTTGTTTATTATTTTTACTAATGTGACTTATCTAAGCATTTAACAACAAAATTTCTAAGTATAATTAGCAAAACATTTTTCATATTATATTTCGCTTCAATGGTAATTTGATACATGGATCGTGCTCCATTTTAAAACCATTTGTTTTGAAAATAAGAGCTACGAGGCTCTGATACCAATTGTGAAAACGTAGAGGGGTGAATACGCTACCGTTAAAATCGTTAGATCTTTTGTATCAAATCACTTATGAAGCTTGTTATTATATGAGAGTATCAATTATTGTTTATGACTAATATAAAGCATAGTAAACCAAGTTTTCACACAAGCATCATCATCAAACCACATCATAAGCAATTATAAAAGTAAAGAGATAAAGAAAGGAAAGTGCAAACCGAACACGAGGATTTATAGTGGTTCGGTCACGGATCTCCTCTCCGCCCTACTCCACTCCCCTAGTACCCAACTCGAGAGTTACTTCACTAAATCAACAAGCTCCCTTCTCGGCGGAGAAAACCTTACAATCGCCGCTACACTTTTTCCCGGTACAAAGCTAAATACCGGGTTCTAGTTCGAGGTAGAACAAACCTAACATCGCCTATACAATATTTCCGACACTAAGCTAGATGTCGAGTTCTTTTCAAGGGTACAACCACTCCCACTATGTTTTATGGCCCAACATAACAAACCTTGTGTTTTATGGTACAAACACATAAACCATCTAATCTAGTTTGATGAAAGTGTTGTGATGATGCAATGATATTTACAATGATGATCCATGACATAAATGTCTAATGGATATGAATGACTAATCTAAATGATCTTCTTAAATAAGAAGTCTTCAATCAATGAGAATATCAAGAGATCTTGAATCTTCATATGTTGATATGCTTTGGTGAATGAGGATGGCTAGATCTCTAAACTTTCCTTGGTTGATCAAAATGTAAAATATGCTTACAACAAAGATGAATGTTAGAAGCATTATGATCATGTGATCATGTAGGGTGATTGATGTATACTATTACATGTTTATCTATAGATCTAAGTGATGAAAGAATGTTAGAGAGATATAAGTATGGAAGGATAAAGATATGAGAAAACCATGGGATTGGTATTTATAACCAAAACGTTTGGAATCAAAAATATAATAATTTATTAGATTTGATATCTTAGAATATCTTTCAAAATCTTTCCAAAATCTTTTAAAGATTTAGATGACACTATGCATGAAGTAATAAAAGAGTGTTTTCCTTTTTATGAAAAATACATTTAAACAAATGTATATACTTATTAAAAAGGTAAGTTACTTGTAAATAAAATGTAAGTAACTTTTGTAAAATAAAATATCTAGTTGAGTGTTTGTCAAAATAAAATATATTTTGTCAAGTGTAAGTAAATTTTAGTACTTGTATGAATATTATAGTTAGTTTACTTGTACAAATAAAAGTATATATTTGTTAGACATTTTACAAAAGATTTATTTGTATAAAATACTTGTGAATGCAAAATGTAAAATGAGGTTCGAAATAGAATAGTTAACCTATTAAAATACTTAGTGACTCTAAACGAATTTTAAACATTCTAAATGATTTGTTAATGTGTTTGATCATAATGCCACATAACAAACATGTACGAACCTGTGTTGTAACATACGAGGACTTGAGACATCGAGAGATGTTGAATGTATGTTGAGACAAATGTAATTACAAGTAACTTGTACATTTTACGTTATGTATTACAAGTTACATGTTTGTCATCAATCAAAACAAACGAGACTGTATAGATTAAATATCGTAATATTTGCACTAACAATTTTCATAATTCCGCTTTACGCCAATTTTATAAACGTTTCTCACCAAGAAAGCACGCCAGCTTGGTCATGCCACCACGCCACACCTCACGCTATTTATAACCTTGCTTATTTTTAACTTGATTTTTTGCCTTCTATTTTCTTTTTTCTACTGCTGCACGCCAGTAATATTTTTACTCACAAATAGTACATGGGTTTTTTTAACACTTAAATGTCGATCATACCAAGGACATTCATGTTAGGTCGTCATCAACAACTACTCCCTCATATCCTCACTAAAAATAAAATAAATACGTAAACAACCAATAGAACCAAGACCTTATTTTGTCCTGCACTCAATAATAATGCTAGTATCAAGTGTTGATTACACAAATATTAATGACTTTCCAAATACATATTTTCAAATTAAACGTAAGCCCTAACGAAATGCACGCCGAACATGCTCAAATCCAGTTATTTGCTTTTGTTTACTTACACACAAGCAAGAACCTTTTATAACTGAATCTAAGTGGTCTCAGAGTTATGAAGAATGAACTAGGGGACGATCTGGTTCATAAAAATCTGCCCCCTACTGGGCCAGCCTAAAAGTTTAGATTTTAGTGTAATTTTTTTTTTAATTTTGACATTTTTTCGAAAGTGCCCCCCAACTAAAACTCAAATTGCCCCCTACCAACATACTAAAACCCAACATTCAACACTGTAAAGCTTTATAAATCCATCATTTCAAAGTTAAACTACTCGATTTATCATTACTTATCCTAGCTTCAAGATTTTGTTGTTGTTGTCAAAAAAAAAATTTGCCCTCCACATTCTCATTTCCTAGTTCCGCCACTGAAATGTATATGTGCTTCTTTAATTTACTATTTTCTTTCATATTATTACTTATTTGTCACAAATCAAACTATTTGTAGTAAAGTATACCACTTTATATGATTTAATTTATTGCAACCATGAAGAAAATTGCATTTATAATTTTAGTAAATATACGAAAACATAAACATGATCTAACTGTGATATTAAAAAAACTAATATCGAGTAGTCGCTGTTGCACACGATTCCCTTTAAAATGTTTCATATGTATTATTTCAACAACGGTTCTCTAGGGTACAACGGTCAAATTAGTAGTACTGCTAGAATTGACCTGCATGAAAATTTGCTTAATTCTTGTGAGTGTGCTAGTAGAGAAAAGGAATAAGCTGTGGTGTGTCATGAAATGGTTAAGATTGTCTTGAATTTATAACCTTTATGTAACATATGGTTTAATGGTAGCAATCAAATAGGTTAATGGCTCATCAATTCAAATGTCGACAAAATAGTCATACTAGACTTTTAACCAATTTTCCATCCATTCCAACTATTCTCTTCGATACTCGATATCTTATTCATAATAACTCCTCGCTAACATATACCGTCGCTAATTTAAGCACTCACTACAAAAAATGTTATTAATATCATTCAGTGTAATGGTTATATAATAGTGTGAACAAATTTTAAAATACAAAAAAAGTTTTCACATCTATATGTGCTTAAAAAGTTCACACCTTTAAGTGTGAAGAACTCTATCGTCTACACTATAAGCTACACTATATTTTAACACCTCAAATTCTCCACAAGTGAGGAAAAGTGGTAATTTGAATGTTACAAATATAAACAAACTTGAAATGTGACAAATTCTAAATTTCACACAATTAAAAGTGTGAATTTTTTGAAATATATATAACGAAAACTCTTTTGTTTTTAAAAATTGTTCACACTTATTTATGAACCAATTTTTACAAAATCTTCTTCGTAATATTCTACACACTTTTTAAAAGTGTGATAAATGATATTTTTTAAGTGACTCACAAAGGACCACACGTAAACATATAAGACCTTAACCATACATTATATTTACTAATAATCATCTATGTCCAAAGTAAGTAAAAACTCATTTTTCTTACTAAATTTCAACAATTTCCAACATGATATTACTAGATCTTTCGCAACCGTTTAACGGCCACTAAGCTTTATACTTTTCCTAATCTAACTGTCTCGCCCGAGTGGGCTATCTACATTAACTACTCTTTTCGGTTCGGTTATGTTCTTGAGTGGTCATGCTCATGTGTTGTATAGCCTTTTGTTTTAAAAGAAAAGTTAATAAAAAGGTTTTGTAATCATGTCATTAACATATCTTATATATGTAATGTTTCACTGTTTTAGAAGAGAAAATGTATAAAGTTTGAAGCTTTTACAAACTAATATAAGTATGTTTCACTGTTTTACATATAGTACTAGGCACACACGTAGTTATGTAGACATAGTCATCATTTATCGAAGAAGCATGAAGCCATGAAGTGTTCTGTTTTGTCAATTTATATACGTGCAGTACATGAGCTAGTATATGTTCAATTCCAAAGTGTTTTGTGTCAATATCAACTACCCATCTTCAAAGATGCAGCAAGCTAGCTAGGTTATTACTGTTGTCTTACAAGAAATTCATCATGCATTCAATATCAACTACCCCATCTTCAATGGTGAGTCATGCAGGTCAAAGAAAATTCAATATCATGCATTCAATATCAACTACCCCGTGCATCTTCTATATTAACAAGTATATTATCCTCTCAAAATCAACTACACCATTCACAAACACCACACACATAGAGTGACACAACAAACACCACCCTCTCAAAATCAGTCATACCTAATGTATCACACTAGAAACACCACCATTGATTTGTCATTCTAAGGTACATATTTACAGTCAAGCATATATGCCTGCAATCATATCACTTGGCATGTTGCTATCTCTTTTTATTTCAAGTACAACTAATACAAAAACACATTTAACAATTGTTTCAAATCCAGATTTTGTCTATAAATCATATCATCCATAGTTTCATACATAAGAATTATAAGTTAGCCTAGTTTAAGTATATTATGAGGTTAGTTTTATTATAGCAATAATTAGTTCATTTTACTTGTTTGCAGTATTAAACACATTTTTGTCGTAATTTTCCATAGCTTCCAAATGTTTCATGCCACGTTTTAAATGTGAATTTTGTTAGAAACACTCTTGTTTTGACGATTTTGTTTTGTTCCTTGTTGTAATTGTTTGTTTTATTTTATGCAGCATCAAGATTTAAAAGATGTCAATGTCAACAATCAGTTCGCTTTTATACAATAAATTAATATGACGTGAAGCAGATCTAACTCAGACTACGGGACGCACACTTTACGATGGTATTTAAAGTTAATAATGAAATATAAACGTTATATTTATTTATTTATTAAACGAAATAACTAACGGACGTTAAGTAATTAATGAATGGATTAACGGTCGTTAAATGTTTATGGAAAAGGACTAAATTGCAATAGTTGAAGGTTCCTAATCCCTATGGATACCATGAACCGATCGCTATAAGGAAAATAGGAAAGAAAAACCCAACTTGTTCACCAAGTTTGCTTGGATATATAAAATGTGGCCAGGGTTTTATTTTTCCATCTCGTGCTTCATTAGCTAAACCCTAAAATTGTTTTGTGTGTGTTTTGTTCTTAAACCATCGCACATCCCTTTAGGTGTCATCTTCAAACCTTTTCCACATCAAGTTATTTGTTTGATAAAAACTAGAATTACTTTAATTCGGTTAAGACGTGTACAAGAACATAGTAATAACATACTTTGTTATTATCTTGGATTGAATTACAAACGTAAGGGGTAATTTATAATCCTATAAACCCTAATTAGGGTTCATCCTAATTGCTAGTTTGTGATTTGATTCTTGTTCTGCTAGAATCAAGAAAGCGACGCATACTTTATTCTTTAGTTAATTAATTATTCATTATATGTTCCTATACGCTACCGCACTTACTTTGATGTTTATTGTTTATATTTATGATTAGTCATGTTATATAATTCCAAAGTTTCATCACAGTATTGGTTTTAATGAGTAATTAATTACTAAACACGTAAAAAACTGATATTGTATTGTGTTTGATATGATTTATTCTAGGGTTTTGGTTATGATTATATAAACCCTAATTTTAGGTTAAGGATTTTGCCCTAATTTGGTTTTAAAAATCTATTATGGATCGAAATTTTTTTATGGGTGGAAACCCTAAAATTTTGTAATCGATTTCCTTAAATTTTTTTAGGGTTTATATTAATTGTTATGTTATCTATATCGAAGCCTAGATTTAATATATTTGTTACGTGATAAATTCATGAATAAATCATGTATTACTAATTGTATGATCTTGTAATTTAATTAAATAATTGTTATGATGTATCCATGATGATACATGCATGTTTGTCATGGATAGTTGCTTGTATTATTATTTAATTGTTAAGATTTGGAATTGTTAAGTTTTTATACACATGTATATTTATGATAAATCTTGAATTGGGAAAACTCCAATTATATACATTAATGAATCAATTATGTGCAATTTGGTATATCATTAATTATGGGTTTACGCAATCGATTCGTCGATGATGCTTCTCATTTTCAATTGAGAGAGTGAAAGCCCACTAATATATACGCTAATTTAACCTAGACATTGATTATTAATAGGTTTTATCTAATGTTGCGTGACGGCTACTGTATTAATGATAATTGTTGTTTTTAGTAGTTTATTTTTTTATTTATTACTTGTTTGTTTATTATGTGCGACAGTTTTAAGCAAAGGGTAATTTTGAATAGAAAAAATAATATGGACTAAACAATGGTGAAATTTGATTTGTTTTGGAAGAGTTAAGTTTTCAATAGTTTAATTGATTGGTGACTTTGGTACAATGACCGAACCGCTCACCCATTCAATGAACTATAAAGGGTTATTTAAGAAGTGCTTACGCCATTAATCGAAGGATGTCTAAGGTTATGCTTTACGCCACCGGTCCTCCTTCAGAATTCGAATGGAGCTACTTAGTAAGCCATAAAATGTACAAACTCATCTTAAGGGCTTAATTAGTTTTAATTCCACTTCGTGGTAATTACCCGAATCACTAAGTGTTTACACTTATGCAAAAGTACGGTATAATGGATGATAATTAACACTAAATTCCTTGATTGGTGAACCCAATACCTCAATCAAAACTTTGATAAATTTGATCTTTATGAATTGGTAATAAAAAGTTTTTTATTAAAATTATGCTACAAGATGAATGCATGACATCTTTGTACATATTTGATTTGACCACATAAAATCAAAACTAGTACCCTTTTAAATTAAGGTATATGCCATCTAATTAAAAGGAACACTTGAAGTTGCAATTTATGTCATGAGAGTACTTGGCTAGATTGTGATGGAGAGGTAAATCTCTATGTTAAGTGAGACCTTACATGGACATATTTGCAGTTCTTTAAGTTAGACACTTAAGTTGAGTAGGAAGTGAGATCTTGGACTCAATGGCATAAGATGGGATAAAACATGTTTATATTTGCAATAGCATTGGAAAATATAAATCCCATAATGATCTAGGAATTGGAAATTGTTTGCCAATTATTGTTCGAATAGACATTCCTATTATGTGCTTCGTTACTAGCGATCAACCGATGTAATGGAACTTCGATAATTTGGATCCTAGTTTTAGAGAAAATTCTATGGTTATATGAATATTACCTTGGGTATTTTATTTTCTTGAAAAGTTTAATTATCTAAAATACTAAAATTGAATTTTGCTAATTCTTTAAATGTATTAATGCAACATTAAACCGTGAAACGAAGGTTATTCCTCAGATGGTAAATTGATCTACACCTGTAAGGGTTTTTGGTAGAGTCAACTTTGCTGAAAGGATAAACCTAGTCCTCTTTATATAAGAAAGAGTGAGATTCAATCCTATTCCTTTTCATGAATGAAGAAAGGTATGATAGGACAATTAGAATTGTCTAAATTCTAAATACATAACTCGTAAGCAAATTTTAATAGTTAAGAAAATTGCATATTTCTGAGTTATTAAATTAGAAGCTAGACTACTATCGCATAATTGGTAAAAGACAAACTAGCATATTTTATGTAGTTGTTTTGTTTTGACCATTTAAAAGTACTACTTACAATTGTTGGAATAGTAGAACTATTAAGAAAGAAATTGCATGCCCAATTTTTCAAGTTAATAGCATTGATGGATAAATTCATCATCTACATAGTAGAATACATTCTTTTAAGTACATTTGTAATTGTTATGTATGGACTTTCTCAAAGGTGTAGGGAAGTAAATAGAACACTATTTTCTTTTATTGGTTAATGAAACACTTACAATGTTGTCAAATCCAAGGAGTATTGTTCTTACATGAATAAGGAATTAAATGTAATGATCTCTTATTCAGTGGGAGTTACAAGCTTTGTCATCTTGGTAGTAACCCATATTATCTCTAGAATGTCTTAAGATAATTACTTTCCACTTGTAGACACTTATGTTTTCAAGGATAGTCATGTACGCTTCCTTATTAGACAATGAAGTGGTTCTACATCTACTAGTTATGCTAATATCAATGACACAATCATATTAGTCACATAAACAAACATATGTCGGTTGTTATTTCGCTACATGATGTTGTTACATGCACAAGTGGGAGAAATCTATATTGTGTGCAAGGTACAACATATAAGTATATGATTTAATGGATTCTCTTGACTGCAAGGTAAGAGACTAACGTTCTAATATAACTTGAACATATCTAATTCAAGAAACACTTGGTGTTGCAATTTACGCCATGTGAGAACTCAGATTGCAATAACAAAGTAAATCTCTATGTAAAGTCGACCTTGCATGGACATATATTTACATTCTAAATTAAACAATTATTTAGAACATGTGTCAAAATGATATATAAGACTACTTCAAATTAAATATTTATGTATTATTAGAATGACATAAAATTAAATGAAGTAATCTAATACTACTTCAATTTGTTTATTTATGTATTTTGGAATGACATAAATGAAAAAATAATGTAGTCCTGCATTATTGTGAAGTAAATAAATTAACTTGAAATTACTATTGAAACCAAGAGTTGTGTTCATAATTACTTTAGTTAAACATGTTTATGATTCATTGTAAAGACATAAACATAAAGTCTTTTAAGACTTATAATAAAGTAAGACGTTAACTTGTTATGTTTTTAATTAAGACATATACAAGAAGTCATTGAGTTGATCAATGATTTATAACGATAATGGGATTATAATAAATTTATGTTTTCGATGAGACATGGATATGAAGTGACTTGGTTAAAAGGTACTTGTGTTATAAAGCATGCAATTGGCTTGGAAAGTCTATTATACCATTAAGTTGACTTAGTTGGTAAATAGGTAAGTAAAAAAAGAATATGTTTATCTTATATATTGTTAGATCGTCTTACAATATTAAATTCTAATGAATACCACAAGTTGATGGTATGTTAAGTTAGAATCAAACTATTTGATTTGTTTGATTTATGATAACCATAACTTATTTCTTAAATAGTAACAAGGTTAGAAATTGAGTATGGATTGAATATACTCAATATGACTCCAACCTAGAAGATTAATAAAACACCATTTCATTATGGAATGTGATGAATCAACAAATTGAAGATTTCAATTTGTTAAACTACTTATGAATAGGTTGTTAACAAACTTAAGTCAAGAATTATCAATGTGTATTTGTAATGTCCCAAAAAGAGAACAATGTAGTTTTGCTCTTACTTGCGTATATATAGATAGTTTATATATTACAAAAGGCAAGTGGGAGTTTTATCTTGAAAGATAAAATTACAAAATACATAATCTTCTAAAACACACTAGTAAATATCATGATGAGGTTAGACATGAAAATGATAAACCTCAAGATGATGGAATTTTCATTCATAGATCTGCAAGGATATCTCAAGTATTTGACTTATATGCCGAGAAATATGAGTTACAGGATTATAGTAAACATGATAATCATTATGATGGATTACCAAATATTGAATTGGGTAAATTACTCATACTATGAATGTTAAAGATTTGTCCATAAAGATAATCAATTTTGGAAATTTAGTTTATCTTAATAGTTAGACTAGAGAATGGAAATGAGTTTCTTCAAATAGATGAAAAACGCTAGTGGTTTGAATTTCTATGTAGAAATCATATGGACAAAATTGTACACATATTTAATGTATGTTTTATGACAAGATTATTAATCATACTTAAGCAATTAATTATGATTGAATATTCTTTCTAGACATTAAATATATATAAAGATGATAATTGTCATACTTGTTTTCATTAATATGAAATATGACAATGGAATATCAAAATTCTTTCTTGAGAAATTACTTGAGAGCGAGACGGTAATAAGAAGTTTTTGAATTCATATAATCTTTGAAAGTGCAATGCAAATAATTCATGAATATATAAATGCATGCATCTATGAAATTATTCTTATGTTTAATTATTAAATCTTAGTTTGATTTATAATTGAAATAAGATAAATTTTAAGTATTCCTGAAAGCTAGTGGAGTATTATGTTAAGGTTTTTAAATCTTATATGTTGTATAACATATAGGAAGTAACATTCCTTGTAAGCTAAATGTTAAGTCTTAGATTGGAATGAAACTTCATTTGTAAGATTTAAGAATTAAAACATACAACCTTGGAATATATGTTTATTATTAATAAACATGTGCGGTAAAAATAAATGATTCTAATAAAACATGATATATCATTTGGGAAATGGATAAATATTTTTGACAAGATAGAACATGAATGAAGTCTAAGTTTGACCTGTAGATTCATCATGTACATCATGTTGTGTATTAAAATTGTTGTATCATTCTTGAATAAGAAGTGATTTGACAACATTGATATCTAACTAAAAGTTATTAGATAACTTGTGTAATGAATATTCTAAAAGAATTACATCCTCAAAACCTGAAATTGCTCCTAGATTCTATGGATGAACAATATGTCAAATGTTGTAAATTGTCATCACTTTAAACTTGAAAGTTAAGAAAGCATCAAACATTACACAATGAGATATTAAAGTTTACGGAGTTTTAATAAGCATATTGTTGTTTGTATACAATGATGCCGGTTTAATTGAGAATGACACTCAATTCTAGTCAAGGATTTCATCCCTGTTAATGAACATTTGAACTAGTTGTGCTACTTAGAGCGCAGTTGCATTATACATTAAAAGAATAAGAATACTTTAAACTTTAAAATGTTTGAAAGTTTAAATTGTCATAAATTGGTGATAGAGGATGTCACACACTTTATGAATTACTATGTGGATTGGTGAATGCACACATACAAGGACTTCATTAATTGAATTCTTGAAATAAGTATTCTCAAAATTACGATAGATCAAGTTGGTTGATTTATGCCTTGTCAACAAGTATGATTGTCATTACTTGAGGCATAATTCATCAACTGGAATTTTCATGCATTGATCTATTTGGTATTTGGATAAGGGATGTTAAACAATTGTTATAATAAATCAAATACTTGGTATGTTTGATTTTATAATATATTGTATCCTATATTTGCATGTTTAATCCGTGAATAAATTTATTTATTCTAAATCGCCCGTTGTCAATTAATGATATATGGTATCATTAAACTAAAACAAATCTGAGAGATATGGTAGAATATACTTGAAAGTATATTGATGAGAATGCATACCAATTTGAGATGATATTCAATGAATTGAATATAGGACTTATCCCAACTACATAATTTACTTTGTGGATATTGTTATAAGTAAATTGTGAATAGTTATCCTCGCACTTGAGATACCGTGATAAGTGTCATGAATGTAGTGCACTCTGTGGAACAACTTAACGCTATAATGAGTCAGTCATTGTTTCCAAGTGTTGCAAAGTTTATGAGTTATTCTCGTAGTCAAGATAGAATTTGTTCCTTCAAATTTATTTTGGAGTTTAATATTGCTGGCCCATCGTAGGGTTGACAAGATGTTTGCGTGGCCATGCCCCAAAGTTCTCCCTCAATATGTTCGAAGATTTGTAATCTTGCTCAATCACTTACAACGAAACGTAATGGTTGAATAAATAATTACTTAATTCCATATCTTTATTTAACATGGTATTAGAAACAAAAGGATAATAATAATGAGAAATCATTAAAAGGTTTTCCAGAAGCCTTGCTCGAGTTGTACTAGAGGCATCGGCGTTGCTAGACGCACCGAATGTGATCACTGTATTAAGATATGTCCAAGTGGGAGCTGTTGGTTTTATGGACAATAAATTAATAGACGTGTGTTAGGATCGAACTCGAGACTATGGGATTGCACACTTTAATGATGAGAATTTAAAGTTCATAATTAAATATAAACGTTATATTTATTTATTTATTAAACGAAATAACTAACGGACATTAAGTAATTAATGTAATGGATTAAACGCCGCAATGTTTATGGAAAAGGACTAAATTGCAATAGTTGGGAAGGTTCCGAATCCCTATGGATACCTGAACCGACTCGGCCATAAGGAAACAAGGAAAGAAAAAAAAACCCAACTTGTTCACCAAGTTTGCTTGGATATATAAACAAGGCTAGGGGTTTTATTTTTCCATCTCTTGTGCTCATTAGCTAAACCCTAAAATTGTTTTGTGTGTGTTTTGTTCTTAAACCGATCGCATATCCCTTTAGGGTGTCAATCTTCAAACCTTTTCCACATCAAGTTATTTGTTTGATAAAAACTAGCATTACTTTAATTCGCTTTAGTACGTGTACAAGAACATAGTAATAACATACTTTTTGTTATTATCTTGGATTGAATTACAAAACTGGTAGGGTAATTTTATAATCCTATAAACCCTAATTAGGGCTCATCCTAATTGCTAGTTTGTGGATTTGATTCTTGTTCTGCCAGAATCAAGAAGGCACGCGATACTTTATTCTTTAATTAATTAATTATTCATTATATGTTCCTATACGCTTCCGCACTTACTTTGATGTTTATTGTTTATATTTATGATTAGTCATGTTATATAATTCCAACAACAACTTCAGTAAAGCCATATTGGAAATTTTGTCTTGTGGATGTATTTAAAGACTCTAATGACGAAGAGATTATTGGAAATAAAAGGATGTTAAAACGTGGTTTATACTACTTTCATAAGATAAATTGGCAGGTAATAGAGATTAAGTGTTGCATATATATTTATAAATAATGTTGATTTGTTTTGAGGTTAGACCTTGAGACCAGCTCTACGTTGATAGTATCATATGTTTCAGTTTTGTATTTCAATAACGGATAAATCCTCAACCAAGTATATTCAACCATTAGACGTGATAATTTCCATTACATTAAAGCAAATGGTGTTACGTTATCATGATTGAGGTTCTCCAATAACCAAGTGAACCTTTAGATGTTGAACGAATAGAGTTTGTTTCCTACAAATGAAACATACACATGTTAGTAGAAGGGTACTGCTAGTATAGTAGCTCGATATGTTTGGATTGTATTTGTATGCTATGAAGTTTGAAGAATGTGTTGTTTAGTTAGTTTGTTTGTTTTAAGATATTGGAACATCTTTCTAGGTGAGATTGGAGGGTGACAATGCCCCGTATTTTGTTTTAAGGTGCTATTTGGTTTAGCTTATGTTTAGTTAGCCGCCTTTGTTTTAGTTCAAAATAGACATAGGTTGATGAATATAAATGTTACATTGTAAAGTTAAAGTTTTAATTTTTATAAAACACCCCACTTTTAGCCAAACCATAGTCAGTGTTGTTAATGCAGCTCTTTTTTATTTTTTTTATTTCTTATTTTAATCAGTAACTTATGTTTACGGGAGTGCGCTCAATTGTTTGCTCACCACCCAATGACCATTACACCAATTGAAGAACAAGAAATCTTAAAAGAGAGGTAGATATGAAACTCATGTAATGCCGTCTGTTTTGTCTACAATCTCTGACACCTTTTTTTCTTTCTAGATTGTTGAGGTACGAGTTTCTACGCGATACCGTTACTACAGATAATAACTGTATTGGGGACTGTGTTATGAGGGCAATTTCTGCCCAATTTCATGGACACGATGATAATCATGAACAAGTCCGTAGAGCCGGAGTCGCCAGGGTACACATCAATAACTTCCACCATTTTTTTTTTGTCTTAAATGGCTTAAAATCTGTTTTGCTTGTATAGTTGATTCGATACCAACGTCACTACCAGAATTGGGTGGTTACGCCAGAAGAGACTTATCAACAATATGTTGCAAGAATGTCTCGGTATGAACTATTTTGTTATATTTAACAACTTTATATCCCCCTTTCTAATGTGTGGCTCTCTAACTTTTGCAGCGTAGACGAGCATGTTGATCAAGTTTCGTATTTGCAGTTTGTGAAGCGGTTGATTTTGCTACAACCTTTTTTTGTATACAGTATAATACACTTTTCTTTATGATGCAATTGATATTAATGTTATTTTCTGTTGTGCAGTATTCTTTGCGAATTATTTGTTCCCTTGAAGACTACTGCCAAGCTGAGTATATGTTCCACTCAGCAGGAGAACTGTAAGAGTGCATTTGTGACTAAATATTGGTATCTGTGTAACTCTTCATGTTTAACTCATTTATAATTTTTTAATAAGTATTGTTCTATTATTAATTTTTTTGCAGCTATCCGGATCGTGTCTTCGGATCGTCACACGGATCCCATGCATGTTGCTTATCGTGTTGAAGGTATAACTTTTTACCTTTTTTTCCTGCTTTAAAGTAGTCTTTATGATTGTTTTCTACTAACTATAACTAGGATATATTATTTTATTTTAGAACAAGAGGATGCAGGGGATTCTGATGATGAAAATTGAGAGTTCTGACAGGTAATCTCTTATAACTTAAATATGATAAAAATAAGGCCTCAAGTTTTTATTTGTTGATTTGTATACAAATTGTGGGTGATGGCCCTATTATTATTATTATAGTTTTTTCGTTCATTTGTGAGTTTATGATAGATCTACACTGGTTCTTTTTTATCTAACAATATACAATTTGTGTTATATATGGTTTTTATGGATTTCATTTTGAATTGTATAGCTTGAATGATTGTGTTTCTTCTGACTTGAAAAAACTGGCTGTGGAATAGGATACCAGTGTCTTGATTCAAGTTTGGGTTAAAATAAGGGTGTGTTTAGACATGTGTAGTGGAATTAGTGTGTTTTACGGCTACCTAATTGGGAATATATAATTTTGTATAAAGAACTTGTATCTTTTCAAGTACCCTATTCAAATTTTAGACTGACCCATTTGAATTACTAAAACAGCTCTTTTTCTGAGTAAATTGTGTGACTTTGCAAACCATAAGATAGCTTTCTTCGTGGGACTTTTGCAACAATTTTTTTTCCGTAGCAACAAGTTGGTATATCAATTATTATTTTTGGCTATAATTTAGGCTGCTGCATTTAATATAGTTCTGTTGGCCTATTAAGATAAAAAGTTCATTGCGAACGAGTGATGCTTTCAAATAATTTATGCTTACTCAAACTGAAAATATGTGAGCCTTTGTAGTGCTGGTAATGTTGTCGTTAGATATGAATTGTTCTCAAGCTAAACAGCCTTTATGAGGTGGATCTATTTTTATATTTTGCTTTCTTTTTTATTTTTATTCTTAGCGATGTTTCTAGGTTGAAAAATTAAATTTATTGACCCTGCTATTGAATTCTTTTTGGCTTCTGTTACCTTTCATCTTTGTTAGCTGAGGACTATTAGTTTATATTTAAACAAAATTAGTGAATATCACTTGTTTGAATATTTCACATGTTGATGAGTAGCTTATAATGCCCAGATGGTCTCTTCTTATTTTGCCACCTTTTATGTAATACTTCCAGGTTTAACTCAATTGTTGATGTTTACTAATATTTTTTGATGTAGAAGAAGCAGCAGCAACAACGTCAACATCGTCTCCAACAACCACTACTACTTAGAGCACTTGCAACCATAACATGTGTTAAAGTTTAACCTCCCCGCCTACGCTCACGCCACATCACTAACATTTTCACCTTAACTCACCAAAAAAACACCCGCAATCATAACATTCCCAAGATTAAACCTTAACTCACCAACAATTTACTAAAACAACCCCTCATTTAGGGGCAGAAATGAAAAAAAAAATAATAATAAAAAAAAACACTCAAATAACGCACGTTAACTTGGTAACGTGCAAGCTTTAACACCGAAATAACACCGACCACGGTGTGGTTAACATGGGTTAACACCGGATAACACCGAAATAACACCAACCATTGCAAGTGCTCTTAGTATCTTGTCTTTACTCAAATGTCAACTTGAACCTTAACTACTACTACTACTACTATTACTACTTTGGTCTTTTAATCCTAGCTTTTTGCCTATCTGTATGTATGTGTACGGCTGAATGAATGAATGAATTATCATATTTTGCGCCATGCCTTGTGTCATCATTATTATATGTTGCTGGTTTGTTTGATATATATATGATTACTGGTATGGATGCTCTGCTTATATGGTCCTTTTACTGCACTGTATGGATTTTGGCCTTTGGATTGATAAAAACAAGTGTATAACTGTAATTAACATATAGCACAAAGTAGAAGAAACAGAGCAATATACAGACAATGCCTACACCACCAGCTAGGGGTTGCAATGCTATCAAGCTCTTATTGCCAACTGCATTAAACTTCTTACCAGTGGTATTTTGTACATCACAAAAACAGTGATTGTATGCTTCCAACATTAATTGGTGCTTTATCAAACATTTTTATTCTCATGTAATTTTGGAATATGAATTAATGTTGCTGTTGTTTGGAATCCTTACCACTACAAATTCTCTTTTTTTTTTTGCCTATATGAAAACTTGTTTTTGTTCCGGGTTTATCTGTTTCAAACCATTTCTCACACAACTTGTTGCCCAAATAAACATCTGAAATGGCTATAGTTACGCGTTCAGCTGCAGTTGAAATGAAGTTGATTTTCAACAACACTTTTCATCTTTCATGACATCTCAAGCCATGGGTTGTCCTTCCGATTTTGAGTTCTATTCGTAGGTTCAGGTTTCTCGGGTTATTATGGTTGAGAATTTTTTAAGGCAAAACCGAGTCTCAGTTCGATACGGGACATTTTGAACCAGAAGACCCATATTGCAAATGCATCTTATGTTAAAAATGCATCACAGACCCACCACCAGGTTTGCTTTGGTTTCCTTCCACTAATGGAGTTTTTAACGCTTCCATGGGTCTCATAACATCTCGATCATGTTTGTATTGACACGCCACTAGACGCATCACATTTGATTATTATTCTCATATATATCAAAAGCATTTTGTAGCCACATGTCATGGTAGCGTAATGATTTAGACAAAGCTAAAGGTGGTTATCTTGCCACTTGTGACACCAAAATGCTCATTTGCATCCTCGGCTTCTTCGTATGGATGGTCTTGAGTTTTGTCCACTTGACCAAACTAGGCTCATTTGCCCTTAAGATTTTGGCACTTATGATTCTAACTTCTTCACACTTTTTGCAACACCTGCTTTACAAGCATCGGCCTCAAAAGTAACAATACGCTTGTAATCCATCATTAACTTAATACTTGTGCAAATATAGAACAAATCGATGGTTTAGAGATCTAAACACCCAGCTTAGCTTAAAGGTGCTTGACCTCACAAGTCTCTAAATCCTTTGTATGTGGTATGTTGATGCTAAAGATGGACAAATGGAACAAATGATCTAACATCTACTTCCTAGGAATGAACCAAAGTGCTGGATCGAACCTTGTTGTAAATGTTGCTTGGGAGTGAAAATGATGAAGAAACTATAGCCTGTGAAAACCCTCTTCCAAAAACAACAAGACCTTCATTTTGTGTCGTGGAGGTAGGATTGGTGTTTTGTTATAGCCATGATAGTTACGGGGTTTTACAGGCCGTAGTTTCTTCATCATTTTCACCTCTTGATCTTCCGCTTCAACTTCATCTAAGGCCACATCCGGTTAATAAATCCACAACCCGTGATCAATAGAACCGCGGCC
>OU343225.1:331767112-331810900 GCA_910596185.1 Chrysanthemum makinoi | reverse complement strand
TTATAAGCTTTTTTCCGTTGGTACTTGAACCCCTAATTTAATATGCTTACGCATACAACTATCCTCCTTCATCTCTTCTCTTCCCGTGATAGCGTCCTTCCAACAACTTAACTTTTTCACCGTGTGCAAGCCACCTGTTGTAAGCTTCCTGTACATCTCTAACCTTGTCGGCTATGCTTGCTGAATCCGCACTCTCAGAAACCTTGAAAATTTTCATATTTGACTGCGCCACAAAAACTACTATTACTAACAGAAAAATTCAAAAAAAATGATACTCTAATTTGAGAAGTAGCAGTAGCTTAGATTGATATTGGCTGATTACAACATAAGGAAGGGACATACATGGTAACAAGGTTAATATTGCCTGTTATTTCTGGCTTGTTAATACAGCAGCATGTGCTAACTTATAATTAACAGATTGATGAATTAGAAGGGCTGACTCGAGATGTGCACTTACAACTGTTCTGCCATGTGTGTGACCATTATAGGGGTAGTAAAACACCTATTTTGGACCTAGAGTACATACCTTGTTAGCACTACTGTTTCTGAGCCAGTTCTCAGCCCCTAACTCCGCCTCAGTAGAAGTAGCACAGGTGTGCTTAATTTTTTTGGAGAGCCAGTCCAGCCCCTCATAAAGTCCTTCACCAGAAGTAGCACATGTGATCTGGACGCGACTGTAAAACAAAATCAATCAGCTTACAATGTTATCAAAACCAAGTCAAATTATAAATATAAGTAGTCTGCAACAATTACTAGTTAAAAAGAACAAAAACAATCTATAAAACAGATTGGTTTAACTTGATCGAAAGGGTCTGTTTGGTTCGCAACATGTTGTTGAAGAAATTGTAATATAAGTCCTAATGAAGTAAAAGAGTCATCAAATGCATAAATCTCCTAAATCACTCTACTAATAAAAGATTATTATTATTATTGTGATTTAATAACTATTTCAAAACTCAACAAAATAGTTGTTAATGAAATGACCCATTTTGCCACCTCTATCTGTAGCAAAATTCACAATTGTTTGAAGTCGCGGAATCGAGAAGATCGACAAAACCGGTCTGGATAAGGACTCGAAGTGAAACTGGTTAGGCCTCACTAAGGATCAGATATGACAGCAAGTAAGCACTAAACTCCCTTTTAGAGAAAAGAAAGACAGTTATTGATAGACAAGGTCCTTAGCCTACGTGTAACAGTCTTTTTCCCTAAAGGGTACCTAGTCCTTGATCAAGATTTCCATCTAATCCTTGACGCGCCTAGCCAGCCCTAGTATGAGTATCGTCCATACGAATTTGTCCTAATCAGCCCCCAATCCGAGGACTTAAGCTAACTGTGTTGGTTCCATAAAGGTTACAATGTGACCACATATCCAATGTTTTAAAACTGGAGTAGACATCAATCTGATGAGAGTGTTGGTTCACTGACTAAACCCGTTGGACCAGTCTCAAAATTAAAAACCAGATGAGGTCATAAATAAATAATAACAAAATTCAAAATTTTCAAACATATATTAACCATTTTTATACTTAGGTTTATATACTCTATCTTTATAAGTTGCTAATATTATACTAAATTGATTTTTTTTTTAAGCAAAATGATACTTGTCCCCTCCCGATAATCCATTATCAAATCACCGAAATACTTTATCGACAATTAAAAAGATAAAAGATAAGATAATCAAGTGTTGCACATCTCAGGAACAATTAAATCTGTCTCCAATATATACTATATTCATCTTCTTTGTTCTTCTCTAATCTATTCCTTCTTCCTCTTCCCCAACATTCACTAACGAATTCTACTACCGGTCATGGGTTCACTGGTTATACCTGGCAATATTCAAAACATATTATATTGAAAAAATAAATAAAACTTTAAGAGACATTACCAGTGGAGTTGTGGGATGGGGGAGGAAAGGCCGAGCATTTCAGTAATCTCAGCTTCATTCATTCGTTTAGGCCCATCTTGTTTGTTGGCAAATATAAGAAGAACTGCATCCTTAAGTAAATGCTACAGTAAAGTAGTATATACATTGCTCTCATTAGGAAACAAATTGTGCAGGTGCTACAACGAAATAAAATATTTTTCAGATCAGACCATAGCTAATGAGGCCAAGCTTTGAATAATTCTTACCATAAAACATTTTGTAAAAAAATGTAAAGACATATAAGGGAATGTTTACTGGCTGAATCATGTTGTTGGTGCACAGTAGTTTCATTTATAATCAATACAGCTGCAAAGAGAGTAAGAGATGTGATATGCAGTGGTGCAGGCAAAACAGCACTTTAGGTGAAAATATTGAAGCAATCTATAACTTCTGATTCAAAAGGTACAAGTGAATTGCAGGGAAAAAGTTTTCTCGAGACGCCATTTAAGTTCAAGCGATACTGACACAACTGATTTAAGAAAAAGAATAAAAACTGTAAGAGCATTAACATATAAATGAAGCACGGGTCACATGCTCTAAAAGGGGGACATATGCAAGTAGTATGTATCAATTATCATGTCGACTTTATAAGTTTAAGAGGAAAAAGGATCAAATGTTACACGAAGCGACTCTTTATTTCCGGCCAACCCAGCACGACCCATTTTGAATCGTGAAAGATTGTATTGTTACAGGTCAACCCAGCACAACCCATTTTGAATTTACTAAAAATGACCCGTTTTGCCCACCACCATTTGCCACCTCTACAGTGGAGATTGGTAGTTTGGACGTTTTGTACATTAACAAATAAATAGCTTATAGCTTGGTAAGCATCACCATAAGTGATAGTATATAAATACACATTGTAAAATTTAGTATTCTACTAAATATATTATGCATCAACTAATTTAAACTGATGGTGTTAGAATATGCGTTCAACACAAATATTTACCTCATTCAACAACATGTGCAGCTCACGTCTTGCCCGATCTTGTTTATCCCTCAGCAGTGCTTTGTCAACCACAAAGATGAGACCCTTTGTGTCCTTGAAATGGATCCCTTGCAACCGTGTCTGCACATATAATACATTTACGTACACCAGTTATTTCATTAACAATAAGTGTGTATCTTGACAGTACATCCATCCCACTGCAATTTTCCCTTGGCATAGACACGAAGTGAACCGTATTCGTACTCAGAAGATGTAAAACAAAAAAACGTCTGTACCTTATGTGCACCACTAACATCCCACGCATTGAGGGTGATGTTATCTTACACAAGAGTCTCCAAATGCAATCCTTCACAAACAAAATAAAAAATGAAGAATAAATACACATCTTGGTAATTGTGATTTAATAGCCAATCGAAACTAAAGCAGCAGTCACCAATGTTATTGATAAGCGACCCTCTACCTTACTGAGATTTTTTTTAAAAAAAATAAATAAATAAATAAATAAATCTTTTCATAAGTTACTGTGATGAAGTAATTTTTTGATGTTGAATCACACACCATAAAGAGGATTTCATCTTCTTTAAAGGAAGTCAAGTAATGCCAACATGAATATATAACCACAATAAACAATATGAACCATTGACTTCCATATTCGTTACTAAATACATTTTAGTATATAGGAATAACAAATAGAGAGAATGGAGTACCTTCAGCAGAGGTTTTCACAACCATGTCCTCGCCGAGCTTGTACAAGATGGTAGTTTTACCAGCTCCATCCAGACCCACCATCGAAATACTCATCTCTTTCTCGGTAGAAAGCCTTCTGAAAGGATTGGTAAGCACCCTCTGATTGATATCTAGAGACAAAGTCAACCAACCGTTAATGGAACTTTATAGATTTTAAAGAAACGAATACAAGATAACAGCTGCAGATTGTAACTATGAACTATTTGAACCTAAAATCGCCAAAATAGGCAAAATGACGACTCAACAACAATCATGTGATCTGATCAAAGAAAAACACGAACAATACTAACAAACTAACAATTTTGACACTACCTAACCTTACCCAAACACCCCTTAAACAAACAAATCATAAACCCTTGAAAACCTTAAACCCTAAAAAAGTCAAAGAACAACTAAACAACAAAAAGATGCATACCTTAAGAATGTAGATGACGAAAGGAAAGATGTGTGAATTTGAGGAAACAAAAAGAGTACTAAGAAATGGAGCGATAATCCTACTCGATGACAACGACTTCAATTTTTATTTTATATTTTTTATTATTATAATTGTTTAATCTTTCATGTTCTCAACAATTTATAAAAGGGATGTAGTTTTAATCCCCTTGTCCCCCATTTATTTTAGTAAAACACAGTTTTTTGTCAGTTTCTGCTTTGTATTTTTGACAGTTTTATGCGTTTTACTTATTAAACTTTATATTTTATGTTCCGCATTTTCAGATTTATAGTTTTTTATATAAACAAAATTATAAAAATAAAAAAAAATGGAAAACATTAGGGGGTGGGAATATCTTGTCCCTTTATAAAAATGTTATATCTTGTTTTTAACTTCATTTTAATAACATATTGTAAAAAATAGCATTGAGTTGTAGCTAGGAACTGTGAGCGATAGTCACAACTCACCCTCACCACCCAACCGCTTTAAGATGCATTGAAAAAATGAGCATTCATGAAAAATAGCAAAGTTTATCGCTCTTTTGCCAAACGACTACTACGAATCAAAATGCTCATTGTTTACCGCCATCACCCATGTTGCCCAAAAGCTCCACACGCCACTAGGCCATAAAAGGTATTTTACAAAAAGATAAGTCTAGATAAATGCTTAAATAGTTTTCGAGAAGAGTAAATTACAAAGATGGTCCCTGTGATTTGCGTTGACTCACACTCTTGGTCCTTTGAACTTTTTTTGCACAGATAGTCCTTAACTTCGAAACCCTTAACACTCACGGTCCTTTGACCAAACGGGGTGAGTTTTGATCGTTAAAAGTTACTCATGTGCAACGCACATGAGGATAAAAATGTCATTTTAGTCACTCTCTTTCTCCTTATCTCTTTCTTCTTTATGTGACACAACCGCCACCACTACCCTTTTTCACCTCCTCACCCACAAACACCCAAGTCCCACCATCATTATTTTCGGCTATCAATTTTTCCGGCCACCTGAAATTTTGACCACTTAAATCAAAAACCATATTCCTCTTATATTTCCTGCTATCTAATTTTCATAAACACTACCACATTCAAGTTGGAGCAAGCATTAAGTTAGAGCATGAACTAAAATTTCAATAATTGATAAGGTTTTAAAACATACGTTTTTAGGGGGTCATTTAAGCCCTAAATCGACATACTTTATATCCATTACTACTTAAAATCGTTCATTTTCACATTTTAGGTCTTTTGAAAGCAAAATGCTGGAATGAAGCATATTTGGACGAAAAGGATCGAAAACATGAAGAAAATGGCAAAGTCAAGTTCCAAGGCTGTTTATTGCACCTAACGGCGTCCCAACCAAAGGGCGACGCCGTCTCTCATACAGAAATTTGATAAAAACACAAGTGACGGCTCAGGTGAGATTCTGGTTCTAAAGCATGACGGCGTCACGCCTAAACTCTGGAAGGCGTCTCCCTCATTTTTCACACCAGACGCCTAAGAACCAATCTCATACGACGTCCCTCATGAAGACTGATGGCGTCACACCTATCAACTGACGTCATCCCAACGATGACTTGGCCCAAACGAAACCCTAACGAAGACTGATGGCGTCACACCTATCAACGGACAGTGTCACTAGCAAAAGGTGACGCCGTCGCATTTGTAAATCTATATATAGAATTCGATTTTTCTGCATTTAGAGAGGTAGGACTTTGGAGAGCAAACCCTAATTCAGTTGTAGTCCGACTTTGACAGTATTTTAGGGTTCCATACCCTTCTTTACGTCATAAAATTAGTTTGTTAATCCATACTATCATTATGTCTACCCCATGTTTAATTGTATGTGTGTATGCTTGTTTGTTTACCATGAGTAGCTAAATTATCTTTGTGTTTGCTTAGATCTATGAAACCTAGTTGTTAATTATTGTTAGGTTGTCTCTTGTCTTAATTGGTAGACGCTAGAGTAAGGAAATCTGGCTTCTTATTTAATTGTTTCGAGCTCGAACGTCCTAAATAGCAAAAAAGCTTAGGAGTGCACCTACGCCATTCGTTGTGTTTATTGCGTGAGTTGTAGCTTGTTGATAGTAGAGTATTAAGGGGAGATACTTAGGTACTTGGCGATCCCTGATAGTCTAAAGGAGAGTTACAATTCATAGAACTAGGGAATTAGGCACCCCCGTGACCAAACGGAATACAACGCACCAATTAAGATGAGGATGTGACAATTCAACCGACCAATAAGAGATAACTATGGAGTAAAAACATCTAAGTAAACACATTTTTAATCATCATAATAGCACACCTACATTAGCATAATCTATCCTTAATTAAGTAGTTAATTAGTTTTAATTAATAGTTAAAATTGGTAGGAGTATCACCCCCCCCCCCTACTCCTATACCCTGAGATATTTACTTGATTTCTAATAAACAAAAAAGACTAAAAAGAATCTCCTTCTACCTTACCTTCTCGTCATACATCTCTTTCTAGCATCTCTATTCCGCTAGAGAACGAATCAACCCCATGGGCTTACCCCATACTACACTGCAACGATTAGGTACACTGCCTAGAGGGTTGAAAAACTTGCTCAGAGAAAAGAAGTCCTTTCGACCCCAACCCACGCATCAATAATGCAATTTGATAACATACAAACAAATCCATATTCAAAATGAGAAGTTTAATACATTACATAAAAAACTAAATCCATCCGGTTCATTCACATTATATAATCAAAGAATACTTACCTATTGATAAGGTTTTAAAAGTACCATTTTGAGGGGACGTTTAAGCCCTTATTTGATCACTTTTGTATCCGTTATTGCTTAATATCGTTCCTTTTCACTTTTTAGGTCTCTTGAAGGCAAAATGCTGGAATGACACTTATTTGGACGAAAAGGCGCGAATATACGAAGAAAATGGCCAAAGTCAGAATCGAGACACTCAAAGCTGCTGAAAACAGAAGGCGACGGCATCAGGTGTTAATTGCGACGCCGGGGAGGATTTTGTGACGATACAATAGCCAAATACCCTATTTTCAAGGACGACGCCGGCTTTAAAAGAGTAGGCCGTTGCTACCGACGGCCTAGATGCAACCCGACGACGTCCGAAGGCTGAAGAGGACGGCGTTACAGACATAAGGTGACGCCGTCGCAAGGTTAACGTGGCCAAGACGAAACCCTAATGACGGCGACACGACGGCGTCACAAAACATAAGGTGACGCCATATACGCATATGTATATTATATATAGAATCCGAATTTTTCGGTTTTAAGAGAGTCTTGTGTGGAGTAAAAACCTAAAACCGAACCAAGGGTGTCTTGTACAGTATTTTAGGGTTTCAAACCCTATCTTACATCAAGATAAGTATTTACTTCATCAATTCAATTATGTCTTTGATTATTTGTGTGTATGCTTGCATGTTCTCCATGTCCGGCTAATTTATTTGTGTGTTTGCTTAGGGAATATGAAACTTAATTATTAAATATTGATTGGTTGTTTCTTATCTTAGTTGATTAATGATCTAGTAATGCGATAGGTCATTCGTTGTGTACTTAATGCTTGATTCATCTTTGTGAACCTTAGAATATAATTACTTGAGTAGTTGTAGGCTAAACCATCCAAAGAGTGCCTTAGAGTAAGAGTTTATTATCCCTAGTGGGTTTTGTAGACGAGACCCTTTGGTAAGTTCAAAGAGTTAGGGAGAAACGCATACCCTACAACCTTAGACACACAACGCAACTAAGAATAAGATGTGACAACTCAACCATCAATAAGAGATAATTAAGGAGTAGTAAAACCTAAGTAAACACATCTTTAAACTATCATACGAGCACACATTAATTAGACATAGACTACCACCACCTTAGTTTAGATAATTAGATAATAGTAGAGTAATCGGTAGAAATACCAACCCCCAAATCCAATAATCCGAGATTCGTACCTTTCAATTTCTTAAAAAAAACAAAAAGATAAAAATAATCTTCCTCAACCTCAACCTTAGCGTAGTAACTTCTCATTAGCATTCCTATTCCCCTAGAGAACGATATCAATACCAGTGGCTTACCCTAATACTACACTACAACGATTAGGTTCACTGCCTAGGGTGTTGAAAACTTGCTCGACGAAAAGGAAGTTCCTTTGACCCAACGCGCTGCGTAGCGTATCAAGTTTTGGCGCCGTGTCGGAATAGAATACCTAGTTAGTAGTCCACCTCGTTTAGGTTCTTTGCTTGATTCCTATCAAGTAAATTTTTCTCATTTTTAGCTTTCTCTTAGTCTATCCCCCTTCTTCGTGACTTTTTGTTCAGAACACCCATCACTTTTCATCATGGAAGATGATAACCAACCACCACTCATCAACCCACCACCAAATGACCCGCCAAGAGCCCGCACTCTTGGTGAATACTCAAGACCAAGCCACCTAGGCTATAGGAACACCATTGAGCTTCCTGACCAAGCCCAAACTACTCGGCCATGCGATCCGACACCATCCGGTTGGTGCAAAACGGATGTGCATTCCATGGACTTCGTCCGAAGATCCAAATCAGCATCTGAGGGATTTCCTAAAAATCGTCGATTCCATCGACCTTGATGCTACTACTCGGGAGACCACGCCTACATCTCTTCCAATTCTCTACGGACCAAGCTAGTAATTGGCTTGAGCAACTTCCCCACGGCTCCATCTCAAGTTGGGATGATCTTACCTCTCGCCTTTGCTCAATTTTTCCCACCGGGGAGAACCACCAAACTTAGGCGAGACATCTTGACGTTTCAGCAACTCCAAGGTGAGTCTCTCTACAAAGCATGGACTCGATTCAAGGAACTACTCCGTAGACTCCCCCACCATGGCATTGATCTTTGGCTTCAAATCCAAATCTTTTATGATCATACCGATTTCATCACTCGACGATCCATTGATCGAGCCGCCGGTGGAAGGCTCAGCTTTAACGCAGAAAAATCTTGGGATATTATAGAGGAGCTTGCCGATCAAAGCTACGAAGATTGGAATGAATCTCCCGAAACTCCGATTAACGTGGTTAATGCCATATCAACTCCTTCTGAATCCTCCGATACCCTCGAGGAGCAATTGAGTGCCATTGAGAGAGGAATTGATTATCTTATGGAAAGGCGTAAAAGAGCCCCGCATAAATTCCTCGAGAAGCTGTCAAATCCGCCAACTCCACCAACCGCCCCACACCTTCTTCAGAGTCCCCAAGTCGTGAGCAAAACCCAAGTTCCGAAAGGTGCTTCCGTTCTACTTCCCCAATACCACTTTCACCAAGCTTCAAGGATCAAATGAGGGAATACATGGCAGCTCATACGGAGAGATTAGCCAGATTTGAAGAGGATGTTTATAGGCAGAGAGAGGAAATGCAAGCAAAAATGACAGAAATGATGAATTTGGTAATTGAATTTACCAAAACAAAGGTTCCTAAAAGGTGCTCGTAAAAGCAAACGATTGCCCTCCCACTTCATTTGTTAACGCCGTTTCCATTATGCCTGAGAATGAAAGGGTTGAGATATGGAAAACTAAGGAAAGCAAGAAGGAGGAGTCTGTGCCTAATGATGAACCTGAGACCATTGAGTACTACCTTAAGCACGAAATTAACAAGAAAACCATTGTAAACCAAGTAAAAAACTTTAGGTACAATGAAGTTCTTAGGGAAGCTCTTGAAGGAAAAATGACGGAAGAAGAATATGACGCCTTACCTATGGAACCTCTGTATGAGTTGGTTATAAAAAACCGTTAACAAGAAAACGAGACACCACAGGAATTTCGTGATACCGTTAGCATCGGTGACATTGATAATATAAATGCCTTGGTTTATCAAGGGACCGATGTGAACATAATGCCACTGTCAATCTATAATAAGCTAACTAAGGAGAAACGGGCCAAGACCGACCTTAGACTTTCCTTAGCTAATCATACTTATGTCCACCCCGTAGGAATCGCTTGTAGATGTTCTAATTGAGGTGGCTAACATCGTTTATCCGGTGGATTTCGTGATCATTGATGTTGAGGAAGATAAAAACGTACCCCTCATTCTTGGGACACCGTTCCTGGCCACCGCCAAGGCAACCATCAAATGCGGAGAAGGCATCATGATACTCAAAAGCGGGAAAGGGTACGCTAGGATACCCATCATCCCAAGATACCCTCTTAAGATCATGGAAATGATTACGGGTGGAAATCGAAAAGCCCCGAGCAACAATGTTAAGAAGAAGATGAATGACTGGGAAAAAGGGCTTAGAGACTTTATGGTTCAAGGATTGTATGCGACGCTTGGAAACCCGATAAAAAGTTAGGAAGCAATTCCACCTCAATACCTAAGGTACAAAAGAACCCTAAGGAATTTCTAATGGGAGAAAAAGTGCTCTTGTATAGATCTCGGATAAGGGCATTACGAGGAAGAAACAAACCAAGATGGTTTGGGCCTTTCACGATTAAGGAGACCAATTTAAAAGATAAAACCGCCGCCATAATTGACAGCTGGCAAGGAATCCACGGTGAGCATACAACGTCTACACCCTTTCGATGAAGGGAAAACAAAGGGTGAAGAGGGCGGTAATGAGAAAACATAGGGGCACGACTACGAGTCTAGCTACAAGACTCTTAAATAAAGAAAAGCGCTTCGTGGGAGGCAACCCATGCTTAATTGTTTGCTTGTTAGTGTCATATATCTTGTTAAATCCTAGATCCGAACTCAACTAGAGTCTATAATAACAATGATTGATCGAATGCACAGCGGAATATTAAGAGCACAATCAAAGTTACCAACAAGGTTTTTCTTATACAAACAAATGATCCTCTATGGATCTTTACACCCTCTCTATAGAGGTTTTTCTTAATTGTTTTTCTAAAAAAAAAACTCCTAATTCATAAGACCTAAGTTCCTTTTATAGACAAGGAACACTATTCCCTTTATTGGGAAAAGTACAAGCATGCAAATAAATAAATGCAAACACATATAGACTACTCATGCACCTAGACAAGCATGCAACTAAGCATTTGTTTTGTCCCATACACATGCCCATGCTACCTTGGGCAAGCATACAATAAAGCTATCCTCGGCAGTACACTAATAAAGATGGGCTAGCATTAAATAATATCGCTACCCCCTATCCTACGTGGATTCACTCTATTAGCATAATCACGATTTACGCTTTACTACTTCAAAGAGAAATGTAACTTCAACAATCCACTTGTGCTTCAGAGAAACCACGGCTTCACTACTTCAAGTAGATTCCACGGCCAAAGATTCAATCGCTTCACTACTTCAGTAGATTCCACGCTTCAAGATTTCAACTGCTTCACTACTTCAGAGATTCCACGGCTTCAGACTTCAATGTTTACTACTTCAAGAGAATAACTTCAAGATAGTTCCTACTTTGTATGTTTATTTTACTTCAAATAAACTCTTCTTCAGCAGAATCCATTGTTTCTCTCAGAGAATCATCATTTCACGTAATTCCCAACAATCTCCCCTAAACCGGAATTTAAATGATACTGATTGTAGAAGCCAAGAGGATTGGATCATTTAAGTTCCAGCTTCCAGAACTTTAATAATTTCAGAACTAGAGGATTGAATCATTTAACGAAAAAATTTCCCAACAATCCTTCCCAACAATCTTTAACACTTCGTAACAGAGGATTGTACTTAACGAAAGAGTGAGTAAATAACCAAAACAAGAACATCTCTATGATGACCAAACTTTGAAACGCCAGGTCTTTGCAGCAACAAATGACATATGGTACATCAATACATATCGGGATTTCAAACTATTCTCATCACATCCAGGTGTGTTAACTCCCGTGAGAGGTGAATCATTGAAAATAATGGATTTGATGTCTCTTTACCAATAGCCATCACTACTGGAGTAGCCAAATGTTTAAGTTCGAAAACTATGGTACATCGATAACCATCTCGATTTATTGGCAAACCAAAGAACCATATAACGGATTTGATATGTCTTTACGGAGCCGCTGCTCAGACTAGCCAACTCTTTGATGGAATGCAGTCATCATCATGGTGAGGTGATTACCATTTATGGATTTCTGCAGCCTTTACCACAAGCCATAATCTTGTGGGCTAGCCAACTCTTGTGTCAGAAAGACATGGTGAGATGAAAACCATGAGTGGTGGAGTAATGGACCAACACCAAAACCTCGCAAGCAAGAAAGAAACCTAACACAGGCAGTTAGAGGTTTTGTTTTTAATCACTAAACACAAGACATAACACAATTTTTTAATAAATATAAATTTAAGAAAGAATAAAAATAACAATTGTAGTGTCAGCAGTAAACACTAAGCCTCCCCTCGGCTAATGAGGATCCAAACACTGCAAAATGGTTAGACTAAACAAAATTACAACAATAAGCCTCCCCTTAGGCTTATGCCTCCCCTCAATCAATGCACCTACAGACGACTTTTGTTCTTGGGTACTCAGAATGAACGTTTCCTTTGAGTTTTCCAAGAATAACATGTTGAGGGCTTAACAACATTTGCCACACTAACTCCACCATGTGCCTTGGTCATATGAGATACATAAGGTGTATATGACTGAAAATAAGAACTTTTAGGTCTATAAGGCATAAGCCTAGCCTTACCGTTCCACCAACCCGAGTCACCGGTGAAGAATATCCTCCACCGAGGAACTGAAAATGGCCTATGAAGCCTCAAAGCGAGAAACGATGGATACACCTTTGGTTTACCAAGTAGGAACTGGTTTACCCGCTCTCATATGTGCGCATTTGGGAACAAATGGGGGAATACTAGCAACATTAGTCCATGTGGGTCTAGAAGTCTTATGGCCAGAGGAAACACTCATCTTTTTCTCATGATAATCACAATCTATAATAAGATGGAGTTTACTACCACACACAAAACAAGATTTCTTCTTAAATGACTTATTCTTAACACAACTTTGTTTATTACATTTAAACTTATCAAAAACAGATCTAGAAGCAAAATTGTGTTTAAAAGAATAAGCAACTGGCTTTGTTTTGAGCTCATCATCAGCTACTATGGACTTGGGTGTGGTCATGGGTGTGTGCTTAGGTGAGTCAGACTTCTCACTTGAATCACATGAGGTATAGTCAAGTGGACTTTAGATCCGATGACTCGTCACTTGTAGAGCAAGAGACAAGTCAAGAGGTTTTGCTACTAAGGTCCGGTAAGTCACTTGACTTTTGCCATATAAATGGTGTGATCCATCAAAGTCAATGTAAAATGGTCGGTCGCCGGGTTGGCATGAATTCACCTATAATAGGTCCAGGGACAGCATGTAAATCACCTTCCTTTTTAAAATTAGCTAAGCCTGCTGGTGTTGATTTACGACCATCATTCCTAGCTTCAAATCCTACATACTTTTGAAAACCTAAACCTAGGCCAGAGGTTACAGATTGATTGTTATAGATTTCTCTAGCTAGATTGTCACCTGAGATTAACCATTGTTTATGCCTAGCTATTTCCTCAACTAGTTTTTCTTTAAGCTCTAGGTTCTCGACAAAGCATCAGCCTTTTGCTTTCTCATAGCTTTTAAGTAATTATTTGCAATTTCTAGATCAAACTGTAACACCTTTATCTTTTCTTCATATGCTATTTGATTCTTTTGAAACCATACCTTTTGTCTTTCTAGAGTTTTTAATGCTAGTTTATGAGCTTCATTATCAACATAGCATTCATCAAACTTAGGTTTCATAGCATCATACTCTTCTTTAAGTTCATTATATCTCTCTTTACAACTATAATCACAAGTATGTACCTGAGAGATACCCATGAAAGCAAATGGCGGACTAGCAAATCCTTCAAAGATAACCTTCAAAGATCAACTTCCTTGCTCATCTTCTTGAAATCAACCTTTTCACCAAACCTTGCTTTGATAGCATTCCATATAAGATTTCCATCATCCATATGGCGAAAATCGCTACATGATCACAGGAATAGATTTAAGCAAGATAGTTATGCCTTTGACTCTCTTTGTACGAATGTGTTCATCCTCAGCGTTGGAGGACGCCTAATAATGAAGTTACCATCACGATCATTTCCAACCTTTTTAAATCTGTTGCCATTTTGGATCACCTTCCGATATTCATATCATTATTCTTGATCCAGTGTTCCATCTTTTTAGCCCAAACTTCGTACTCATCATCCATTAAATAAGGAAACGTACCATCATCCCTATTATTATCAAATTCTGCCATGTTGAGGAGAAAAGATTGCACTGAGTGAATGTAGCAAAGAAAATTCCAACAACAACCTTATGAACTTCAGCAGAAACAATAAAATAGTGGGGACCAAAATTTTGTTTAACCTTACGTAAACCTTCAGCAAGCGGCGAGAAAAAAAATTTGACTACACGCGGGATCTCATGTGATAGACCTCTACACTTTGTAACCGACGCGGATAACCCAATAGACCAATCGACAATGATCCACACCATAACCATCATACATACATCACCCCACATTGAATTTCAGCAGAAATGAATAAAAATTTCGTCACCAATCAGTAACCCTTTTCCCCACGCCAACCAATCAAAACCTCGTGGGTTACGAACATACTAACGTGTTTATATCATACCACGACAAGAATATGGAAATCAAATTATTGACATTTTTTTTTTTAAGTATAAAGACGACACTTTTTGGTCTTTAGTGACACTTTTTGGTGTTACTAAAAACTTGAAAAATTTAACTTACAAGATGGTGTCTGCAGCAGTTTTCTGGCACGTGTATCTTTTGACCGAGACCTCAGATCAACAATCCCTTCGGTGGAAACCTTCCTTGATATACCAAGAGCTTCCAGTCCAAATTTTATGCCGATCCAACGGTTAACGACCGTTATGATCAAGTTTCAAACAAGTCTGAAGTATCCTTACGGATCTTTTCATTGAGACTTCTACAGCTGATAACTTTTGATTGGAAGCTCTGATTGACAATCCCTCCGGTGAAGCTTTAGATTACTATACCGAGATGCACCAGAATAAATTGTAGCTCGATCCAACGGTTCAAGACAAAGTTATCGCTGTTTTAAAACGGCCCAGAAGAAGATCACGAAAATTACTAACCACTTCGAGTTTTGAATCTTTTCTTCGAAAAACCTTGTAAACTCAAGATCAAGAGCCACCCCGCTCGATACCAATTGTTAAATCACAAGATCCGAACTCAACTAGAGTCTATAATAACAATGATTGATCGAATGCACAGCGGAATATTAAGAGCACAATCAAAGTTACCAACAAGGTTTTTCTTATACAAACAAATGATCCTCTATGGATCTTTACACCCTCTCTATAGAGGTTTTTCTTAATTGTTTTTCTAAAAAAAAAACTCCTAATTCATAAGACCTAAGTTCCTTTTATAGACAAGGAACACTATTCCCTTTATTGGGAAAAGTACAAGCATGCAAATAAATAAATGCAAACACATATAGACTACTCATGCACCTAGACAAGCATGCAACTAAGCATTTGTTTTGTCCCATACACATGCCCATGCTACCTTGGGCAGTACAATAAAGCTATCCTCGGCAAAGTACACTAATAAAGATGGGCTAGCATTAAATAATACCAAGCCCCCTATCCTACGTGGATTCACTCTATTAGCATAATCACGATTTACGCTTTACTACTTAAGAGAAATGTAACTTGAGAATCCACTTGTGCTTCCACAGAAACCACGGCTTCACTACTTCGTAGATTCCACGCTTCAAGATTTCAACTGCTTTCACTACTTCAGAGATTCCACGGCATTTCAAGATACTTCAACTGCTTCACTACTTGGGTAGATTCCACGCTTCGATTTCAACCTGTTTCACTACTTCAGTAGAATAACTTCAACATAGTTCCTACTTTGTATGTTTATTTTACTTCAGCAGAAACTCTTCTTCAGCAGAATCCATTGTTTCTCGATCAGCAGAATCACTGTTTCATAGAATTCCCAACATATCTTTTATTAATTGTTTATCCTCATGTTTAAATTTGTAAAAATGCTTTATTTTGTTTTTAACCTCGTCTTAATTGCATATAAAGGTATTTTACATAAGGGATAAGTGTAGGGAGGATTACACACGTTTTCAAAAGAAACGTAAATATGAGGATAACAATTAAATAAAAGATATATATGTTTGTTTGTTAGAGTCAAATGCTTGTATCGAGTCATAATGGATGTTTTTGCGTAAATTTTTCCGATTCTAAAGATGTAAATTTTCCGAATTTTTTTGAAATCGCAGAACGCTTTTGTCGATAACCTGACGGCTCAGATTGCAACCGACGGCGCCGAAGGAGTAAAACATCGATCACTTTTTCTCGCTTTTCTCGAGCTACTTATAAATTTTTAGAATTTTCCAAGTCTTAATTTTCTTAGAAATTCTGTAAACATCCATTCCACAAGCATTATATCCTAGTTTAAATCGAGTCTCATATATATTATTACCGCGATTTTACGCTGGTTGTTTCGTTGTTTTCTTCAAGTGTGCAGGTTTAGTTTATCAAGAAGAAGTTACATAAGATTGAGGAGATTTTCACGCATAAATTCTTCTTGGAAAGGATTTAACCACCACTTTACACGGATCCTACCGAGCTAATCGGGGGAGTATTAGTTTCTTTCGTTTTGATTACCTTCTTTTATCATAACTTTGATATTTCGGGGAACATTGGGGACAATGTTCAGTTTAAGTGTAGGGAGGAAAATAAACGGAACTTTGAAACTATGCTTATCCTTGATTATTTGCTTTGTCTAAATGCATTTGTGTAATAAACCATGAGAAAATGTCGGTTAGGGTAATTTTGGCACCAAATTTAAAATTTTTCATGACATATAGGAGTGGGCCATTAGTCTTAACAAAAGCGTCTCACTGATAGGAAGTTATATGACTAGCACAAAACCCTTTACCACCCAAATTCCACCCAAAATGTGAGGATCGCCCTTAGATTAGTAGGAATTAAAGCATTCATCTTTAATGCTTAGAGTGTGAACCGGTAGTATATTAGATTCTAGAACTTGTTTTGTGATGCATTCCGAGATCACAAGTGAGACTACACTTGTGTAGTTAGGAATAACTAAATGATAAGAGGCATTAGGATAACCCTTGTTTGATACCCGTAATATAATTACTTCTTCCACATCGGTTGAGTAATTCCCCCACACCCTTTGCGTTGTACTCATCTTTAGTACACGATACCCTTAGTTAACCCCTCAGAGCATATCCTTTTCGCGGTTCTCGTGATGTTTCGGTTTTTCTGGAATATTAATGAAGAGCATTGTTTACACCCCACCCCCAAATATACACCCAAATCGCCTTAGCCTACCCCTTATGCACTCACTTTTAGTGCAAATGTTTGTTATCACCCTAAACCCTTAGTTCAATTATCTGGTTGCTTGCATGAGTTGCTAAGTCGAGTCATATCCTTTGTATACAGTTTTGGGACGATTGGGATTCATGGGAAAAGTTAAAGTTTATGAAATGACGGGAAGGGAACGTTAAATTCAAATTCCCTTTGTTTGCGTAATAATGTACCCCAAGTGTTTTGATATTTTCAATTCGGGTCAAATTAGTGTTAGAGTAATAAAAAATCAAGTGTAGGGATGTGCCTATAAATCCCTATCATTTTGATGTTACCGTAGGGGATGGTAGAGTAAAAGTGTATGAAAAAAAAATAAAAAAATATACGGGCTACCATCCTACATCTATCTTTAAATTTATGTTTGTTTATTTCAGTTACCTAGAGTTTTAGAGTGTCGAGTCTTGGCTTAGCAACGCCATTATTCGTATGCATTTAACATAGAGATTTTTGACTTGCCACCACTAAATAGCCTATCCCACCAAACCCTTGTTTCCCTACCGTAAGCCTAACATTACAACCCTTTAAAAGACCTCTTTGATAGTCTTTCCTAGGTGCTTACGCCAAAGCGATGGAGGTTTGATCTATTCTCAAGCCTATGGTAATCTATGTACTAGGACCGGTTAATGAGTGTTTATCTTCCATTTCCTATTTGTTATATTTCATATATACACCCGAGAGATGTGAGTATCCAAACACCCCATGTGAGGTGCTAGCATGTAATTTTCGTGCTTGTTATGACTTTTGCGGGGCTTATATGTGTTGTGGACCGTTTTAAATCAATGCGTCATGACCCCTAACTTATAAATTAATTGGCTAAAAGCACATTTGCTTGAGGACAAGCAAATAACAAGTGTAGGGATATTTGATAAGGTTTTAAAAGGTACCATTTTGAGGGTCGTTTAAGCCCTTATTTGATCACTTTTGTATCCGTTATTGCTTAATATCGTTCCTTTTCACTTTTAGGTCTCTTGAAGGCAAAATGCTGGAATGACACTTATTTGGACGAAAAGGCGCGAATATACTAAGAAAATGGCCAAAGTCAGAATCGAGACACTCAAAGTCTGCTGAAAACAGCGCGACGGCGTGGTGTTAATTGCGACGCCGTCGGAGGATTTTGTGACGATACAAAGAGCCAAATACCCTATTTTCGCTGACGGCGCGGGCTTTAAAAGAGTAGGCCGCTGCTACTCGACGGCCTAGATGCAACCTGACGACGCCGGTCGAAGAGGACGGCGTCACGGACATAAGGTGACGACGTCGCAAGGTTAACGTGGCCAAGACGAAACCCTAATGACTTACACCACGGCCACAAAACATAAGGTGACGCCGTCGCATATGTAATCTTATATATAGAATCCGAATTTTTCAGCTTTTAAGAGAGTCTTTTTGTGGAGTAAAAACCTAAAACTGAACCAAGGGTGTCTTGTACAGTATTTTAGGGTTTCAAACCCTATCTTACATCAAGATAAGTATTTACTTCATCAATTCAATTATGTCTTTGATTATTTGTGTGTATGCTTGCATGTTCTCCATGTCCGCTAATTTATTTGTGTGTTTGCTTAGGGAATATGAAACTTAATTATTAAATATTGATTGGTTGTTTCTTATCTTAGTTGATTAATGATCTAGTAATGCGATAGGTCATTCGTTGTGTACTTAATGCTTGATTCATCTTTGTGAACCTTAGAATATAATTACCTCAGTAGTTGTAAGCTAAACCATCCAAAGAGTGCCTTAGAGTAAGAGTTTATTATCCCTAGTGGGTTTTGTAGACGAGACCCTTTGGTAAGTTCAAAGAGTTAGGGAGAAACGCATACCCTACAACCTTAGACACACAACGTAACTAAGAATAAGACGTGACAACTCAACCATCAATAGGAGATAATTAAGGAGTAGTAAAACCTAAGTAAACACATCTTTAAACTATCATACGAGCACACATTAATTAGACATAGACTACCACCACCTTAGTTTAGATAATTAGATAATAGTAGAGTAATCGGTAGAAATACCAACCCCCAAATCCAATACCCGAGATTCGTACCTTTCAATTTCTTAAAAACATAAAAGATAAAAAAAAAAATAATCTTCCTCAACCTCAACCTTAGCGTAGTAACTTCTCACTAGCATTCCTATTCCCCTAGAGAACGATATCAATACCGTGGCTTACCCTAATACTACACTACAACGATTAGGTTCACTGCCTAGGTGTTGAAAAACTTGCTCACTTTAAAAGGAAGTTCCTTTGACCCCGAACGCGCTGCGTAAGCGTATCACCTATTTACAATTATTTTTACTCCTATGGTCCCATTATCAATTTGTAAGAATCCATACACAACCACACTAACTACACTCACCACAACAACAACAAAAGCCGGCAAGTAATTAGATTGCCCTCACAACCACACTAACTATACTCTTCGCTTTTTTCCTAGCATTAACCCACCAAGCCTCCACTATAGTTAACCCAAATAACCATCACCAGCATCCTTCCACCACCAAACTCCCACCCCCACCACAACCCGTTCCCGTCTAATTCTTTACAAATCCCTAATCTTTATCACTCTTTGACACGACCTTCTCTTATCTTACTGATTGTTTTAATCAACTTCAACAACAGACTTAAATATCAACAACTACAAACACCTTTATCACAACCTCACAAACACCTTGATTTTGATATTTTTTGCTATATAATGATAAATTCAAGTCAAAAATATATATCCAATGTCCAAACACCCCTTTTCCAAAAACTAAATGGTGTTAACAAATTGTACTAATAATTAATCATCTAGCCTCTAAATATAAGCTATTCATGAAGACAAAATCTTTTGTATTGTTGATCTAACTCATTAGAGGAGGATCATACTGATTGTTAAAATACACCAAAGAGTGGTTGGTTGGGTGTTAGAGATTATTGTTGTGAGTTCCTTACCATTTTACAATAACATGACCATAATTTTTCCAGCTAAAGTAAGATAGTTAACTAGCGGTCAAATGTTTCTATTTTGAAATATGTTTTACATTTTAGACTTTCTGAATAGTTAAATACTATTTTAATCTTTCAATAACCGTAAATTAATGTTGTTTGAATGTGCAACAATATTAATTTTACCCGTTAGAAGTTACTTTCTTTAAGTTTAGAGTAAATTAAAAAAATGGTTCTTGTGGTTAGGCCAAAACTGCATGTTTCGTCCTAGAACGTAAAAAATTACATCAATGGTCCCTGTAGTTGTACCAATTGAGTTGACCGGTCCTTTGACCAATTTTCCATCCAATTGAAAGTTAACAGCAGGGGTATTTTCGTCCTTTCACATTCACAAGGATCATTTTTGTAATATATTAACCACTAGGACGAGTTGTGAAATAAATTTTTTATCCTAAAAATAAACTTGGGTAGGATTCGAACTCAGGACCTTCGAATTATGTAACTAGCGGCTTACCCCTATGCTAAGTGGTAAATCCTTGTTAGTATATGAAAACAATATATATGTATCCCTTAGTATTTTAGTTTTTTTACAACCACCACCACCACCGCCTATTTTTGAATCATCTCACCCCACCACCACGCCGCCCACCACCACCACCAACCGCCGCTACCACCACACCAGCCGTCCACTACCACCACCACCCATTTTGAATCATCTCACACTATTTCACCACCACCACCAACGCCCAACCGCCCACCACCACCACCCATTTTAAATCATCTCACTACCACCACCACACCTCCACCACCACCAACGCCCAACCGCCACCACCCACCGCTACCCCCACCACCGTGTACCTTCGATGGTAGTGGTGGGTGGTGGTTGGTGGTGGGCGGCGGTGGTAGGTGGTGGGCAGTGGCAGTAGTGGTGGTGGGTGGTGGTAGGTGGGGGTGGTGGTGGTGGGTGGGGGCGGTGGTGGTGGTGGTGGTGTTGGGCGGCGGTGGTAGGAGGTGATGGTGTTGGGCGGCGGTGGTGGGCGGTGACGGTGGTGGTGGTGGGTGATGGTGGACGGTGGTGGTGGTAGGCGGTGGTGGTGGTAGGTGGGTGAGATGATTCGTAAGTAGGCGGTCGTGGTGGGAAGTGGTGGTGGTGGGTGGTGAGTGTTGGTTGTAAAAAAGCTGAAATACTAAGGGATAAATATTAGGGGTGGCAATCGAGTCGTGTTCGGGTTGACTTATTCGGGTTCGTGGCTTGGTGGGTTATTAAAGTCTCTACCCAAACACGACTCATTTATTAATAGTGTCACGAAATTCAACCCTAGCCCAGACCTACATAACATGTGTAACCCGTTTAATATGTTTAAGTAAATAGGTCAACGGCAATAGGGTTGGTGGCTTTTCAATTTAACTATTTTAAAAGCAAAGCGGATATAGGATCTAATATTGAAAAACTTAACATATAAATAGCTATACGACAATTTCAATAATATGTGAGTTATAATTATAACTCACTCATATTAAGTACTAACAAAATACATTGAATCCAAATCTAACATAAAGTCTAAGCTATATATTTAATCTTTAGAAACATATATACTTAAATGGGTTCACAGGTTGACTTTTTAGTACTTTACCCAACCCAAACACGACCTATTTATTAAACGGGTTAGATGAGTTGACCTGTTTTTTACCCAAACTTGTTTATCCTCAAGCCAAACTTGTTTAACTTCGTGTCGGGTTCGTGTCGTTTATCGTGTCATGTCGAGAGTTGTCACCCCTAATAAATATATATTGTTTGCATATATTAACAAAAACTTACCACTTAGCATAGTGGTAAGCCGCTTGTTATATAACCCAAAGGTCCTGAGTTCGAATCATACCCAAGTTTATTTTAGGATTAAAATTTTATTTCACAAATCGTCCCTGTGGCTAATATATTACAAAAGTGGTTCGTGTGAATGCGAAAGGACGAAAATGCCTTTGTCGTTAACTTCCAATTGTATAGAAATTTGGTCAACGGACCCGTCAATTCAATTGAGACAACCACAAGGACCATTGGTGTAATTTTTTGCGTTCTAGGACAAAACATGCAATTTTGGCCTAACCACAAGGACCATTTATGTAATTTACTCTTAAGCTTAGGGCATCCACAATGCTCCTACATGGCATCATTCAATAGCAAAAAAGTTTTCACATTAAGTGATTAATCCATTGTGGATGGTTGATCCGCTCCAAACCGTCAAGTTTAATCACTCAAGCCGGCCACTTGTGAATGGCCGACCGTAACAAACTTAAAACATCAAACCTAATGCAATGAAGATCAGGAGAGTATAGTGTTTCCCCAGGTCGTTAAGTCCCAACGAGCTGTACGAGAATAGTCAAACGTATAGTGATCGAGAGATTTGAACGGAAAAGAGGTTGTGAATGATTATAACTACAGACAAAGTACATAAACTACAAGGGCTTAAATGCAAATTAAAGAAAATTTAAAAAGATAAAAAATATTAAATAAACGCTATCACTATTTGAAAAATGATGTTTTTGATTTTTCTGTTATAAAACTTAATTAAAAACTACGCGACGTATAAATGAAAATATGAAACTGAAGCAGTATTAATCCTAAAAATATGAAAATGATATTTTTACAAACCTAATGATAAAAGAAAATTTTTAGAAAAAGAAAATTATTTTTGTAACTATTTATCTAATTATTATTAATTAAAAACTATTTTTAACTATTAAATAATAACCTAAAATACAAGAAAATATGAAATAAGGCTAGAAAAATAAAATTATGACTTAGAAAAATCTAAAATATCAAAAGAGAATTTTCAAAACTATTTTTTTATTTTTTTCTGATTATTTTTCTATTTTCTATGAATTAAAAACTATTTAAAACTATTTAAATTGCTTAAAAATACAAATTTAACTAATAAAAATCTAGAAAATTATTTTTTTGGCTTTTTATATTTATCTAAACCTAAGAAAAATGAAAAATTATTTTTTTGAAACTTTTCTGAATTAATTGTATTAAATGCTATTTAAAAAGACTTAAAAACTGATTTAAATCAAGAAAAATACCAAACTGACTTAGAAAAATCTGAAAAATTCAATATAAGTCTAAAATAATATTTAGAATCTAGGAAAAATATAAAATCAGGTGGTTGTGTGCAAGAAAATGAAACTGCAATCACAAGTGCTTATAAATAAGCACTTATAATAAGCAAATGAGCACCAAAGGCCACCCACTGATCAAAAAGGCTATATTATGCTAAAAGAACTCAAAAGCAACTAAAAACTACAAGCCTTAACCTCTGAATTGCTAAATACCAAGATTTGATGATTTTGAGTTACATGCTAAAAACAAGTTTAGGTAACTACTTTTGGACTTAAGCACAAGCTTCAAAATAAGCTGAAAATAAAAACCAACAGTTGGAACTTAAACTAGGCCTGGCTGGGACCTTGTAAACCAAAATTCAGACCTAAGTGAGCTAAGCTGAGCCCTGTGCAAGCCTTGCACAAACCTGTGCACACTCAGTGTTCACTGAGCTTGTGCACAGGGGAATTTAGACCACATTCACAAGCCTTTTTGAAGCTTTTAAAAAATTGACAAAAATATACAAAAATGATAATAATGAAATAGACCAGCTGAAGTTTTAAAACCTACAATTTCACTAAGTTTGGCCCAAAAATGAATCTAAGAAAAATCCTCCTAGTTGGCCTCAAAATGGATTTTTCACTTTTGACTTTTTAAAACAGTTTTGGTATTTTGACTTATTTGAGATTAGAACTTAATTTGTTGACTGATTATGATGTATATTGATGAAATGGAACTACTGCAACTTATGTCTATGATTTTGAAACACAAAACAAGCTCTTGATTTTCCAAAATCCCAACAGTAAGTACTTAAGACAGATTAAGGATGAAATTTGACTTTGGTGGTGTGCAGTTGCAAAATGAAGACAGATATGAGTCAAATGGAACTAAACAAGCTTAAACCAACAAGTCTCAACTCTTGAACAAACCTCTATGACAGTTTAAGCAACAAATCCAAACACACCTTTTATCAACTGATATGCAATTTAAATTGAGATAAACACTGAACCAGCTTATTTTCTTGATCAAACTAAGTCTAAATACTTTAATTAACACTAACTAAACAAGCAAGAACTAATATAAAACACAGATACAGATTATGCATTGAGATTGCAAATGAACTCACATTTATCCTAGCCACTGTGGCTTGCCAAGAAACACAAGTACCACTATCCTATCCTAACCCATAACACAACTTAAATTCAACCCAAATTCATGCTGCATCACCCATTTCCATTTCCATTTCTGCTTGAACCATTTTCTCTTCACTGTTGACTTTTGTTGACCATAAATGAAATATGCTTGAAACTGTTTTGAAAGCTTATCAAAAGCTAAAAGAAGCTTTAATAAACTCACTTAAGCTTAAAAAGAAGCTGTTTGAATCTTAAACATAGGTGTTTGAAACTAAATTTTGCAACAGTGGACTTGGAAACATGAAGTTTAAATGAAGCTTGAATTAAGACTTGAAATGAAGTACAATGATTAAGTTGCTTAGTTTGAATACAATAAAACTTAGAATTACATTTTTAAAACACTAATTAATCTGATTTAATAAAAAACGACATACAAATGAAAATAAAACTAACTACTTTTTTCTCTCTTCTCCTCTTTCTTCTTTTTATATGCAAAAGGCTTCCACGTGTCCTTCTGAGCACATCCCACCACTTTTGTGAGCCAATGGATGAGTTGAGTTGATTATGGCCATTGATTCATTTTGGCGGGAAAATCTGTATTTGACTGTGTGGACTCTGCATTTGCAACTAGGAGGGGTGGCTAGGTATGATGATGAGGAGGGGTGAAAGTTGGAAGAGATAAGGTGAGGCAGGAGGTGATGGGTGAGAGTTGCAGGGCTAGGGGGAAGGAGATAAGCAGTGGGCGGGCTAGGGGTTTTGTTTGACTGGATTTGACCAAAGGTTCAAAATGATAATGACAGGGGGTCCAAAACATGTATATGGCAGAGGGTCAATTTTGTTTTGACAAGGCTTGGCTTAGGTTAAATGACAAGGACTTGTTATGCAATTCTGCCAAATTAGAGGGACCAAACCTGTAATTTCTCCAAAGTTAACACAAGGGTCACTTTTGACAAGTTCCAATAGTACAAGGACTAGTTTTGACATTTTCAATTTTCCAAGGACTAAACTTGACATTGTTTGAAAGTTTAGGGACCTAAGTTGTAAATTTGCAATTTTAAATCTCAAGGACCAATTTTGACAACTCAAGAATCCCTAAGGACTTAAAATGATATTTTTCTTTATTTAGATTTACCAGGGACTGTTTTTGACAACTTTTGAAACTTGGGGGACTAAAACTGCCAATTATGCAAACTTGATAAGTTTTTCACCAGATTTTGATATTTTTGCATTTAAAACACATAAAACACTTATTTGTGATATTTTTATCATTTTGATGCATTTCTGAGTGTTTTCAGATGTTTTTGCAGTTTAAATGGTACAAAAATGATGAGTATTTAGACACTCATCAATGGTCCATGTGTCAAGTTGATTGAATGGGTGTTCAAGTCTGTACACACCTTTATTATACAATAAAAGTGGGGACCCTATTATATATGATACCAATTCAATTATAATGTGTGGTATTTTATATTGAATAAAACATGGAAAAAGATGATGTATAAATCAAATAAACTTAGTAAGGTTTAATGGACTGTGAATGTGTTTTTAGAAGAAGTACAATGTTGATGTGTCAACCTATTAAACTTTATAATATACAATGCATTGAAGATGCTATTACATGGGATAGGAATAAGTTTCATTTTTTAATATCATGGTTTACCTTCTGTAATCTGTATTTACTTTTTGTTCCATACGACTAGGTGTACGGCCCTAAGAGGGGTTCAGATGTGCTTCTTTATAAACATTTGGAAAGAGGCATATTGGTGTTAGTTGATGATGTATCGATATCTTTTATGGTGCCACTCAAGTTTTGATGGTTACTAATGGTGTAGTGCAAATATTGGCTTGCAATACATAAAGCATGTGGAAATCTATGTAACTATTGCAACAAATGATATACAATTACGGGAGATAGATAGGTTATAAAAGCAATTAATGCGACTTTAACAACACGTCATTACATTTTTATACAATCCATACCAATGCTTGTTTGCATTTCTACAAACATTACCCATATCAATATTTGTGAATGTGTTAATACACTCATGCGTTCCGATTAAGATTAGTGTAAGTTAACTCCTCGGGAAATAGATCTTGTATTAAGTGAGATTCTTGACTGTAAGCTGCTAAGAAAACCAACACCGTTAGTCTCACCGCGGAACAGGGTTTTGCGGTCAACCTCCGGCGTGAGAGTAAGTGGTAGTTTTAGAGAGATAAAGTTGGTTCTAGAGAGAGAGTATGTAAGTGTTACTATTTGAATAGTGGCGAGGCCTCTATTTATATGGTTGACCTTTCTGTCGTGTTTTTAAGGTCACGGGCCATGAGAGCGACAGTAATGACGTAGGTCAGCTCCAGAGTTTGTCCCGTTGCTGTGACAACGATGTTTTTGGGCGGGAGTTGTCCCGCTTTCCCTTTTTGGGGACTGCAGGTTATAGTACGCCAGGCCTGAGCAAGATTCCCTACCTTGTATGTTGGGCGCGGTTGTGTTCTCCTTCAGACGTACCTACTATCCGCGGAATGGCTTAGTAACCATATAAGTGTCGGGGGTATTACACAACTATGCTTAGACCGCCTCCACCCGTGATTAAGCTGGAGGGAATCATACGCGATCAAGTCCCCTTAGTCTAGTGTGCTTGTTAGCTTAGTACAAGGGCCGCTAGACTAAGTTGTTCCTTTCACCCGCGGTTGGATGTTCCGTGGATAATCCCCCATCGCCGACCGTACTTTCCACTCATGCCAAAGATAGGTGTTACGTGTCCGTCCTAATCGTGATATTTTTCGACCGACTTGACGTTTTGGCTGCTTCCATCTCATCCATTGATCTAAGCAGATTTGGGCCATTGGTGATTAGCCAGGGACGTGGCAACTTTTTGGCCGCTTGATTCGCCTGTTGGTTTTACCCTTAAGGAGTATAAATACCCCCCTTTTTTACATTATCGGGTACTGTTGCCATTTCTTCCTTGTGTGTAAAAAAACAAAAAAGTCTACCAAGTTCTTTGTGTGCGTCCCTACTTTATCAGGTTAGGTTTTTCTTTCCTCATTGTAGTTCCATGGCTAAAAAACTTTTAAGCGACTTTACCTATAAGTTATCGCGGAAAGATTTAAGTGATTTTTGTTCTAAATATCATATCCCCTCCACTGTTCACCCTCTTCTTCCTGGTCCAAACGATACCATAAGGAATGCCCCTCAGGGTAAGATAGGCGTATATACTAGATTTTTTGAGTTTTGCAATTTTAGGATACCCCTTTCCGCGTTCCTGTGTAGAGTTTTGGAGTATTTTCAAATCCATTTGTCGTAGTTATCCGTGTTAGCCGCCGCTAGGATTAGTCACTTTGAGATCCTTTGCCGCGTTCATTGTAGGACCCCCACTGTACCTTTGTTTAGGAAATTTTACTACTCCGGGATGAAAGATGGGTGGATGACCCTAGAGAAGCGTAAGGGTCCTAAGTCGTTGATTGTGCCGGTTTGTTATACCGCTCCCTTGGATTCTGTAAAGAATTGGAAGGAGTATTTCTTTTGGGTTGACGCGACCGTGTTTCCCTTGGCCATCTCGTGGAATGAGAAGGTCTCCGTTGACCGTGACCCACCCCCGGCGATGATGATATTGACTGTGCGTCCCACTTTTAAAGCTTCGATACTCGGGTGGTTTTTTAGGTTTGTCGTGTCTTATCGTCTTTTCCTTTGTGTCTTGTTGCTAACTTGTGCATTTTTGTTTGCAGATATGTCTCTCTTTGCTTTCATTAACTAGCTGGATCCTTTTGAGGTTACATCCGGAGAAAGAACTCTACAAGAGGGTGAGCAGACACTGCAGGACGAGACTGCTAATTGTGTTATAGAGCCTTCTGAGAATCTGATCACGTTAGTCCAAGAGACTATTGTGGATAATGTGAAGGCGGCCAAGGCCAGCAAGGCGACTGGGAAGAAAAGGGTTAGGCTTGATGTTCCTTCCAAGTAACCGGAGAAGAAAAGGGTTACTCATGTGCCGGAGAAGGGTTCTGGGTCCGCTGCTGGTAAGGAATCTTCTTTTTGTTTATGATTTTCCTCTTGTTTTTTTTAAAATAACTTAAATGTTATTTGTTATGTAGGGGATGAGCCTGTAGGGCCTACTCCTGTCATGGAGCTTCGCGATGAGTCTGATTCCGGACCCCAGCAGCTGGAAGTAACCAATGTTTCTTCTGAGGCTACCCCGGATCTTCAGGCGGATCCGGATGCTACTTCCACGACATCTACCAGCGCTCATCAGGAAAACTTGGATACTGAGATGTCTGGTCCGTCCCAGCCGCCGCCTTTGCAGCAGGAGAGTGCTTTCGCGGTCGAGTCTCCGCCGCAGGACCAATCTGTTCATCGTCCTGCGGCCTCGGATGATGACTTTTACGAGTCTCTATCCGTGTAGACAGCGGAAGCGAAAAATGTTTATGTTCCCAAATGGCTACCCACCAATGACTTTCGGATGAACGATGGTTGGGTCTGTCAAAGCATGCTGGATAATCTCGCTACTCCTGGCTACTTGTCGATGCTGCGCAACATGCCGCATGCAGATTTGCTTGAACAGTACAACATCGCCACTATGCAGCAAACCTGCATGTCATATGAGGTGCGTCTGCGGTTGGAATTTGAGTTAAATCGTGATGAAGGTTGAACAAGAGGCTTGAGAGGAGAGATGCGAGGATTAGGACCCTAAAGCAAAAAGTTCAGGAGTTGGAGTTTGAGGTTGCGGAGGCGAAGGGTCTCCGTGAGCGTGTTGGTTAGCTTGAGTCTGAGTCCGAGGAGATGAAGAGATTGTGGGAGCGCGTGGCAAAGTTGGAGGGTATGATTGCTCCTAAGGATGAACAGTTGGCTAATATGACTGTTGAGAATGCTGAGTTGAAGGGTAAGGTGGCCGGACTTACCTCTGTTTGTGATGAGCTTAAAGAACAGGTGAAGGGTGCAGGTTTGCTGGAGGAAAAGTTGAAAGAGTGTGAAGAGAGAGTCCGCAGCGAGTATGATGGTCAACTCGCTCAGTTAGATCAGAGGTTGGCGAAACTGAACTGTGATTTTGATGAGGACTTATTTCTGAGCACTCTTCTTGCCATTGAAGGTAAGCGGTGGGTGATTGGGCATGGTTTCCGCAGAGCGTGGATGGCGTTTAAACAATCTGAGGAATTGCAGATGCGGTTGGGAGATTGCATAAGTAAGGCCATAGCTGAGGCCTAAGGCGTGGTTTAGAAGCGGGCATTGTCCACGGTTCCAAGGGTTTGAAGTTGGAGCAGATCAAGGCTTACAATAACTGGGCGAAGGAGGTTTACCGATGAGGTCAGGTGTTATTCATAGCGATGTTCCTTTCCCCTTCCTGGACTCCTTGAGGCGCGTAAGGACTCTTCCTTGAGTTCCTATGTCCCAACCGGTGTTGCGGTGAGGAGCGCCCTAGTGGCTCGGTGGAATTCGTTTAATGTTCCGCGGCGGAAGAGGTTGCACTTCCCTCCTTACTTCAAACCATTACCAGGCCCGTGTGCTATTGCCGTATAAGGAGAGGAAGAATCAGGTATGGTAAGAAGTTTGATTGAACCCCGAGCTTATTGTTTCCGCAGGTCGAGCACCGTGTTACCTCCACCGGGATCCTTCCATGGTGATTGCTCCCTTTGGTCCGACCCCATCTGCGCGTGATTACAGCCCAACCGGGGAGGATGAGAAAGAGGAAAAAGAAAAGTCCACTCATGATGACATGTTTGATACGAGTATACTTGATCGTGCTGGGAATGTCTGAGGTATCTTTTCCACGGGTGGCATTTAGACTATGCCGCCTTTCCAATGCATGTGAAGCTTTGTTAACTCTTTTTGCTAGTTAGGGCCGCGGTTATCGCGGTGCCTTCGTTTTGTAATCCGGGGGTATGCCCCTGTGTATTTGTAAAAAACTTTGGGTGCTTAATGGAAATGCTTTTGACTTTATTGTATATATACACTTTTATTTGTTTGCCGGAGTTAGTTATTCCGGGCTTTTAGTTGTACCCTTGCCCGTACTTTAGGAGTCCGGGGGTAGCTTGAAATGGTCAATGGGCTTGCAATACCACTTATATGCTTGAGTCAATTTTGAGGTTGCTCATCCTTTATGTGCAACATTGTTTGTCGCGGATGTGAGAAATATGCGAAAGATGCAAAAGTAAAAAATGTGATTGAATCTTTGTTTTGGAAAATTTGTAGAGCGGGCGTGCATCTACGTTTCATTGCTAATTAGAAAATATTACAATAGAATGAAAGACGTGAAAATATTACAATAGAAATGAAAGACGGAAAATTTGTAGAGCTGGGGCATCCCCTGTTGTCCCGGACCGGTCACGCATTGTGGGTGGTGGTGCTAGACGCTCCTCGGCCACGGCCAAGGAGCGTAACGCCCCTCACGTTACGTGGAATACTTGCAAGCTCAAAGTGGACTTGTAGAGTCTGGAAGAACGAAAAGCGCATGCACTAAGTATTAAAATCAGTTTTCAAAACAAATGCGAGGCAAAACGACAAGTGAACTTAAACCAATAATCACAAATGAAATGGATTCTTTGAAAAAGGTACACCAAATCACAAGGACACAAAGGCAAGTTTTGATCTTTAAGATTGGGAACTTATTAATGTTCACACCCCCCCAGTTGGTAGGTGTTCGCCTTGGTTTGCGGTGGTTGATGTTTATGTATTTATTAAGTACCACTGAAAAGACGTAGGTATGGATTTGTGCTAAGGGTTTAAAACTTTTGGACAATATTTTTGGTATCGTCTCGTTTAACCAAATTGTATCTCTTTAAGAATCACCTTAAAGAAAATACAGGATAGAAAACGTTACGATTGTTTTGTTGTTTTATATATATATATATTTTTTTTGTGTTGTTAACACTTTAGGAAAAGTGTTAATGAACTTTTTGATATCTTTTAAAAAAAAACTGTTTACAAAAGGTGGTATATGTGCAAGTATGGGTCTGAGAATGCTTAAAACACGCTAAAGCCTCCCCGGCAGCGGCGCCAAAATTTGATTGAGTCCAAACTGTCAAGTTTATCACACAAGTCAACCACTTGTGAATGGTCAACCGTAATAAAATTCAAACAGTCTAAAACCAATGCAATTTCCTTTGGAATATAGTGGATTCCCGGGTCGTTAAGTCCCACGGAGGATTAATGGTGCTTAAAAACGTTCAGATGTCGAATGATCACTAAGGATAATGATCAGTAAGGATTTTGATTGATAACTACACTACTGATTGATTGGAATGGTATTTGGATACAGAATTATAAAGCACAACAATCAGATTAAACAAACGTAAACACGTACGTTTATTAAATTACGTAAACGTATAAAATAAAACGTGAGTTTTAAGAAATAAAAGACCTACAAATATGAAAATGATATTTTTACAATTCTAATAATAAAAGAAAATTATTAGAAAAAGAAAATTATTTTTTATGACTATTTATCTAATTATTATTAATTAAAAACTATTTTTAACTATTTAATAATACTCTAAAATATAAGAAAATGTGAAATAAAACTAGAAAAATGAAATTATGATTTAGAAAAATCTAAAATATTATAAAACTTATTTTAAAACTGAAAATTTATTTATTACACTTTTTATCTATTTATTATTAATTAATTACTATTTATTAATTATTTAAAATACACTTAAATACAAGAAAATATAAAATTAACCTGGAAAAATAAAATTATAACTTAGAAAAATCTAAAATATTATAAAACTAATTTTAAAACTGAAAAGATATTTTTTATGTTTTTCATTTATTTATTATTAATTATTTAATACTTTTAACTATTTTAAATTCTAATAAATACTAAACAAACTAAGAAAATTATGAAATTTTTTCTATAAATATCCTATGATGACAGAAAGCTAAGAAAATTATAAAAACATAATTTGCTTAATAATAAGCTGAAAAGAAAATTAAAAAGCTAATTTCTATTAAATAAACGCTATCACTATTTTAAAAATGATGTTTTTGTGATTTTTCTTTTTCAAAACTATTATACTACTGATAATATGCAACTTTAATGAAAACAAAAATTTTACAACTTAAAAATAAGCTATTTGAAGGCTTATTGGTTTAACAAAGGAACTTATGAGCTTATTTTGATGATTTAAGCTCAAACAAGCTTCAAAGAAAGAAACAAAAGATGAAATAAGATGTGAATAAGCTAAGAAAACGCAGATTAAGCTAAAAAGCACAAAGGAATACACTGATAAGATGAGGATAAGCAAATAAGCACTTCACCTAAATCTATATGCCAAACAGGCCTGCAGCCATTTTCCCAAGCAAATTAAGCTTATGTAATAAGCTTAAAAGCTCAAAACAAAGACTGAGGTAATAAGCTGTCTAGGTGAGCTTCTCAGAAAACCAAAATATACAAGGTTTGACCCACTATTAAGCTCTGTGTGAGATTGTGAAAATGGCTTGAGTACACTGGGTGTTTAGTGTACACAGAAATGGGACAAACAATAAGCTATATGCAGCCCTATCAAATAAACTAGAAAGGTGAAAATAAGCACTGGACTAAAGAGATGGGTAGATTGGCTTTCCAAAATGCCAAGATTCAAAAGCTAAGGTTCACTAATAAGCTCTGTGTGAGCTTGTGAAAAAGCTTGTAAAACTGTGCACAGGGCACTTTTTCAGACAATGGTTTAAAACAAGCTAAGAATTAAGCAGTTTAAAAAACTAACTAGAAATTATCAAAATTACTATGATTAAGATGAGCAGTTGAATATTAATATCCCAAAAGCTCAAATCTTTAAACTTACTATTAAGTCCTATATAAAATTATCTATTTTATTCAAAAACGACTAAACTGAAAATTTTAACTTTTTAAGATGAACTAAAAGGTTGACTAATATGAACTTTGGATTGATCCTACTAACTGATTATGTTGTAATAACCTAATTTATGATGAAATTAAGCTATGTTAGCAAGTTATAAGCTACTATGATGATTTTTGTTTCCTAAATCCTAACAGTTAACAAGTGGTTTGAGATTAAAGAAGAATTTGACTTTTGATCAAACAAGGATTGGTTTTTAATGTTGCTATGAGTTATTAGATGCTAGTATGATAGATACCAATAACAAGAAACAACACCAACACTCTCTAACACAGGTAACAAAGTAAAATCAAACAACCCTTTAACTAACTGTTTTTGAGTTTTTTTTCAAAGGGTTTCACAGATTCAGACCATGCACTTGATTAATAACCTTATATTATTATATTTTAAGACTAAATAAGCATTACACAACAACAATAACAACATAAAACTCAGGATTGACACTTATGCTATAATAACTGTGAAAATGAGATTTTTAGTAACTACAAATTGTAAAGAACAAGCTAACTGTTTTATTATAGAAATCTACTTAACTACAGCTTAGAGACATAATAACACAAAGCTTTAAGCTAAAAGCTACCTATGTAATGAAATGCAAAAATGCTAAGAAAGAGCTTACAACTGCCTTCCAACCAAATACCATGAACCAATGATCAAGACCACTCCTAATAGCTTTCCACAAAGCTTCTAACCCAAGGGAAATCCAGAGATTACCCTGCTTCAGCCTTTTTCATCATCTTCAATGATTTTTTATTTTTAACTAATTTTTCTTGATTTTTATGAATTTTTAAGTTTTATAACTACAACTGACTTTTTTGGTTCTAATAGCTCTTAAGCTATATAATGAACTTATATGAGCTTATGAGTTCATAATATCAACCACAAACAACTTTAAGCTAAAATTGAGATTTTGCTCAAGAATTGCATAAATGAATACGTTCTAAAACTTGAAATTGATTACTTAAAAAGGTTTACAATGCACTGAAATAACTTAACAAATCACTTGAAAGCTTTAAGATAAACTGGAAATTGAAATTTAATTAAAACGACATAAGCTAATAAATTTTTACACTAGATATGCTTCACATTGCTTCATCTCTTCTTTATATTGATCTTTTAGGCTCTTGTCGACATCTCTGAATCTTTCCCACCTCATTTGAACCATTGGATCCTTCTAATTCATCCTATTCGTCCATGTGGAATTTTGGCGCCAAAAGTCTTGAGCAGGTTTATTGCAATTAAGGAACTTTGGGAGGATGTGGAGGTGTTAAGGAGTGGGTAGACAGGTGTATAACAGGTGGAAAGGTGGAGAAAACCATGGTGGTTTTGGTTTGCAGGCTTGGTGAGGAAGAAGCACAGTAATACTGGTTTTGGTGCGTTGACTTTATTTGACCGCTGTATTAATAGAAAAGGGGTCAAAATTGGATAATGGATCGCTCAAGGGATTTGGACCGACTGGCTCGGGATCAAGGGTCAAGGGTCAAGTGAATTTGGGCTTGTATATGGGCCAGCTGGGATTGGTTGTGTTTGTGTTTTGGGTTGGATTAATAAAAGAGTCCGTTTGGTTTGGTATTAACACAAGGACCATTTATGTAATTCTAGCAAACTTGAAGGACCAAAACTGAACTTTTTCCAATGTTAACACAAGGACCAAAATTGCCAAGTATGAATAGTACAAGGGTAATATTTGATTATTTTTACTTTTTAAATTCACCAAGGACTATTTTTGACATTTTTCAAACTTTAGGGACTAAAGTTGTCATTTTGTAATTTTTGAACTTTGAAGGGTTTGTTTTGACAACTTTTGAATCCCATGGACCTTAAATGATATTTTGCTTTATTTTGATTTACCAGGGACTATTTTTGACAACTTTTGAAACTTGGGGGACTAAAACTGCCAATTATGCAAACTTGATACGTTTTTCACCTGATTTTGGTATTTTTGCATTTGAAACACATAAAACACTTATTTGTGATATTTTTATCATTTTGATGCATTTCTGAGTGTTTTCAGATGTTTTTGCAGTTTAAATGGTACAAAAATGATGAGTATTTAGACACTCATCACATATCATGAAGAAACTACCTGAAAAATTTGGTAAACATAAGAAATACAAATCAATCAAGTACAAGCTTAAAAAGGTTGTCTATGATTCTTTGACTTCAAGTGAATTTGAAGCATCTTGGAATGGAATGTTAGAAACGTACAAACTTGAAAATAACAAATGGTTGAAAGACCTGTATGCTGAAGACAACGATGGGTACCTTGTTTTGTAAAAGATATCTTTTGGGCGGGGATGTCTACTACACAACGTAGTGAGAGCATTAATTCGTTTTTTGATAAATATTTAAATAAGAAAACTACCTTAAAACAATTTGTGGAACAATATGAAAATGCGTTGAGGGATAGGGCTGAGAAAGAGAACATAGAAGATTTTAATTCCTACAATTTCTCGTACCCGCCTATAACCCGTTATGCCATGGAAGAACAAATGAAACATGTTTTAACCAATGCTAAGTTTAAAGAGTTTAGGGAAGAGTTGACGGGAAAGATGTATTGTGGGGTTGGTTCTGTTAAATCAGAAGGTGGACATACAAATTATGAAGTTCTAGAGGATGTAATGGATAATGGAAAATTAATAAAGAAGCAATATCCAGTTTGGTTCAAAAAAGGTGAGTCATATGAAGATTGTGATATTAGATGCATATGTCGTTTGTTTGAGTTTAGGGGAATGTTGTGTAGACATGCACTAACGGTACTTATTAATGAGAGCATATATCTTGTTCCAAATAAATACATCTTACGGAGATGGAGAAAAGATGTTAAAAGAAGACATACTAAGGTTAAAGTAAATTATAGTTATTGGGTTGTCTCAGATGTTGGGCATCGTTATGATAAAATGTGTACTGCTTTTTCTGAAGTGGCGGACTTGGCATCTGCGCTTGACGAAAAATGTAGTCTTGTACTTGATCGAGTTAATGAATTAAAGAGTGAAATCTTAAGTGGAAAAGTTAGCACTAGTAGCCCCGTGTGTACGCCACATACGAGTGCTTCTATCAGGGATAATAATAAGATTCGTGATCCTAATGGAGTTCAAGGAAAAGGTCGACCACAGGTAGAATCAAGCCCACATCCGAGAAAATTATTAAAAGAAACCAGAAAAGAGGAAGGTATTCTAGTTATATTACTTATCGGAGTAAAAAGTTAATGAATATGCCTAACATTTTCATTTTGATTGTAGAAATTGCAAGACACTGATAATATTGGTTGTGGAGCCGATAACAGTGAAACAATGAAGAAATGTTTTAAGAAGAAATGTCCTTCGCGAGCCAATCATACTTGTCACCAAATGCAGCAATCATCACATCTCAGCTCCATAGATGGTGTATAGTATTCTAGTTAATCACACTTTTCACCAAATGTAGCAATCATCACATCTCAACATCCACTGAACACTTTTTTTTGACATAGACATGATTTTTGTTTGGTTTTGAGATGAACTCATGGTACTTCTATTATCTATTGTTGCTATGAAAAAAGTTTAACAACTATATGGTGTTTTAAGAGTTTATATATGGTGTTTGGATGTGTTTTTTCACAAGCTTATATGTAGTTTTTTTAGAGCATTTATATAAAGTTTTTAGGGTGTTTTAATTGCTGTTTTTACAGCAGAAATTAAGCCATTTTGACAGCAGAAACATGGCTGATTTTAGGGTATTTTTACTGCAGATTTTGGGCCATTTTGACAGCATATCATGGTTGTCTTTTACAGCTTTTGTATGCTGTTTTTTTACAGCTTTTAACTGCTATTTTTATAGCTTTTAACTGCTGTTTTTACAAAATAATGTTCAAGTATAACTGTATAAATGATCTTAGTCAAGTGATCAAATTTAGTGTGCAGGCTACAGCAGTAGTCTATGTGTGACAGAAAAAATGCAGGTGGTCCTGGTATAACATGTGGCGAGCTATAGTTCTTATGATAGTGATCTCAATTGTGTCATAGAATTTACAATGTCAAAACATGAATCACCAATATGAGAAGAGTTGGCAGGCATACCCAACTAACTTTCTCATTCTTGTCAAAGTACTGCTCTTCGTAACCACTTAACCACTGCTAACTTTAATCGATTCCACTGCTAGTCATTCTTGTAACCACTGCTAGCATATTCTTTCCACTGCTAGTTTAAGATGAATCTACTGCTACATAATTGAATATGCTGCTCGTTTTAAACGTATCTACTGCTCGTCAATGGTAACTGCTGTTAGCTTTGTTCTTACTGATGCTAAGCTCTTTTAAAACAGCAGCCTAGATGTTCAATCTAGTGTTACAAAGAGTTCTACTGTTGTGATTTCTGTAATAGTTAGAAAAGTGTTTGGTCTTGACGGTTGGTATTGTACTTTGGAGCATATGATGATTGGAACATGTTCGATTTATGTCTTTGCTACCTGACTTGTTAATATGAGATGGACATTGATGCTTAGTAATAGGTTAGTAACAGAAAAAGTGTCACAAAAAGGAACGGGAGGAAGGAGTAATCATGATAGTGACAGATCAGCAACAGATTAGTGACAGCATAAGCGTTGCTAATTACCCTGGGAGGAAGGAGATATCAAATTTGCAACAGACTAGCGACATTTTAGTGACTGAAAAAGTGTTGCTAATTGCTACGGGAGGAAGGAGAATGCAGACTCTTTGCTATAACACTTTATAACTAATAGAAGCTAAAATTGCACTAACATCACACATCTTTATTAAAAAAAAAAAAAAAAAAAAAAAAAAAAAGTGTAATTGACATGCTTATAGAAGTGGTGTCCTTTTTAGAAAAAGAAAAAGAGAAGAGAGAAAAAAATGTCAAAGTAGTATGCCACATCATTTTGTGGGAAGTTTTTGTGAATCTTTTTTAGTGAGCCTATCATTGCTCTTAAATTTACTACCAAGATGCATGTTTACCTATATTTGATTTTCTTCTTTATTTTTCCCTTTGTACGGTTGTACCTTATGATATCTCAAAGGTGATGGTACTGTCGTCGTTAAAGGAGTTTCAGACAGTTGAGACTTGAGAGGTCGTGGCTAGAAGGGAGCTCGATATAATGTTGGTTCCATTAGTTGTAGTCGTGAAGCCAAAAATTAACAAGAAGATGATACTTGATGTTGATCTTGAGCATGAAATGATAGGCAATGTATATAATAATATTTTTTAGGAGTTATTTGCATGGTTATGAATGAATAGCTATTTTTATGTTAGTTAATTATAGTGTATTTAGTGTTGTGGTTAAGTCGGTAGTAAACTGTAATTGGTAGTTCGTACATGTCTAATTGCATGTAGTGAACTTACTGTCACTAAAATAATTATTTTATGAAATACATTTGTAGTTTAATTAATTGGGATTTAGTGAACTTTTTAGCTTTTAGCTGGTGGTATATAACCTATTAGAAAATTTGCGCAAATTTATACTTGTGTGTAAACTAGTTTTGTTAGAGTTGATTTTATTGAACTAATTTGGATATTGAAAATTATTTTTGTTTGCGAATATGAAAATAAATTACCAGCGTAAAAATTGGATACTAGACAAATAATAATTCTTTCATAAGATGAAGAAAAATAATTGATACTTCATAAAGGTACATGTAAATATAAAAATTACCGTATGTTACAATAGAAGTTGTTGGCTAGAGTTAACTTGAGAGTTGAACTATAATTTTATAAGCAATGTTTTAAAAAACCGGTTTTTAATCGACTCGGTCTAATCATCGAGTTACGAGTTCAACCGGTTCAACCGTCGAGTCAACCTTGTTTTTTATTAAAAATCCGGTTTTCTATAATAAAAAGTGACAAAAATCAAACCTGGTCGGGTTTCGAGAACCGGGTTGACCCGGATCACTTAAAACCCGTCGAGTCTAACCGATTAACCTGGTTTTTTTTACTTGTTTTTTTTGCCGACATGGTTCGATCAGTTGAACTGGTTGGGTCGAATTGTGTTTTAGAACACTGATTTGCAAACTTTTTTTCTTCTTTCTTTTTTGCATACTTTAAACTGTGCAATAAACAATTGTACAATTCATCATATGTTGCTTCATCATGTTATACCAAATGTGCAAATAAAAAACGAAATTTATGCCAGTGAATTCTCACATTTTTTTTCCTCCATCAAATATCAACCACACGTGGCAGTTAGTTGACTCCTGATACTCAACTAGGTTGTATCTTGGATCAAAAATCTTTTACCAAATTTGTTTTGTTGTGCATTTCGGGACGAAAATGTTTTTTACTTTTTGTAAAAAAATCATATGTATTGGAATGACTAAACGTCTATATATTAGCTAATGTCGAATACCGTCGTGACCGAACATGACTATGTCAAAACAACATTCTCTCTTCAATAACCAGACATGACCAAATTGCCATAGATGACCAAGTTAGTATTTATCACTAAAACTATAAAGAGGGTGTTGTAAAAATCGGTCAAAAAGCCGACCGATTAAAGGATTGAAACCTTGCTCGACTGACTGTGACCAAACACCCACATTGGTGATGACCCATATTCATATTGGTCGACCTATGACTTTGACCGACTTTTCAGGTCCACTGCAAGTAGCCTAAGAGGTAATATATAAATTAGATTACCTTAACAAAAGCTATGGACAATATTAATCAACCTATTGCTCCTGTTCACAAGGTCAATGACCCGAGATTTACTTCACACTTTCGACCAATAAGTATTTTTGATGTAAATATAAAATCACCGAGAAGCTTTTATAACATAAAATAATCCTGAATATTAAGGGTATGTTTGGCACGGAGCGGTGTGAAGCTTTTTAGAGCGGTGAGCAATAAGCATTTTGATTTTTACTAGTCGTTTGACAAAAGAGCGGTGAGCTTTCTTATTTTTTTAAGAATGCTCAATTAGCGGTGAGCAGTGAGCTGCACAACTACTGCTCACAGCTCACAACTACGGCTCACAGCTACTTTTACCTACCGAACACTAGTCTCATTTTTTAAAATTCAAAATTACGGATGTCGGTTTTTACCTAAATCCGCACCGACCCTTACTTTTCCCTCCGGCTATAATTACCATTCCTCCACCCTTCCCTCTCTTTCCCATTTCAATTCCATCATCATCATATTCAAATAAACCAAGCTCATTAGATACATAATCGAACTCCACACTACATCGTCATCATAATTCAAATTGACGTTATTGTGTCTCGAATCAGGTAACACCGAATTTCCATCATTTCTGTTAGTTTTTTTCATGTTATTTGAATCTATGGTTATTTTTGTGCGACATTTTGTTCGAATTTAGTGTTTTGTTAAATTCATTCGTTTTGTTCGTTCGATGTGATTTAATTTAATGAGGATATTTTTGTTATATTTGGTAATTTATTAAATAAACCATATTATGTGTTGTTGATTGTTGAATATAATAAGATCTACTAGGGGAGATTAATTACTGAGTTATTATGTGTAGTTTTGGAATACCTTAAAATTGCAGTTATGATACGTAAATTTATTGAAAGGATTCTGATTTTTTGATAAACAGGTATGGTGTTGAAGACGAGTATCCAATCCCCCGTGATAACTAAATCTCCTGTGTCGTTAAGGGTGAGTTTATACTTTAGTGTCTTTTAACTCGTTTATTGTGTAATTTTTTGAAACTTGTATTGACATGCTATTATAATTTATTGTTTTAGACGGATGTAAGTGAGAAGGAGTTGGAACAAAAAGAGCCTCAAGTCCAAGTCAAGCATCTTGATGGGGAAAGAAGCAGTGCTGCGAGTGAATCTATTAGTATGACACTGAACTTAAACTCTTCACGTTTATAATGTAAACACTCCCCATATTTTGGGGAAGGTTGGGAGTAATGTTAACTTGGTGGCAGTTGAGAAGGAAATTGGAGAGTTGACTGTTAGAGACTCGTGTTTAGATACTTGTTCATTTAGTAGATAGAGACCAATTAGAGGAGGTCAATCTCCTAAGATAAATAGCTAATTGAGTTAGCAAATCTCTAAGAAATTAAGAAGGGAACTAGATTACTTTGAGCCAATTTTCTGTTCTATTTTCATTCAATGCAAAGTTACAATATAAATAGTGAAGAAAACAAGAGTGGACTCCTAAACTTAAGGAACTAATAGGAAAACATGGGATAGTGGAAACACTACTCCTCTACTTATTCTTCCTAAACAAATGCATGCAAGCTAACTGATTCTAACGTGCAAAGTAACTCTTCAAAGTGCATGTTACAAGATAAAGTAGTTGCCAAGTCCTCCCTAAGAATAGGTCTTCTGTTGAATTACTACCCTTGGCAGGATTCGTATCAATACTCCCCTCGTTAAGATTGACCTTGTCCTCAAGGTCCTGCATCGTCGTAGTCAATGGTAGACAGCCCCCACGGTGGGTCTGTTGTGGCTGGTGCGGGTTCGTATCCTGATTGAAGGAGAAGAAACTGTGGTGGTTTACAATGGTGACCAGGTTGGTACTTTTCCGGGCAATTGGAGCAAAGTCCCTCAGCGCGTCTTTTCTGCATTTCAGCAGGGGTTAATTTCTTAATCGGAATGGATTGAGTCTGATGGAGAGGATCGTCTAACAAAGGTTGGGCCGTTGACATAAGTGGTGATGTAGTACTGGAACACGCAACGGGCTTTGGACGATCGATGGTTTGATCGTGAAGTTTGTCTTCAATAAGCTTGGCCAAACCGATTGCTTGTGTGATAGTTTGTGGGCGAAGAATGGTTAATTCTTGTTGAATATCGAGGCGAAGACCCGATATGAAACAATCAAGTAAAGCTTGCGGGGAAAGACCCACAACGCAATTGCTCAACCGTTCGAATTCTGTTTGGTAAGCCGTGACAGTGGATGTTTGACAAAGTTTAAAAAGGCTGGCCTGGTGATTATCGTATGAAGAGGGACCAAAACGCGTTTCGAGTGCTCGTGTGAACGCATCCCATGATGTGAGGAGGTTGTTGTGATGAAGGTATTTGTACCAGCTTAATGCATCACCAGATAGGTAGAAAGCAATCATGGCGAGGCGTTGTGCGGGACCTATGTTGTAGAAAGCAAAGTATTGGTCAGCTTGGAAAAGCCAATCAAGAGGGTTGGAGCCGTCGAATGACTGGAGGTTAAGCTTTGGTTGTCGAATTTGGAGGTCGCGGTTGTGTAGTTGTGAGGTAGACGGTGATGTGTGGTGGTCGTGGGGTGGAGTTTTGGCGATGGTGGCAATGAGTTGGGCTGTTTGCTCATATTGAGTTGCTAGTTGTTTCATAATGATGTCGAGGTGGGCTGCATGCTGTGATGATGAAGCGGCCTGTTGTTCATTGTGTAGTTTGGTGGAAGCAACAAGTTGTGATATGTTTTCAACCATGGCAGACATGGTTTCTTCGGTTGGGGGTGTGTCACGTTTGGGAGGCATAGTAAGGAATGATGAAAGCACCAAATGATAGAGACCAATTAGAGGAGGTCAATCTCCTAAGATAAATAGCTAATTGAGTTAGCAAATCTCTAAGAAATTAAGAAGGGAACTAGATTACTTTGAGCCAATTTTCTGTTCTATTTTCATTCAATGCAAAGTTACAATATAAATAGTGAAGAAAACAAGAGTGGACTCCTAAACTTAAGGAACTAATAGGAAAACATGGGATAGTGGAAACACTACTCCTCTACTTATTCTTCCTAAACAAATGCATGCAAGCTAACTGATTCTAACGTGCAAAGTAACTCTTCAAAGTGCATGTTACAAAATAAAGTAGTTGCCAAGTCCTCCCTAAGAATAGGTCTTCTGTTGAATTACTACCCTTGGCAGGATTCGTATCAGGATATGTAAAATTGAGCATTAAAGATGATGATGATAATTCCTCTAGGTTTGATAACTTCAACTTAAGGTAATTGATTAGATCTAAGTCGCCTGTTAAGTATAGAAGCTTAAGAAAAATGTTGTTGATTTCTAGGTACTGCAAAGTAACTTCAACGAAAGATTATGAACTCAGTAATGAGTGGAGACTCTACTTCACTAGTTATCTTGTGTTTTAGATAACCATGTTAGCTCTATTTCTAATGAGATCACTTTTTGGTTCTTTTAGGTGTTGGAGTGAAGCCACTATACCAGAATAGGAAACTTATATACAAAGGAGAAAGGTGTTTCATCAAAGATCAAAAAACGCATATATTCAGGGGGCAGATAGTGAAAGTATTGATAGATCACATGAGAAGAACCCCAATGGAGACAAGACACATACTCTTGCTGCTTCAAATGAAGGTACTGGTATTATTCAGAATTCTGATGGTTTTTTTATTCATCTTGGCTGCTCTGCTAACTAACTGATTCCATTATCGTGATATAGTGAAAGTTAGCATAAACTCATTCAAAGTGCCAGAACTGTATTTTGAGATACCGGA